>OZ035997.1:33120635-33618135 GCA_964035015.1 Corallium rubrum
GTGGCTAACGTAGTCTGCCGAATCTTTGTGCTGAGTGATGGTTTGGTAAATATGGTAAATAAGAATCTAAAATCAATCCAGTATTAAATGGACCACCCATTCAATATGTTGATCGTTGGTATGACGGCCTGTGGAAAAACCTGGTATCTCCTGAAGATGTTAGAAGATGAATAATTCAGGTTCTTCAACTACATCGTTCTGCTCTGTCCAACGTTCAGCTGGAACGAAACCTATGGTACCTGGAAATACACCTCCGACCCAGACTTCATCGCTGTGGACTGTAGTCAGGACGACGTTGAGATTGTACTAGAATATATTGTTCGGATATTTAAAGGATCTAAAACATTGATAGTCCTCGACGACTGTGCCAGTGGGCAACCCGTAAAGAACAGAACAAGTGAGTTGGTTAAATTAGCCTTCAGCGCCCGGCACTACAATCTGTCAACTATTGTAATCACACAACAACTAACAGCTATCACAAAACCTTACAGGGAGAATATCAGTAAGTTGGTAACGTTCTACAACCCCAACAAAACCGATATGAAGGTCATCACTGATGACTACCTGGGTGGTTCAGACCGTGATGAGATTATGGAGGTAACTAAAAAGCTAAAAGAAAACAAATACGCTAGGCTTGAGATTATGTTAAGGCATCCATACGCGTATAAGGTGGTCATCCCAAAATCTGGTTTGTAGTAAGATGGCCGAAAAGAAAAGTAAAACGGTGAAAGTTGGGAAAAAAGTCAAGACACCCGCTGCAAAACCAGCTGAGATATCGGTTGGGGAGCCAGAAACGGAAATACCTACTGAAATCCCCAACCTCGTCGATGAGCTCGTCAATGATCTGAAAAAGACTGAGGAAACCAGCCCAACGCCCCCACCAACCGATGACACCAACAGTAAGAGAAGTGAACTGATAAAATTATCAGAAAACGGTGAGATAACTCAGTCAGTTGGCTACATCAGAAAAGCGTCGGTAAAGGTTGTGGATAAGCTATACGCTGAATACGAGGCTAGAAGGATGGAAAGGGCTAATGAATTCCTAACTGATATGTTAATCAGTAGGTTCTCCAATGTTCTCGGTGGTTTGGACGCCGTAGAAAGCTCTGAGGCGTTAGACAACGAATTACAAAAGGACAAACTGTTAAAAAGTGACGTTGGTAAAGTTATAGCCATGATCACACCGTACATACCATGTCTCGGACTGCTATCTGGTGGTGTAACTGTGGGGAAACATGTGTATCAACACAAAACAAAAGTATCTGAAGAGAAATCGGGGAGTAAGTGAAATGTGTGTCAAAACCACAACTGACAACCCTGACCGCTTTTAGGTGTTTTCAGGAGAAACGTCATAATCCATCCTTAAAATATGAAAAGGGGAAAAAGAGGAAAAAAAGTCTGCCCTTTCAAACATCATTCTCCGTTAAATTCTAGCATTTTGAGGCAGTTTTTGGCAAAATAATAAAAAGTGGCCCCATAGCCTCATATCCTATACTACTCAGAGAACGTAAGTGGTCTAACGTTTCGAGCGAAGGCCCTTCGTCAGAGAGAAACGTAAAGAGTAAAATAAACAACGAGCTTATGTACGCGAGATAATCACGTGATCAGATAAAGGTAACCAAGACAAACTAATAATGAGATTCAAAAGAATAAGCCAATCAGAGCAAAGTAACAATAACAAATAAATAATGAGATACGAAATCCATTTGCTATTCTCATCATCGATAAGTAAACAAAGGAGAGTAAAAAATAGAGAGTAAAGAATGGAGAAGTAAAGTGAAAACACTGTTTATGTCTGCCCTTGCTAATACAAAAACAGCATCTTCAGAAGTGCCAGTTTAAAATTTCACCATTCGGCATAATTTCACATGCACCTCTTCCAACCTCATTTACTGCATTTTTTGCAGTAAATGCTGCATGCTCTACATTGGTGAAACTGGCAGACGTTTATCTGACAGGTTTGCTGAACATCTTCGTTCTGTGAGGAACAATGATGTTGACAAGCCTGTTGCCCGACATTTTAATAGTGTCAACCATCATATTTCTGACATGAAAGTTTGTGCCATCTCACCCATTTCCGGTAGTAATCATAGCCGCAAACGACAGGAAAAGCGTCTCATTTTCAAAATTGGAACCATTCATCCTCATGGACTCAACGAACGTTTTTCTTTTATTTAACACTTCTGAAGATGCTGTTTTTGTATTAGCAAGGGCAGACATAAACAATGTTTTTACTTACTTCTCCATCCTTTACTCTCTATTTTTTACTCTCCTTTGTTTACTTATCGATGGTGAGAATAGCAAATGGCTTTCGCATCTCATTATTTATTTGTTATTGTTACTTTGCTCTGATTGGCTTATTCTTTTGAATCTCATTATTAGTTTGTCTTGGTTACCTTTATCTGATTGGCTAATTTTTATCACGTGATTATCTCGCGTATATAAGCTCGTTTGTTTTACTCTTTATATTTCTCTCTGACGAAGGGCCTTCGCTCGAAACGTTAGACAACTTACGTTCTCTGTTTCGGCAGTATTAACCTACTATACCATATTTCGATTGTTATACTGAATATAGTTGTTCGACCCTTCATTTGAAAAACCTCGTCGAGCTCTAACGGCAATTTAACAAATTCTCATGGTAAATTTGAATGTTTAATTTGAGCGTTTTGACCAATAGAAATTAAGGCGTTGCCCAAACTTTTAAATTTGCCCTTGACAACATCTTAAATTGCCCATGGTATAACGTATGCGCTTCAATGACCAAACTTTTCAATAGAATGTTCCGAGTCTAAGCTCAACCGAATATCGCAGTAAGGTACGCTGACAACGCAAACTACAATCGTGCATGGCAATCATTATTATTGGGACACTTTCCTGTTTTTGACGATTTGTACTTGATGTCCTAAGGTAAGGTCCCTCATTTGGAAAGAACCGGTGCGGGTGCGAATTATGCAGAGATTCTTTTCCGCTCGAGTGACCCCTATGCCGTTGCGGGAGTAGGGGAAGAGAGACGGGGGTTATTTTTACAATGTTACAATACCTAATAAACTGTTTTTTCTTCGAGATAATTTTGAATTCATGATTTTCAGGCAATCCTGACCAAAGTTGTTAAAAAGGATTGTAGACTTGTAAGCGTGAGACTTTCTGTTTTCCAGGAAAAACGTAAGCTTAAGTGTTTTACACTTACTTTATCATTGTTATTTTGCATTATTAAACTAATGCTAACCTACCTAAACATACCTTTGCTGTGTAATCTCGCGTTACTATAACACTTTGTGATCCCAAATAACAATGGAGGAATCCCATATTATGAACGTACTGCATAGCATTTGCTACATCATGAGCAAGATTTAATATGGAATCTTCTTCCAGTTTAACTTTGTCTTCATAAAGTAATCTATGAAGATAGTGAAACTCGAGTGGTTCGAATATGAGATATTGTTCCAGTGTTTTTAACCCACGACATACGGCTATCAACAGCACAATATTCGGATGGTAAAGACACCTGTTGGAAAAAAGGAAATATTTGCTGACAAATAGCTGGTTTCATTTTTATATTGGTAGAATTACATTTGTAAAAATATTTAGATCAGTATTATGTAATTAGTCTCATGGGATACATACAATGGAGAAAGGAGTTAGGGGTTTAGGAGAAGGTCAATCTTATGCACCCCCTCTAGTGAACGTTGCTGTACAACCTCGCAGTCACATGTCATTTTCATCAGATTCATTCATTCATTCATTCATTCATTCATTCATTCATTCATTCATTCATTCATTCAATTCATTCATTCAATCAATCAATCAATCAATCAATCGTTCAATCGTCCGTTCAATCGTTCGTTCAATCGTTCGTCCGTTCGTTCGTTCGTTCGTTCGTTCGTTCGTTCGTTCGTTCGTTCGTTCGTTCGTTCGTTCGTTCGTTCGTTCGTTCGTTCGTTCGTTCGTTCGTTCGTTCGTTCGTTCGTGCGTTCGTTCGTTCGTTCGTTCGTTCGTTCGTTCGTTCGTTCGTTCGTTCGTTCGTTCGTTCGTTCGTTCGTTCGTTCGTTCGTTCGTTCGTTCGTTCGTTCGTTCGTTCGTTCGTTCGTTCGTTCGTTCGTTCGTTCGTTCGTTCGTTCGTTCGTTCGTTCGTTCGTTCGTTCGTTCGTTCGTTCGTTCGTTCGTTCGTTCGTTCGTTCGTTCGTTCGTTCGTTCGTTCGTTCGTTCGTTCATTTATTCAATTATTTAGTATATAATTTTTGAGTGATGAAAAGAAGTATCTACAAAACGTGTATGTGAAGACAACAATGGCGCATTGTTACCGTGACGTCACACTTGACATTTAATTTTCAAAAGCATTGCGAAGGCAATGCACGAAACATAATTATCTCCGAAAATTTAAAAAAAATTTCAGTTGAGATATTTCAATTTGTTTGACATAAATGCAAGAGTATCCCAATAACCTCTTATCACGCTGTTTATCGCATACTAATGAGTATTTTGATTTCTAACCCCTGAAGTGTTTATATAAAAACGGATTTCATTGCAAACGAGTCATGAGAAAAAGCGAAAAAATATTGAGCGAAAAAATACTGATTACTAAAATGTATGTAATAACCCGCTGCTGGCGGAGGTATATGCAGTCTCCGAGTGCCCTGTTTAATTGTTAGATTATATTCATACATTGCATGTGCTGTGCCGGCTGACATTGCCACTTCCACTCGCCCTCGCCCCAACACTCGACCGCCCCTGACATAAAATAGTTTGCTCCAAACCTTATAGTATTTAACTCGTCACTAAAAAGTTGAGAAATTTCATGTTCTGAAGTTGTGCGATGATATTTCTTAATCATGACAATCCTTCCATTTAGCTTGCCCATAATGCTCAGTGTCTTTGGGCCAATTGAATATTTACAGTTTTCGTGTATTTCAAGATCTGTAGGAAGAATCTCCGGAATGGGGATGCTAACAATTTTCGACGATTCGTTTATGTCTATAAAGAAATATTCTGAAATTTTTCTTATTTTAACCTCACTGATCTAGATCAAAAGAACATTTAACAATCTAAAGTTTGTTTTACGCTACAGACAGCCTTTTTCTGGCAAAGCAAATAGAGCTCTTGCGTGTGACGTCAAATCGCTCATCTGGAGGACAAGTTCAAATCAAACGTTCATTCAAGATAAGTTTATGGAAACACCAACGTTTAATATTTATTTTCTAAATCAGTTGCTTAGTTTATAAATGACGTGAGCCAACAGGTTGTTGTTATATTGCTCTGATGAAGGACTGAGTCAACAGGCCAAGAGCTCAGCAAATAAATATTAAACGTGGTGTTACCATAAAACTTATCTTGAATGTTATTATCGCCATGAATACTCTTAAAGAACAAGACGCCTGGGTAAGGCGTTCACTCGGGCTACTGGCAAAGTGTGGAGGTGCTTGGGTAAAAGATACCGATTGTATCTTTGTATCTGCATGTATTGTATCTGTGTTATTGCAGCAATCACAAAATCGAAGCCTGAATCGAAGGCCTCTCTCCTCCGCAGAGGCTCTATACAGCACTAGCAAAGGTGGGAATGGGCCAAGGAATGCGAGGAAGATCACATCGAAGGCTGAATGTGGTGCACACTTCACACTGGTGAACATATTTACGACAGTTGTCAGCCACATCTGAATATTGTTAATTGTTAAATTACAAGGTCAGTCTCTATTTCGAAATCTATACCAACATAGTCAATCGAGATATGGTCTGGAAACTCGACAAACTTCAAAGCGCCTATAATGAGCTGTGATTTTATGTTGAACCGTACCTTACACCGTGCACATCCTTTGTTTTAGGTTTATAATATTTAAATAGCACGGTTGAGTGATTGAACTGAAACGTTGCTATTGGACAATTCGTTCATTATACTAAAATACAATGTGTTCAGTGACCGTGCACCGTGCACAAAAATGCATAAAGGTGAACAAAAAGATAGAGCAAAGACTTTAGCTGAGTTTCCAGACCATACCTCGATTGACTATGATACCAACAATGTGCAAGAACACCTTGATCCTGAAAAGGCAAAGCTGTTCAACTTTTTGTCCAACTCCAAAAGCAAAAGGAGCAAAGAACTTACAACATGCCTTGATGCCTCACGCCCTCGCTATGAATCAGTTGCGGAAGTAAAATCATGCAAAAATACAAAATCGTGCGTCCCCCCCCCAAAAAAAAATAAAAAAAATAATAATAAAACAACAACACAACAACAACAACAACAACAACAACAACAACAACAACAACAACAACAACAACAACAACAACAACAACAACAACAACAACAACAACAACAACAACAACAACAACAACAACAACAACAACAACAACAACAACAACAACAACAACAACAACAACAACAACAACAACAACAACAACAACAACAACAACAACAACAACAAAAAGGGGGAAACAAAGAAACCGCAGCTGAAACCTAGACTGATAGCCCGAGTATAATTAATCAAAAGTTCATTGTTTAGGAGCATTTGTCCTCCACCGAGGAAATAAGTGCAAGTGGTCTATATAGCACATATATATATATATATATATATATATATATATATATATATATATATATATATATATATATATATATATATATATATATATATATATATATATATATATATATATATATATATATATATATATATATATTTGTGTGTGTGTGCGAGGTCTGTACGGGAAAGTATTTACCTGAGGTTTCCGTACAGACCGAGCGACGAAGGAGCGAGGTTTGTGCGATAAAACCGAAGGCAAATACTTTCCAGTACAGACCGAGCAAACGAGGTTAATAAGGAATTTATTATATGGCTATTGGTTCATTTCATTTTTAAGTTTCAAGCGTTGTTTTCGTCTTCGGAGTATGCTGTTTACCTTACCTGTTAACTTTTTCGTGTCGCTTCTTGGCCTTCTTGTTTACACCAGTTCGGCTTTTATTTGTCGTGTTTTTAGATAAACAGCTTTAAAGAAAACCAGCAGTGATGTTCCAACACATTTTATTGTTCAGAATATTTGAATATAGATACCCAGTACTCTTTTATTTGTAGTCAAACAATATATCGTAAAATCCCGACCTCTCGGGAACCAATCAGCGTGCGTCGTTTAAAAATGGGAAAATGTCTGCCATTTTCGTTTAGTTCGTAAGAAAGATATAGATCGAGTTTTCACAGAACGTTCACAACATTTATGGCCATATAATAAACTACCTATTGACCTCGCTTGTTCGGTCTGTACTAGTGAAATATCGGACCTCTGTTTTTTACTAAAAAAACATCGGTCCGATATTTCACTAGTACAGACCTCATGCTCGGTCAATAAGTAGTTAATATCACCGACTGAAGATCGCCCAGCGTGAAACTGACAGTAGCGGCCATCACGATTTGAGGTAAACCCACTTATTATATATATATATATATATATATATATATATACACGGAAGGATATTTACAACTTGGGGATAAAAATGTTTATACTAAAGTAGAAAATTTTTCGGACAAAACTTTGGGTAATTTAGTGGAAGAAAGCAACAAAATGTTTAAAGAGTTATACAAACAAGGTAGCATTTCAAAGGATGAATTTAAGTATTTGTCATATGAATACAAAAATTCATGTTCACTAGGTCGGCTATATCTATTACCCAAAATTCACAAAAGGCTTTATAATGTACCAGGGCGTCCTGTGATTTCTAATTGTGGGACTTCCACAGAAAGAGCTTCAGAATTTTTAGACTACCATCTTAAATTAATTATGAAAGCTGGAAAATCTTACATTAGAGATACGGGACACTTTTTGGAGAAACTAAAAGAAATTGGGGAAGTTCCAAAAAATGCTTTGCTAGTTACAGCAGATGTTACAAGTCTTTATCCCAGCATCCCAGACGAAGATGGTTTACGTGCTCTGTATACTAAGTTAGAAGAACGCGAGGACAAAAAAGTGTCGTCAGAAAGTTTAATTAAGTTAGCGGAATTTGCCCTTACGAATAATTACTTTGAATTTAACTCAGAAGTTTACTGTCAAAATTCAGGGACAGCGATGGGCACTAAGTTTGCTCCACCATATGCATGTATCTTTATGGATATGGTCGAGACTGAATTTCTAGGACAGCAGGCGGAAAAGCCTTGGATATGGCTGCGCTATATTGACGACATCTTTTTCGTCTGGCTAGAGGGAGAGGAGAAACTCCTGCAGTTCATGTCTAAGCTTAATGGATTTCATCCCAACCTAAAATTTACCTATGAGTACTCGGACACCAGAGTCAATTTTCTTGATGTTATTGTAGGAAACGCTGATGGCAGTTTTATAACTAGTTTGTTTTGTAAACCTACTGACTGCCATCAGTGTTTACATTACGAATCATCACACCCTGCACATATTAAAAGATCTATAATATATAGTCAGGGACTACGCATCAAGAAAATATGCTCTCGAGAAAATGATTTCTATCAACATCTGCAGGAACTGTCGGGTTGGTTACAAAATAGAGCCTATCCAGCATGGCTAATTAAGAAAGAATTTGAGAGATTAAAGTCGTGTAATCGAGATGACTTAGTTAAACCTAATGGGGAAACCAAGAAAACGGGAGTGCCTTTAACAGTTACGTTTCATCCCCTGTTGAAGGACTTCGGTTTTGTAATTCGTAAATATATACATATATTATATTTAGACTCAGAAGCTCGGAATGTATTTTCACCACAACCATTTGTGGCATTTAGAACCGGCCGCAATTTGAAAAGTTATTTGGTTAGAGCTAAGGTATCCCCATTAGTTAGGGAAAAGGGGTGTAAGAAATGCAACAAATCACGATGTCTAACCTGTAAGAATATTCAAGAGACCGACACTTTTGAATGTTCGGCCGATGGTGAACAATACATAGTGAACCATAGGTTGAACTGTGATTCAAAATGTGTGGTCTATCTCCTCACATGTAAGGTGTGTAAAAAACAATACGTCGGTCAAACAACGGATAAATTTAGGTTCCGCTGGAACAACTATAAAGCTTGCCAGAAAAAGGCAGTTAAAAAGGAAACACATACACAGACATTTTTTCATCAACATTTCTTGGGAATAAGGCATAATGGTTTAATAAGTGATTGCGAAATCGTCTTAATTGACAAAACCGACCCGGCGGAACCTACTAATCGGGAAGCGTTTTGGATAAAGAACTTAAGACAATGCATCCTTCGGGATTAAATATGGAGAATGTTCAGCTTTGTTATTCATATTAATGTACAAATCTGTTTTTGCATAATTAAGAAACTTAGTAGGGTATAAAAGTGGCTCAAAATGTACTAGTTGTTATTTGAAGAACTCCTAAGTAGAGCAGAATAGTAAGAACAAAAGAGACAAACTTTGGTTACTTCATTTAAACTTTATTTCACTACAGATCTGTTTCGTATGGAAAGCTATAAAGCTTACCACACTCATCAGGTGAGTATTGAGGCAATACTCACCTGATGAGTGTGGTAAGCTTTATAGCTTTCCATACGAAACAGATCTGTAGTGAAATAAAGTTTAAATGAAGTAACCAAAGTTTGTCTCTTTTGTTCTTACTCTATATATATATATATATATATATATGTATATATATTAGGCCCTCATAACCGTCCATGCAATCATATTTCACATTAGCATCACGTGTCCGTCCAATAATTTGCGATGCACGACAACTACATGTTGCACTGCACAACAACCTTGAAGCAGGTCACACAAGGTATTCACTTATCAATCGCGAGTTCGGTATAGAAATTATAATCATTGTTAAAAAAATTGAATTCTCGGTCGAAATGTTTCGCTAATCTTGATAAATCCAATAAGTAACGTTATTGAGGAGCTTGTTCACATGAGGCAAGATATGTTTGGGGATAGAGTTATATGGGCTCCAAGATACCTGGGTGCGTGCGTGTTTAATTTTTTAATTTCAAAATTCTATCATTCAGATGAGACAGAAATATCTCATCATAGGGGAGCCCCTCAACCCGGGACAATTAATAAAGTTGTTAAAAGGTAGAAATTGATGCTACTCAGACCACGTTTACACGATATTGGACGAGACCAGTCTCGAATTCGTCCTATTTCGCCGTGTAAACAGGCGGAACCGTACTAATTCGAGACCGGTTCCGAATTTTTCTTCCGTGTAAACAGGCGGAACCAGACGAATTCGAGACCTGTCTCGAATTCGTCCGGTACCGTGTAAACGTAGCCTTATTCTGCAGCGTATATGCCAATTATATTGCTAAACATATTTTTTATTCTGTTTGCTTAAAAATAGTCGCTTTATCTAGCTTATTATTCTGTGTATAAAGATTTGGAAATAGTCGCTTGATTAAAATGTTTTTAAGTTACTTGGAGTCTTATAGAAAATGCTAGTAGAATTAGCTAGGCCATCGACAATCAAATTAACCATGCAAATGTAGAGTTGCGAATTAACAACCTGAAAGTGTGACGTGCGCGGTGGCAGCTTTTTAAAATACCTACCACATTTTTCTTCGGATCCTTTTGTCTCACTCTCTGTTTCAATTTCATTTGCATCATGTTCATTTTCACCTTCTGGGATATCTCCGGAATTAACAGCAGGGGGTTTCAGTACATCCTGCAATATACATGATTCAGTGGCAATGAAAAAGATGGCGACGGTACATTTATAATGTTTTGCGACCTCAAATCAGCTCAAATAACAACTAAACATTGTTTATCACGCTAAGATGGAATATTAAGCAAGAAATTCATCCCTACCAAAGTTGATCGTTTTAAATCCATATCTTCCAATAATTCTGCAAGAAACAATATCTACTGCACGCAAAGGATTGTGGTTAAATGTACAAGTCGCCATTTTTTTCGGTACGGCCAATTTATAATATAACTATTTTGAAAGATAGTGCAGCACATTAATTAGTTTTGATTTCAAGCAACTTAATTCGCACCAATAAAAGATAATTGTCGAGGCTCTCTCTTTCTCTTGTCTGCATTTCCCTCCCTCTCTCCGTCCGCACGAGCCTGCAATGAACGGTTATCAGCGCTTTTGTTACCTCTTGCTATATTACGGGAAATTAGAGATTTAACCTTCATTTACAGAGCTCTTTATGGTATTTCTGATTTAAAGTTTTATTTTGTCACACACGACTGAACCCGGCTTATAGTCTTAATCTTATACTCTTATGTTAAAAACTCTGATTTGCAAAACTAGCACGTATAAGGCTGTTATTTTAACCGGGTTGCATGTCAAGTTATGGAACAGTATTTGCGAAGTAATTCATATGGAACCTATTAATTTCTCAAGTGTCAGTATATTTAAGAACTTTCTCTTTTCTTACTACTCAGGACTTGTACTACTGTAACAGTTTTTGATGTAACCCTATAACTTGTACTTGGTCACTCGTAATGGATTGTCCTTGTCATAGAAATTAATTTCATTTTTATTACTTAATTTGTTGGACGTTTTGTAATAGTTGTATTTTTTTTTCCAATGTATTATGGAATACATCATCATACACGAGAAGCCGTTTACTATCTGATTTGAAAACACCGAAAAAGTACGTTGAAAAACGAGCCGAGTTTTTTAAGTTACTCCGAGGTGTTTTTAAATCAGATAATAAACGGCTTACGAGTGTATGGTATAGCTTCTCAAACAAATCGGTATATTTAAAGAGAAATTTGAGGTAAAACTTGTCTTAATTTTTTTTTTGCGTTTATTACCACATTTCATAACAATGTCGCGGTAACAGATTTTCATTGTTGTCCTCATGAATTATTAATGAGTTTGAGAAATATTTTACAGGGAAGTCCCTTCATTGCATGGGTACTTGCGTCCTGTTCGCGCCCCTCCCATTTGTGTACATATAAGTATATATTAGTGTTTTGTTTTGCTTTTTCTTTGTTTCTTTATAGCTGGTTTTTTCTTTTGAAATATGTATTTTTGTTACCAAATAAAGTTTAATAAATAAATAAATAAATAAATAAATAAATAAATAAATAAATAAATAAATAAATAAATAAATAAATAAATAAATAAATAAATAAATAAATAAATAAATAAATAAATAAATAAATAAATAAATAAATAAATAAATAAATAAATAAATAAATAAATAAATAAATAAATAAATAAATAAATAAAAAAGTAAATAAATAAATAAATATACATTTCAATGTTTGTATGCGGTGCCGCTGCTACAGGCGTTCGGTTTACATGCACTCCATTTATAGAATGACAATATTCGAAATTAATTGAATTGACATGAAACAAGCCAAGATATGAAATACACTTCAGTCTTCTTCCTCATTCTTTCAAAGCGTCTATAATCTTTTTGTCATGATGATTTGATTGCGACATTTTGCAGGTATGCTGAACAAGTATGCTTATATCATAGTTAAAATTTACGACTAAGTATAGCTCCAAAAGAAGTTATGGTACCGACTTCAAAATCAAAGGTGTTGAATAATTAATACTTGAAATATCCAACAACGTGCCTTAAAAAAGTTAGACATATATTTTCTCACCTTCACATTAGCGAATTGTGAATTCGTGGCGATAAAATGAATGACTTGTTCTTGGTTCATTTTTTCCGCCAGTTGAAGAGGTGTTTCACCTTTTTTATCGCGAGCAAGAATAAATCCTCCATATTCTGTCAACAGCTCAATACACTTCAAATGTCCTCTGACGACGGCTAGATGTAAAGGCGTACCGTTAGGGGACTGCCTAGAAATATAAACACAAAACATGACTAAAAACGAATGAATGCAACCAGACAATAAATCTAATATATAAATCTAATATATATGTAATATATCAACAACGAGTTTGAGTGTTTTATCAGGGGATCCAAACACGAGAAAACATGATGAAAGCACGAGGCCGAAGGCCGAGTGGTTTTATTGTTTTCGAGTGTTTGGATTCCCCTGATGAAACGCGATAAACGAGTTGTTGATATGGCATCTCAATCGAGTGATTTCAATTGAAAAATACAATTAAAATAAACCCTCATGAGATTTTATTCATGAGTGTGTGTAAACTTTATTCATACAGCAACTTGTTTGTTTTGCATCGATAATTAAGATCTTAAGAATTAGATGAACACTGGTTTTCATCTAAAGCCCGCCGCACACTAGAGCTATCAGCGTAGCAAAGTTTCACGCGTGACTGTTGGCGTAAGCAAGTTCCCCCAGTGTGCGGTGGCGTTTTGAGCGCTATTGTTCACGCGTGCCATCGGTGCCGTATATTCAACATGTTGAATAATTTTGTGCACGAGTGAACATTTCCTCCAGGTGTGCGCGCGTTCAAAGCTATCAGCTCACAATAGGAGGCAAATACGCATGCGTGTTGACTCATTTTCAAATCAATTCGTGAAACATGACCGCCGTTGTTTGCGAAGAAGAGTTTGACTCATCCTTGTAGCTATTGATATACCAGGCGGAAAGCGTAGTCTAGTCAAGAAGATAATTGCCCAGCAAATAATTTTCAAAAAAGCCATAACGATAAGGTTTGGAAAAACATAATTTAATTAACTAACGTTTCGTCACTATTCAAGTAACATCTTCAGAGTGATAAATATTTACACGATTTCGACTAATATACTTAACTGATATTGAGAAATGGAGAGTGTTCTCCCTGTAAAGGCCGAAATACCTTTATGATCTGAAATCCTCGTATGTAAATGTCGGCATGTTTCGCCTATATACAACGCGTTACAGCGTTGGCACGTGAATTTATATACAACGTGGGATCTCAATTGAAAAGGAATTCGATCTTTCGCTTCAAATCCGCCAACAATTAGTTAAGTTAGTTTCTTCAGCCTACCCGCATATTAAACTACGCGTTATTTTTCGACCCTCCCGTCGTTTATCTAAATTTTTAGTTTTAAAGATCGAATTCCTTTTCAATTGAGATCCCACGTTGTATATAAATTCACGTGCCAACGCTGTAACGCGTTGTATATAGGCGAAACATGCCGACATTTACATACGAGGATTTCAGATCATACAGGTATTTCGGCCCTTACAGGGAGAACACTCTCCATTTCTCAATATCAGTTAAGTATATTAGTCGAAATCGTGTAAATATTTATCACTCTGAAGATGTTACTTGAATAGTGACGAAACGTTAGTTAATAAAATTATGTTTTTCCAAACCTTATCGTTATGGCTTTTTTGAAAATTATTTGCTGGGCAATTATCTTCTTGACTAGACTACGCTTTCCGCCTGGTATATCAATAGCTACAAGGATGAGTCAAACTCTTCTTCGCAAACAACGGCGGTCATGTTTCACGAATTGATTTGAAAATGAGTCAACACGCATGCGTATTTGCCTCATATTGTGAGCTGATAGCTTTGAACGCGCGCACACCTGGAGGAAATGTTCACTCGTGCACAAAATTATTCAACATGTTGAATATACGGCGCCGATGGCACGCGTGAACAATAGCGCTCAAAACGCCACCGCACACTGGGGGAACTTGCTTACGCCAACAGTCACGCGTGAAACTTTGCTACGCTGATAGCTCTAGTGTGCGGCGGGCTTTATATCTTGGGCTTTACTGGAGTATCCAACTTCAATCAGGTGATTGAATGAACTATTGTAATTGGCTGATTGTCTCATGAATTATTAATGAGTTTTATATATATATATATATATACGCTCACTGCTTGCAGTTTGAGCGCTCTGGCATGGTTTTGATGTCCCACATTTTGTGAGGCATCAAAGGTGACTCATAAGCAGTTGCCTTCATCCTGCTCATCAGCACTACACTGATGAGACCCGAAAGGCCGAAACGGTACCGTCTGTAGTTAGATATCGCTCTATGACCTTTAACTCTTTCTTGTCCGAACTGGTCTTTAGTATTTTATTCCGGCTAACGCCAGACGATTTTATTCACCTCTGGGGAAGCCCCCGACAGGAATGAGTTATAAACTATCTCTTTAACTCTTTCTTGTCCGAACTGGTCTTTAGTATTTTATTCCGGCTAACGCCAGACGATTTTATTCACCTCTGGGGAAGCCCCCGGACAGGAATGAGTTAAGGCTGATTTCCAGTCAGTGGAATATTGCGAGCGGGCGGAATTTTTCTTTGTCTTGTGAGCACTCGAGCGGAACTAATCTAATTCAGAGCACAAAAGACAAAGAAAAATTCCGCCCGCTCGCAAAATTCCACTGACTGGAAATCAGCCTTTAGGTCATATTGAGCGCTCTACAGGATGAGCCATTGCTGCTTACGCATTGTGCGCACGCTCACTGCTTGCAGTTTGAGCGCTCTGGCATGGTTTTGATGTCCCACAATTTGTGAGGCACCAAAGGTGACTGTAAATAGCGGTTACCTTCATCCTGCTCATCAGCACTACACTGATGAGGCCCGAAACGGTACCGTCTGTAGTATATATATATATATATATATATATATATATATATATATATATATATATATATTCTTCAGAGCGGTTATAATTATTCATTAGTCTCGAACTGGTACAGTCTTACTGTATGTATGTTAGTAACAACTGTCAAGGGGATTTGTACTTGTAGAGATAGCAAATAGAAATATTTATTACGGACAATGCTTAGAAAAATCAGGATGACTAAAAGTAAAATTTAAAGTTGAAGTTTTTACGACTCTTGGTTCTGACGACACTAGTACCGAGGTCCAACAAGTTTCGTTTTTATATTCGTGGAGTACATGCATCAGTTCGTGCCATGCCGCCCTGCTCCAAGACCTGGCGCACTAGCCAGAGCCAGGCACACATGCCAATTAAAGAGCTGAAACCAATGCACTTTGAGATAAAGTGAATTGATAGGTTTTGACGTCGGAGTTGTATAACATTCCTCCCTCATTAGATTCAGCTGCTCCCAGCATACAGAAATATCCTAATAACTATATTAAAGATCCTAATACTTAACTAAATACAAATAAATTTCCCACAGCCAGCACTGAAGTAGCTAGCGCGCAACATTTTTCTTCAACTTGCAAATATACAGGGCAAAATTACTTGAATATGATTGGCTACGAAGAGGGCATTTTTTTGTAATTCAGGGAAAAATTACTTGCACTTGATTGGTTCCTTGATCAGCAGTACTTGCATGTGATTCAGACGGACTTTTTTCAACAAATCTGCAAGGTTCTTCGGTCTGAATATGCTTTTTTGTTTACTTTGAACTAATTTAAACTACTGAAGGAGTGTAAACTATTAGTGAAAGTGAATACACTAGAAAATTTACGAACGTTTGCCTGTGTTTACAAAAATAAAGCAACATGCACCGTGATAAGGTACATATACTTCGACATTTTCTTGACATTATAACTCTTGAATAATTTTGCCCACTATATTATTAACAGATAATCGCAGGAGTTCTCGTAAGATTAAGGTTTAATTTCACTCGTGTTTTCAAAATCTTACAAATTACCCTGGTCGCTTCGCGACTCGGGAATTTTGTAAAATTTTGAAAACATTGGTGGAATTAAACCTTAATTTTCTTCGGCCCCACGTGATTACCTATACAAAATGAAAAAGTTTGTTGAAAACAAAGTATACTCCAGTTCTACTTGCTGCAACGTGCTGATTCAACTTGCAACAAAATCATTTTGCGTGACAATGTTTAAGGTGGTAATACCACTTGCAACGCAACAATGTTAATTGCAGCAATTTGTTGCTATAGTATATTATTTCACCTTAATGGACTCCTCGCGCAAAAACAGTGCAAACACAGTTGACAAAAAATTCCAAAGATAAAGAGCAATGGTAGGTTAAACTGCATGTGCTTAACTTAAACACGGAGGCTTAAAACAGAATGTGCTTTGCTAAACATGTTTCCAGAAGAAAGAATGGTACCAGGGACATCGGAATTGAAACATGTGTTGTGCGTGTGACCATGCGTCCATAGAATTAAAGTGTCTGTAAATGTGGCCAAACTCTTTGTTCTGTTTACTTTTATGTAAATATGTGCACACAATACTTGATAAACACATTTTATTTTCGGTAAAATGAAACAATCAGCCATTGGCAGCATTTGGCTTCACTCACTAGCCGCGTTTGGATTTTTTTTCTGGTGACTATGTATAATTAGTGACCAACAAAAACAAAATAAAGTCCAAATCTTGAAGAGAATCCCAGACCCATAATAGCGATTAATTTGAATATTCGTTTATCCGCATTTAAGGCTTTAGCCTCGTTTATGTGTCTGCAATTCAAAAGAATCCAACGAATCCATAACGAGGCCGAAAAGGCTAATTTAGCCGCACATAAACGAATATTTAAAGTGAAGGACTTTATAAAGGTGCTATAACTGAAGTTTATGTAACCTCTTCACGACCGCGTGATGTATACTGATTACTGGCGAAAAATGTGCTCATTTACTTGAAGGTGAATTTCGCGCAGTATACTCGTAGTTTTTGAGCTTGGCAAATGTATTCACATAAAAAAATGTATTCACATACTTGTTGAAAATAAGAAATAAATTTCATGCCATGTATAATCAAACATACAGAAATTTGAAAAATAAACGAGGGATATGAACCCTGCGCAAAATTTAAGTTGGTGACAAACTGCTACCCGACTAATATACTGTAAGAAATCTTTGATGCAAATAAGTTTTATTTTTACTAAAAACTATAGCGTTTCTAAATACTGCGAATTCGTAATAACTGTACCTGTTTGGATTTGCCCCTCGTTTTAAAAGTTCTTCAACACAATCAGCTTGTCCATATTTCGCAGCAAGGTGGAGTGTAGTTAGGTATTTTTCATTGTGTTTATCAACATCAGAGGACTCGTCAACAACCATGGCTCGTAGCTTCTCTATTTCACTCGTTTTCGTCCCAGAGAAACATTCTCTTGCTGTCCTAAGAGGCATGATTAATTAAGCACTTTCCAAAAAAACCCGCCTCCACAGAAGTAATAAATTCAATTTTTATAGTCAATTGTTACGTCACCAAACAAATGTTACGTCAGTCCTCCACATGGCTCATGCGTTTTACCTATCATTTTTAATTACTATTTCGATTGGTCAGACTCGAAGACATACTCTCGATGACTCGATCCCAGTATTTAAAGTGTCTATGACGTGAAAAATGTGTTGGCATTTTTGTTGTTTTAATGTACAGAGGAGTATGGCAGGAGCACTCACTGAATATTTCAAGAGAATCTGATGCGTAGTTTTCGCGCTATCATCTCTCAAAGTTTGCCATGGCTAGTTCGTTTTTGGAGAAAAAAATGGGCTTTCGGTAACAATGCCATATGACGTAGGCAAATGACAACTATGCATAAGAACAATAGATTTCAACATTGTCATTTGTCGTATGTCATAAGGCATTGTTACCAAGAAGCCCAAATTTCCCAAAACACAAACGATCCACGGCAAATTTTGAGAGTTGATAGCGCGAAAACTACACATCAGATTCTCTTAAAATTTTCAGTGACTGCTTCTGCCATGCTCCTCTGTACAATAAAACAACAAACATACCAAGGGATTTTTCACTTCATTTAGATGAACTTAAAATTATAGCGGGGATCTTGTATTCTTGTTGCGGAGTCCAGCTAACATCAAGATACAAGAATATAAAAATAGTTTACAAAAACAATAGAATTCCATACAAAAAGATTCATTTGGTATCGGGAAGTTTAAAAGGGAACTACACACCTAAAAACGAGCAAGCTGTTACAGACATGCAAACAAGTTGTTACAGGCTTTTCCGGCAGGCGGTGACCGTCATGTGTTCGTACTGGTTGTCCCAGGTTGTTGACAACTTGTAACAAGGTTGATAACTCCAACAGACTGGTGACAAGTTGTTCCAACATGTTACTAGTGCTGTGCGCCGGAGTGCCGGAGATCTGCGGGAGCTCCGGCGTTTTTCGGTCAGCCGGAGCCGGAGCGTTTTCTTCCTGCTCCGGCTGGCTGGAAAGTCAGAATGACAAAAAATATGACAATTTTGTCAAAGTATCGACAAAGCTTTGGTCACAAATAACGGCAACATTTGTTATGCGCATATAATCTGAAGTTTTATTTGTTGAGTCAAACCATTTCAGCTACCGCCAAACCGCCAAATTACAATAAGGGGGCGATTACATGGACCGGGCTGGCCCGGTTAACCGAGCTAACCCGGTTAACCGGGATGAGTTTACGAAACGATTACATGGAGCGGGCTAGCCCGGTAAGCCGGGATGATTTCAGGCCGAAATTCGCAATTATCAAGTAAACAAGGGCAAAGTTACGTTAGTTTCACTTCAGTTTTACACTAATTAGTCTATTATTTATTTTGTAAGCCCAGCGTTAATAAAAAGATTGTTAAGACTTAGCTAACCCAGGAAAACGTCTTCACGAAGACTAATTAATTTATTAAATCTTCGCTTTGATCACTGAACACAAACAAAGTTGATGTTCTATTTCAGTTCCTTTCAGCACTATTTATTCACACAGTCAAGCAAACGAACGCGTATCGAAGCGAGTTCAACAGTTTTTCAGCCCGGTTTGCCGGGATGAAAACGATTACATGGGCATTTTCATCCCAGTTAACCGGGCTATAGCCCGGTTGCGACAACCGGGATCCCGGCAAACCGGGCTAGCCCGCTTGCCATGTAATCGAAATGTTAAAACAACATGCGTTTTATATACAAACCGGGCTAGCCCGGTTAACCGAGGTAGCCCGGTTAACCGGGCCAGCCCGGTCCATGTAATCGCCCCCTTAGTCGTTATGTCTGCGATCTGTCTTGTCACAAGAGAAGTTGCTATGTCATGTCGTATTGTCGTAATACAATCACTGCTTTGGTGCGTCTCGCTCTATCATATCTTTCTTGTCCACCGTCCTCTGTCACTTCTTAACGAGTCTTTTCGTTGACGGGGAACATCATCTCAAAGAAAAGTTGCGTGCTCCTTCCAGGCAACATTGGTCGCTTAGCTTTTATTAAATTTAATTATAAAAAGTTTTAAAAACCCTTGGGCTTGGCAGTTTGTATTTTGTTTATTTGTTATTTGTAGTACTAGCTAAGTAGCATAACTTATTTTAATAAGTTAAAGTTAAAACAAACTAAAACTTGTTCGGTTCTATAACGTTTTCTTCGTTCCTGGTATTGCTAGTTGTCGCATTGCATTTGCTTGAGTCGTTTAATAGTTTTATTACAGCTTTCGCCGGGTGACTGGGAGAAGACCGGGGACAAAGAGAAGACTGGGGACAAAGTTGAGCCGAATAATACCCAGTTGGACGTTGTCCCAAGTTGTTAACCAACGAGGCCGAACCGGAGCCGGATATCAGGGCTGTAAAACAGCCAGAGCTGAAAAACCGGAGTTTGCACACCTCTACATGTTACCTGTACCATGCTTCAGCTAACAACTTGTTAACAGGATGACGCTAACAAGGTTGTAGCAGCTTGTTGAATGAACAGCATTGTTACAACCTGTTAACAGCCTTGCTGCTAGTCTGTCGCGCTGTGAGATTTTTACGTGTGTATGGTAAAATCTCCTACGAAATCGTTTAAAAATCTACAGCACGACTACAACAGCTAATAGTTTATTAGATAACATCAATATATTAAATACACTTTGTTCTAAAGATCGTTTGAAACACTATTTCAAACGAGTGTTTAAAGATAAATACAAGAACTGTTCGATGTCTCAGGAGAACCCAAGGGTTAAACGTCTTTAAGTCACACTATACCTCATACGAAAATCACTTTAACCAATTGACAGAGGTATTACCAAAATAATTGCCAATTGAAGCTTACCTTTTGAAAATTCAATACAAAATAAAAATAAATAGTTAAACAAAAAGTTAATATAATTATGTTCTATAAGCCTCGAAATACGCATCGTCGCAGTTCATTTGCCTTAGTCAAAACATTTTGCCGCACATGCATATACCTCATCGGTATAAGCATAGACACTACACGATCGTCTTTACATATTATAACCTGAAGCAAACAACGAGTTTGTTGGAATCCGAAAGGTTAGGTGAACCCATACCGTAAGCGAGGGTTCACATAAATACTTCTGCTTAACTTTACACTATAGTGTCCTGCCCGGAGGCTTCGTTATCTCTTTTAAAGTTGCGAACCTGTGTTAACTATGGCTTGTTCAAAGTGTCATGTGTAATCCTAAAAAATAATTTCAATCTGCAACTCGATGCGCGTACAAATTACAGAAAAAAGTAAGAATTACGTGGAATCTGTTACTTGAAACAAATTACGTTACATGTCATTACTCAAATAATGAGTCCTAGTACAGCGCTCCTAAACCAAAGCCTAACAGCGTAATTCCATTCCGCTCGAAAAAACGTTATCCCCGCTGGTGTTCCGTTTCTCAATAGTTCAAGATAGACATACATTATTCATAAAGGGCCGCCGAATTAGTATTTTCCTATTTTATTTCTTTTTATTAAATTGGTCCCTCAAAACTCATTTGCGTGTACGGAATTCAAAGCAAATTGTATAACTCTAAACCGAGTTTATAAATAAAACAATTTTTAATTGTCGGCCATATATGAATGGTCTATACGGTGGTTTTCGAGACGGTGGCCAAAATCTTAGGACTTAAGATAATGAAAGCCGAAGGTATATTAATTAGGGTTATAACAGTTAAACTTAGTTACGAAACGATAAAGGGGGATTTCAGTTCAAAATGAATTAGTTTTAATGAAAGTCTCTTAAACATTGTGTTGGGATATGTTATTAGTTTTACTATATCTGCTCTCGTACTCGGGAAATGACGTTACCATTCATGTACATCAAAATTGAGCCGTTATATTCAGACCCAAAATAGCGGCAAAAAATACAAAAATGATAACGTCATTTCCCGAGAACGAGGGCAGATACTGTATCGCAAAACTATTAACATTTCCAAACATGATATTTAAATAACTTTCATTTAAAAGTAATATATTTTTTGATCGAAGTTTCCCTTTAAGGTTTTGCTAACTTAACTCGCAGATTATTTTCGCCCTCGAATAACTATTTTTCTTTCTTACATTGTCAACATCGCGGCCATTTTGTATCCTACCTTTCGCGTATGTCTTTTAGCGTCAAGCAAGAAACAAATAAAATGTCATATTGAACGTTTAACCGGTTTTTTTAACCAATGCAAACGGCGGGCGAGTACTGTATCGTGCTCAGAATATTGGTGAATACGCATTTAAACAAAAACATAAACTAAAAATAGTGTGAATAGTGTGACTATATAGACGTGTTTGACGAATAACAACAAACAATAAATCTCCATCGTGACAACGAAAAGTAGCAGTGAAGTGTTGCTAGAAAATGAATTGAACTAAGTATATGCAAGAAAAAACAACAACACAACAGAATTACGTAAGGCAAATTTGTTCATATTTAGCTTAAGGATCTCCTTGGTCTCCTGAGTGAGTGAGTGAGTGAGATGTACTGTTTGCCTTTTTATATACAGTACAGTCTTGTTAACAGCAGTTAGCCGCGATCACTTTTCTGCTTCATCAAGGTCTCCATTCACTAGTCCTGACCCTTCTACAAAATGTTAAAAAAAAAACACAACAAAAAACAATATATAAGCTTGACGCTACTTTTTATTTCTTTATGTATTTAATATTTATTTTAATCTATTCCGAATCCTGATTGGTTCATTCACCTGCAAATAACTGAGTGCAAATAATTTTCTGCCGCAAATAATTTAGGGAGTACGCGCACTAGAGATAGCCGCTGCAAATAGTTTTCGTAAACTTTGTTTTCAAACATGGCGGCTAGTTTTCCTCAGCTGCCCGAGGAAGTAATCGAGAGTATTTGGAAGCAAGGACAATCCATAACACGAAACAAAAGTATCAATATAACGACAATATACCTTGGAAAAGAAATATTTCCAATACTCATCCCAACAAAAAGTATAAGTTTTACGAAAATTTTAGTATTATGAATGATAAAACAATTATTGAACTCGTCTATCGCAAAATATCATGATTTGTCATGATTTGTCAGTGTCTCGCTTCCAGTTATTTGCTATTTGCAAATTTGTAGGTCGCCACTGACAAATCATGATATTTTGCTCAAACTCGTCCAATAATTGATAATTATCGCCTTTATTTCAGCGTACTTGAGAGCAAATAATCTTACAGTATCAAAACCTATTTTAGATTATATATATATATATATATATATATATATATATATATATATATATATATATATATATATATATATATATATATATATATATATATATATATATATATAGATATATATAGATATATATATTTGTGAAATTCATTACTAATTCATGAGTTTTGCAGCCAATCCAATTTCAGAAATTACGTCACATGTATACCCCTGTAAACCCCATACAAACTAAAACCAATGATGCTAATTAGTTACAACCACTGGTGGATGTATACTCTTCTGATACAACCACTAGTGCTTGTACTAATTATAGCATCTCAATATCCCAAAGGGATTTTTACTATTCATTCATTTCACAAGTTGTTTACAACACTCGCGTCCTTGTTGTATTGAATATACAATCACCCGCCTTCGGCTCGTGATTGTATATTCACAACACGGCCGCTCGTGTTGTAAACATTACTTATATATATATATATATATATATATATATATATATATATATATATATATATATATATATATATATATATATATATATATATATATATATATATATATATATATATATATATACATATATACATATATACATATATATATATACATATATATATATATATATATATATATATATATATATATATATATATATATATATATATATATATATATATATATATATATATATGTAATATATCATACACGAGGAGGAGTGTTTCATCAGGATATCCAAACACCGAGACGTTTGTTGAAAACCGAGGCATGATATAGCATCTCAAACAAATCAGTATTTTAAGAGAAAATCATGATGAAAGTTTGCTTGATTTATGTAATTTCGTCCTCCGATATCCAAACCACAGACACGGTACTGATTTTCTTTGTGTTTTCTTCATGAATTATTAATGAGTTTGAGATCTATATACACACGTTACATCCTCAATCTATCATGCCTACCATGCTACCATGGCACTTAGTACATGAAACCATTCATGACCCTAACATTTGCCTTGACATGTGGAATGAAATGTATTTAAACACATTAAATAACCATACCCAAGTAGTCACAAAAAGAGTAAAATCTAAACGACCACCTCGGTTTTCATTGTTCCCACACGGACATTTAATCTCTAAATAACCTGATGCATAAAGACTAGGTAAGATTAGTAACTAATCATACCTAATCTTTAAGCATTAGGTACGAAAATAACTAACAAATACATGAAGTGAACACTTATCGAATTACCAATAGTATTAATCACAACTCGATAATTTCATGCATCAATGGAACCAGACATAACTCCTGAATTTATTGTTGTGAACGATGCAAAATATACTGATCATCACGAAATAAGTAATATCCTCAATAACTATTTCATAGACATTATACAGTATAAACGAGACAAAATACCATCTAATATGCAAATAGACCTCACAAACCTTAAAATATTCATAGATTCACATATTTCAGAAAATATCAGTTTTACCATACCCCTATTGACTTGAGCAAACATAAACAATCTTGATGCTAATAAAGCTACCGGTCTTGATGGTATTGGTACATTCTTCTTGAGAATAGCGGCCTCTGCACTTACAAAATCCCTTGCAACATTATGTAACACAGTATCACTAGCGGAGTCTTTCCATTATTATGGAAACAAGTCAGGCTTACACCAAAACACAAGAGAAGAGTGATTCGCTGTCTGATCAAATTTCAGGCCTCTCTCCATATTGTTTCCAGAAAGACATGTTCACAATTACGTATAATTCCTACAGCGTTACAGGCTTCTAACTAAACATCAACATGGTTTCAGGATGAATCACTCATCCTGGCAGTACTGTTTTCTCTTTAGAAATTAATGGACTAACGCTACTATAGATTTCTCAAAAGCATTTGATGTTAGAACATAAATTATTCCTGCAAAAACTTGAACTACATCATTTCAGACAAGAGGCCTTGTTTAACTCATATCTGTCAAAACTGCTCTCTCAGATCCAATGCCGCGGTTAATTGCGGTGTCCCACAACTCAAGGGTAAATTCTAGGACCGCTCTCATTCATTATTTTCATCAGTGACCTTCCACCTCCACCAATAATGTACATCATCATTTATTTTCGCTGACGATTCGTCATTACTAGCCTCTAGCCCGCTGATCACTGATCTAAATCTGAAATTGACCAATGACCTTAAGTCAATATCAAACTGGCCAAATACGAACCTTATGTCACTGAATTGCACAAAAAGAAAAAGCATGAAAATTTATTCAAAACGTAAGACTAATGCCTCAGACAAAATTCTTGTTACAATAAATAATAAAACAATAGATGAGGTAACAACAACGAAACTGCTTGGAGTCCACTTTGATAGTATAGTTCAGTGGGAAGAACATATAACTAATATACACCAAATTATTAATACACGGCTTTTATCATGTTTTACCAGTCGTTAATCTATCCTCACCTATTATACTATTTGGGGCAATTAACGCATCAAAGGAAAAACTTAATGATCTCCTGAAACTCCAAAAAAAGATCAGCACGTACTATACTGGAGGCATCTACTGATGAATCGTCAGTTGAACTATTTAAAAAGCTTGGATGGATTCCAATACATAATTTAATTAAACTAAGAAAACTTATATTAGTATTCACTGTACTAAAGAATAAAGCCCCATCAAACCTATTAACTGTACCACTTAATTATTTACTGATTTTTAACTAATGAAGGTCATCTGGTAGAATACTATATGTAAAGATGTTTATACCTTCTATTAAATAAAGTTCATTATTCTTATTATTATTAGTTCCTCTGGAGTTTAAAAAACAAGCCTAATCTCCTTCCAGATATATTTTCATCGAATTTTTAAAATTTGTTCTTATATTTTATCATATACATGCCTTATTTGATTGTATTTAATCACGTTTTCGTAGCGGTCAACTCGAAAGCCTGAACTACTTTGACCACTACATACTCGTGCACATCTATTGCTGGGTTTCACGTGACGTCATGGCGGCCATGTTAGTTGGTAGGTTACAATAGCATCTAATATAATATTCCTTTGTGTCTCCAAGCAACATGGCCACCGTCTTTGTCCTCTAAATCTCAGGGAATGGGTTGCAACCCACCAATACCTATTCTTTCTTTAATAATTCATATTTAATAATTTTTCTCTTTTCTATTTGTAATAAGTTTATCAAACGCTTGCTATATATGTATTGTGTAGTTACGTATGTGCGAATAATAAAGATAATTGTCTTATAATAATGTCTTTTGTTTTATTCTGACGGGCTACGCTCGAAACGTCAGTATGTTGTTGTTAAAAATCTCGGCAGTTCATAATAATTTCGTTTTGTTAATTTCAAAACTGGTTTTGCTTATCTGAATCAGCTCAGCGAATAGTGTTGTGTAGGTGATGTGTACCATGATCAATAACTAAACGAGTAGAAACTTGTATAATGAGTCCGCATGCAGTTTGTAGTAATTTGTAAGACAAGCTTCTCAAACCGAATAATTCATAAACCAAAAAAAATATTTTTTCTCGAATTTTATTTCTCCAATTTTTGATGTTAGAGAAATATTTTACATAAATAAATATTTCAATTTTCTTGTAAAGTAAAGGATTGTCTAAGAAGCTACTTCGCAGTAGCTATTCCTCTGAATTCACAATATCTAGTTCCTAAAACAATCTCGTCGAACTCGTCTCGTTTTTAAAACTCATCTCGGTGTTTTGAATCCGAGGAAGAAATCTTACTCGTTCTTGAAATATTACTTAAACACTTGCCTGGTTCAGGGGCGAGATCTGGATCTCCAACAAGTTCTAAATAATAATAATAATAATAATAATAATAATAATAATAATAATAATAATAATAATAATAATAATAATAATAATAATAATAATAATAACTACTTATTGACCAAGCGTGAGGTCTGTACTAGTGAAATATCGGACCGATGTTTTTTTAGTACGGACCGAGACGAGCGCAGCGAGTTGAGGTCTGTGCAAAAAACAGAGGTCCGATATTTCACTAGTACAGACCGAACAAGCGAGGTCAATAAGTAGTTTATTATATGGCCATAAATGTTGTGAACGTTCTGTGAAAACTCGATCTATCTTTCTTGCGAACTAAACGAAAATGTCAGACATTTTCCCATTTTTTAAAGTACTTTCCGTTGAGTTAGAATCCTGAACTTTCTACCCCAACTAGTATTCTTCAATTGCTTTTGTTTGACATATTGCTCAAGATCGTACGTTAAGTAGTTGAATAAAAAATCATCTGAAATTCTAATACTTGTGAGAAGTAAATGTTATATTATTACGAACAATGTTACGAACGTTTTGGACATTTTAAAATAAAATTAACTTACGGTCCCGAACGGCAGCTTCCGCTCTGAGCGGGCGGATACGGGAAATATCCGACCGCTTATGAACCAATCAAATTACAGGATTTCCGTATTCGGACCTCTCAGCGCTGCCGCCATATAATAATTATTATTATTATTATTATTATTATTATATAACGACGTTAACGGACATTGGCAATAAAAATTAAGTTTGTCTAATTTGAAAGAACTCGTAAAATTGTGATAGAAATCTTTTAGAACTTTTTTGTATCTTTCTTCGTTTTCAAGATATCGCAGTTTGTTATATTCAGATACAAAAAAGTTGTAAAAGATCCTCTATTACAATTTTACGAGTTCTTTCAAATTTGACAAACTTCATTTTTATTGCCAATGTCCTTTAACGAATAACCAACAATATAAAACCACGGCTACCAGGAAGAGAACGAGACGAATAAGAAATAAATACAAGCCAAAAAGAAAAAGAACAAGAAAAAACGAAAGAACAAGCAGAACAAGAATTAACTAGAAGGAATTACAAACAAAAAACAAACAAACAAACAAACAAACAAACAAACAAACAAACAAACAAACAAACAAACAAACAAACAAACAAACAAACAAACAAACAAACAAACAAACAAACAAACAAACAAACAAACAAACAAACAAACAAACAAACAAAAGGAACAAGCAAATCAACATCAAAGAAAACAAACAAAATAATTAAGAAAAAACGCAACAAAAAAAAATAGAAAAAGAACAAGCAACACAAGAACAAACAAAAACCAAGCAACTATAAATCTATTATATCTAAATTTATGGTTTTGCTTCGTTTATTTTGCTGGACATTGATATTTGTACTAAGCAAATAGAAAAGATCAAAAAAATTATTCGCGTGTTCGTTAACCCGATAGAGCCAGTTTATCTGCAACACTCGGGCTACTGGCAAGTTCGCCAACTGAATCAAATGTGGTGCATGCTTCACACTAGTGAACATATTTACATCACGACAGTTGTCAGCCACTACAAAGTCACTTTCAGCCACTTTCAAAATCTACGACCAATGTGCAAGAACATCTTGATCAAAAGGCACAGTTGTTCAACTTAAGCGAAAAGAGCACAGAACTTACAACATGCCTCACGGCCTCACTCAGTCACACAGCTAACAACTCACGACCAGCATGAATAGTAGCGGAAGTAAAATGTGCAAAAATGTGACACACAATGTGCGAAAAGAAAGGAGAAAAAAAATCCCCATAGACTCGGCCTACCACAGGTAGCCAGAGTAATAAATGCCATCAAAGGTATATACATGCAGGCGCTGTTTTCAGGTACTGCAAAACGATATATAAACATTGTGCACATACCGTCTCCATCACCAATGGACAAAACGATACCATTAATCCCATCATTTTTACTTTGCTCTTCTGCGATCTTCACTTGTAAATCAGCCTTCAAGAAGTTAAGAAGTAACGTTTTCCGTTAAAACTTATAGATTAGTTTAGTTTTAGTTCAAAGGTTACGAACAGCAGTACATACAGGTTTTAAAAACCTAAAAGAACTCAATAGGTACCTCTGTCAAGCCTGTAAATTTGGTTGGTAGGTCGTCATCTTGGTCATCATCCTGTAAGAACAAATCATTGTTTACACATTTGACTAATTTACAATTATCTGCTGAGGAATGAAACAATTACCAAAAATATAATTTTAGGCGAGGGGAATTTTTACGGTAACCTGGAAGCCGTGTAAAACTTTGAAGATCCGAAAAATAGCGTTACACGGAAACAAAGAAACAAACGTTTTCGACTAAATAACAGTCATCTTCAGGGTATTTTTATTAAAAGATTTTTAACTATACATGTGTATAACGTTTTAGCAAATATAGCAAATAGCGATACATATATGAATTAACACATATATTAGTTATACCTGTTTATTGTGATTGCCAGCACTCGTTCCTTCTTCCCCTGCATTTGATCCAGTGGCAGCCATTTGACTTCCTTGTTCGTTCTGCTGAGGAGTGTTTTGGCTACCATTTAAATTGCCACTCCAAGTAATACCTTCAGCGTTCTCTTCATTCTGACCAGTAGCGGACTCTTCCAGCTCCACTTCACTTTCATCCTCCTCTTCGCTACCATTACTGGTAAAAAAGTAAAAAAGAAGTATTGCCTTATGGTAGAAGACTTAACTACGTACACACAACAAAAAGCAAAATGACATGTTTAAAATGGGATATGTAACAAAAAACATTAACATAATTTCCAATGCATCGCGTTTATTGACACTGCGAAACACGCCCCCTAAATATCAATAAAGAAATAAGTGAAATTTTCTACGTTGGTTTTCCATTGTATACTAATAGTAAAAAAAATAAAGTACACTACTGATAAATTGATAACAAAATCATAAATGTAACGTAAAAGCTCTATAACCCCATCCCCGCTGGGGGCTCATTTAATTTGAGGACCCAGCGAGGGTGGTTAATAGAAAGAAGGGATTCAAAAAGGGGGGAGGGGTAATTAAAAAAAGTCAGTGAAAGTTAAAAACTGAAACAACAGACAAGTAGTTAGTCTCCTTCGCAACTGTCAATTGGTTGCATGTTCTCACCAAGCGGGCCATAAGAACGTCTTGAAGGAGGCTAACAAGTAGTTCGAAATAGTTTTCTTCGGAAATACTAGCTTTAATAAACACTATGAGCTTTGCCAAATCCCATTTTCCAGAACATGCAGTGCATTATGCTAAACAAGAAAGATGGTTGATATATTTAAAACAGCACATGAATAGAAAGTCTTAAAATGTCATACATGAAGTTGGAAATAGAAGCCTTTCAAATAAAAAATAAATTACACTGCACCATTGATCTAACGTGTCATGAACCATGTTAGGTTTTAGATAGGGGAGGGAAGTTAAATGCGAGAGGAAGCTTATTTGAAAATGAAAGCTACTAATAGAAAGCGGGGCCTATAGGGGCGGAGCTTAATAGAGCTTTTACGGTAGTTATACATATATAATATAGGATTTAATACCACTCGCAGCATTATTACACATACAGTGCTTTGCATTTATTCTTCTGGCTAGCGATCAGAAGCATACAGGCGCAATGATCGTACCGTCCGAAACTGGCAGATTTATTAAGGACGTATGACAACCCTTCACATATTTATAACATTCATTGCCATCGTTTTGCAGTGTTTTCCATTTAGATTTCTGATTTAGCAAAACTACAAATGTTCTAGTCAGTTACCTGGCTAACGGTCTTGATTCGCTTACGGAGAGTTCGACAACCTTAACGCACTAAAAAAGTAAGATGTTACAAGCATTATTATCTAATTCATTAATAATTCAAAAGAAAATTCAAAATAAAGGAATGTTTAATCAGTTGTTGTGAATTGGATACAAATTCGTCCTGATTTACATAAACTTCTTGATCGATTTTCTCAGGTTAAATAGCTGATATCTTAAAGATTGTACCACAAAATTAGATGAGTGAAGTCGTATATACAGTTTGGTAGACGTTCGTCAAGCTCAATTACTCAAAAACTATTTTTGAGCCACAGACAGGGTTTGAACCTGCAACCTTCTTCCAGGGTTCAACCCTGTCTGGGGCTCAGAAATAAGCTGAGTAATTGGGCTTGACGAACGTCTACCAAACGTCTGTTACATTACACCAAGCTCGCAAACGTACCACATGCACTACATGTGAGCGTATAACTTATCATATTATTATCACCATCATCAGCAGCATGTTCATCATCATGATGATAAGTAACAAATTAGCAAGAAAAAATCAACAAAACTCGATGTAGTTTGATGCACTTTTCTTTAAGTTCACATTTCAATAGATGACTGTTCGAGGAAGGGATTTTACCGACACCCCCTTCCAAAACGTGTTGCCGCTAATACGAAAATTTAATATACTTTATATCTCAAGCATTTTTTGTCAAAGATAACCTCACGTTGCCGTTCTTTGCCTCACCTTGATAAACTACACAATCTCAAGTTTTGAAACTATTTAGTCAAGCTCTTGGCCACGACATGGTGAGTTATTTGCTCTATTTTGTACTGTCGATCAATGGACTTCAAATCTGACTGGTACACAAATTCCTTCAATTGTTGATCGATTTTCGATGTTTAGCTCAATAACTCACTGACTCACAACCACAATTTTGTTCTCAGTATGTTATCAATGCCAAATAATAATCTCAATGCACCCAATTCATCTGAATTTACTGGTATTACCTTCCTTCCACAATACAAGAACAATTTATCAATATTACACGTCACAGTTAAGTTGTCCAACCAGTAAGCTAGATTTGTATCACGTGACAATGAATAGCCCTACCAGATCTCAAATTTCCCGCCAACGTTACGTCACTGGGGTATATCCCACTTGCATGCCTACATCACCGGAGTATTCAAAATTCGAATATCCCGCTCGCCTATATACGTCACCAGGGTATTCGCCTAGGGTAATTTTTTCTGGAATACAAAATTTAGCTTGAAAGGAAGTTAATTTATTTCATCCCATGGGGTATTTTTTAATGGAATACCCCTCGCTCCAGGTCTATAACTGATAAAAATTATATACTGACAAAATATTTCTGAATAGTTAAAAATCACTGTATACCTGAGATGATTCGGTTGCTGTTGCCTCAGAATGGCTAAAAACGTAACAAAGAAGAAATTAAAGTAAAAGTCAAGATTATTTACTAAGTAGTGCATGCAGGGTTTCTTTTAGGGGGGGGGGGGGGGTTGGTGAAGGGGGGCTTTTGCCCCCCCTTGAAAAATATCCTCTGCCACCTCTTGTAAATTTGAAACCCTGATTTTAAAACAGTAAAAAACAAGATTAGAGACCTGACAGCCCCCCCCCCCCCCCCCCACATAGTACGTGTTGCCTGTTTTGCCTCCTTGTTAAACATTCTGAAACCCTGAGTGCATGAAATAAAAGTAGCGCGCCTCTCTCCTCCGCAGAGGCTTTGCGTGGATAATGAGGTCTAACATGAAGTAGCTACGTGCTACGAGGGAAAACCGCTAGTGGAAGAAACGTGGGCGTAAGGTCAGAGGCGTGCGGTGAACCCTGGGAAGACGGAAAACGAGAAAAGAAGCCTCTGCCAGATAATGTGCCGTTCTCTGGACAAATCCGCGGTTCTCTGGTCATGGCAGACAGCGACGATAGTTTGCACGAAGTACATTGTTTTCTTCAAGATCTAAGGCTAGAATGTACTTCTGGATGTTATTCTGAATTTTTCTATGGAATCACCTGCCGAACGGGTCGAAAAATTCGAAACGCTGCCAGACTGACAAACGTTTCATCGAACGTTGTCAACTGCCTGGAAGCTTTAATTCCACTCCTGATTAAGTATTAACTTGATAAACAAAGCCGACGAACAGCGCTAGAAATATTCTCGGTGCTAACTTTCTACGACATAATGGTAAGATCTATGTTTACAACAGTTCGTCCTTTGATGAATGATAAACTTTCTCATGTAGCGTTTGTTTTATACTTTTATTTGCATAAATTCAAAACCGGAAAATCCTGTCCTTGTGTTGCAGTAACATTGCCGAGTTGAGAAGTATCAGCGATTTAAATGTGTCTTTTGTCCACAGTTTAGTGATTTCCGACTTTTGCGTAGTAGATTTGTTGATTATATAATGAAATCCCGAGTCTGGCGCCTAGTCCATCACGGAATTTGGGCGCCATATTGACATCATTATCTGGCAGAGGCTCATTTTCTTTCCCTCTTCCCATCATTCCCAGCGCGTCTTCCCTCACCCGCACGCCTGCCCCTCCGAGCCTCTGCGGAGGAGAGAGGTAGCGCGCTGTTTTTTACTAAGGTATGTGCGTTTGTAATCTTCGAAGAAGCGACAACAAGTCACACAAAATGCTGTAATTTTTTGCCTGAATCAAGCATGATTTAAACTTGTACGTTCAAGGGCAGCAATCTGCCAGCTGAGCTACCAGGCCAGTTGGGAACGGTGTTATTCATTTTATATAACATAAGGACACTTATCCGTAAAGTTGTGTGCGGTCTTTCAATTCTAGTTTAGATTCAAGCAACTTATTTAGATTCAAGTAACTAAACTTCAACAACAAACATGCTGTCTCGGATGCTACAAATACAGTATAAAAATGTGATACTTATATACAAAAACGCTTTTTTTAAAAAAGAATTGAAACATAAAAATATTAATTATTAATAAAATTATTAATATTAACGTGAGCCAACAACTTGTTGTCATTGCTCCGATGAAGGCCTGAGTCAACAGGCCGAAAGCTTAGCAAAGAAATATTTTACGTGGTGTTTCCACAAAACTTCTTTATATTACTTTATCGCCATGAAAACGTTCAAAGAATTAAAATATTAATGGTTGTACAAAATCAACCTCGTACCCAGGCTCTTTTCAACCCGCAGCGCGAAGAAAAGACCGTTACATCATGGTCACGTGACTACTAAAATCTGGTTGTGACCACTGATCTATATAGATCAGTGGTTGTGACAAATTTTGTTTGGACAAGGGTGGGTAGAGAGGATTTGAAGCTTCTTGCCTGAAAGATTTACCGTTTGAGAAAATGAGAAAATACTTCGATCTTGGATTCAAGGGTTTCAGCGCTATGTTCACAAAAAAACCGGCTAACTTACGAGAAACTCGCGGTGCAGACAAGTGAAGCAAAGAAGCGGGCCGCAGAGGTTGGGTACGAGGTTGGTACAAAATGTGCTGTAGTACTCGAGAAATAACATTGTCATTCTCGTATCTTATGCTCTGGCGCAGTCATTTGGTGAGTGCATGATGGATCAACTATGAGGTACAGCGGGATGTTCTTCTGACGTCACGACAAATCAAAATCAAAATTGACGTTGTGATGTTAAAATTAAATAAAAAGGAATACCGTAGAATTCCGAAAGTAGCGTGTGGCGCATTTTTTTAATGTTTCAAATACATGTTTATCCAACAAAAAAGTAATGTTCGTATACAGAGGATATTACACGGTGGTGCGAAGATACGGATTTTATCTTCGAGTGGTGAAAACAATATTTTATTTACCACGAGAAGATAAAATTCATATCTTCAAGCCATGTAATTTTCTTATTATATAGATTCAATGCAAAAAGAGGTAAAATTCTTAATGACGTCATCGATATCTTCACTAGTGAGGATATGGAAAATACGACACTGCATATTTTCTAATAAAACACTCGCATCTATATAATAATAAAACTTAACAATCGACTTAAGGCTAGTAATATATGTTTTTTCGATTATCGACATTTCTGTTCGATGAAAGCACGTGTTAGCCTTTAATGTTTCAATATTCACACCACCATCGCCGTCGACAATCATGTCAAGGTCATCATCGCTGCCGTCGTAATAGAAACAAGACAAAACAAAACAAAACAAAACAAAACAAAACAAAACAAAACAAAACAAAACAAAACAAAACAAAACATTAAGGGAAATATTTATTTAACTTGAATATCAAGTCTCAAGATGACGTTTTTCGGTGTTTGTCTTATTCTTTATTCTGGTCAGAACGTTCAGAGTTTTATATTCTAATCTGACAATTTGGTAATAAGGACTGGTGATAAAACCGTTGGCAGTTTCATACCATTCATCGCTTGATAATTAAGTCAATTCAGTAGGTAGTTGTTAATTACAGAATCATCCTCAGAAAAAGTTACACGAAAATAGGACTAATGAGAATCATCCTCAGAAAAAGTTACATGAAAATAGGATAAATAGTTACTGACGAATGATGGATATTTCTTCCTAACGTATTTCAGCCATCCGAAAGTAGCGGCCCCCAAGGGCTGCTAAATCCGAAAGTAATGGGGGCCATTACTTTCGGAATTCTACGGTACTGCTGAAGCGTAAAGCCGTTTGCATGTAAGTGTTTGATTGCAAAATATGATTATGCGACATCAGTTCAAAACGCTTTGCTGTAAATCAAGTCATGACACTGACAGATTAGTGGACAACTCGAAAGCATATGCTACTTTGTCCACCAAACTCTCTCATCAGATTTTGATTAAATTTTTATTATACAACGTTATCTATTTTATATATTCTTGTATCTTCGTCAATTTATTATTGCTAATATAGTTGGAATAGATTGAACTTGAACTTGGGCTTGTTACCTGCTGCTGTATTAAGATCACGGCCGCGTACAATCCACCGTGCGGTGAAAATCAAACGCGCCAACAATGCAAGTACCGCAATAAGACAGCAAAAACTACGGTACAATGACTACATTTATACACTTTAAACCAAAGCGAGAAACTAATGAAGAAAAGAGTTACCTTGTACGTTCATCAAATTCTTCTGCCATGGCATCATCTCTATCTCTTCCAAGAGCTTCTTCGTCCTGTTCTAGTTGTTCCCTCGAAACAGGGTCTTCTTCTTTCTCGTCATTTTCTTGTTTCTCTTCAACAATTTGCCAGTCAGAAGATCCTGAAGAATCGTCTCCTTCAGCTTCCTGGTCTTCGGCGTTTTCATTCTCTATCTCTACCTCTACCTCCTCTTTATCGTCGTTTTTCTCTTTTCTTTGTTCACTACTGGAAAGACATTAATTATACGATACAAGAAAGGGTAATTAATATTTTCAACAACATTCAGGAACGACGGAGTAAGCTTGTTGAGAAGAAGCCATAATTTGCTAAGGAGTATCTGAGGATGCCCCCCAAAAAAATTGATTTTTGGACCCCCGAGAATCTCTTTTTTGCCTATTTCCATCTTAACTTTAATTTACATTTTACACAAACAGTCGTTGACCATGTGACCCACAATGGCTAGTGTTGCATCACAGTTCAGTCACTTAACAAGAAAATTTTGTGGGGGCAAAACCTGTATGTCGCCCCTAAAAGTCGAAAGTTGTGGAGACGACTGCCCCGGCTCCCCTCACACTTTCGCCACTAATCACATTCAATGTCGAGGATACAAAATTGATACAAAATCAAAAATTCAAAATCAGAATTAATAAAAGTCAAGAAGAAATGCGATTGAGCGAGAGAGACCCTCATTGAGTTTCGCCCTTGCTAGCCTATTATCGTTCATCTTTCACAACTCACCTGATTTCAGTAGACTTGTCTTGGCTGAGAGAGTTGTTGCGTGCTTCTGAACTGGAAACACGATACTTCTACAAGTGAAGTTAGTAAAACGTTATGAAAAAAGAAATGACTTGAATAAAATAGTGCATGTAAATTACATATACTAAAAGTACATCCTAACAGGTATTACAACTGAATTATTTATTTTTTAACCACTGGTGTAACCACTTTTTTCCAGTTATCGCAGAAACTGGTTCGTAGCTCGTGGCGAGTACTTGCATCTAATTAAAAAACTCAGAGCGAAAAAACAAGCACTGCAATTTATTTTTAATTATTTCTGATTATGAGCCAATTTCTGCAATAACTGAAAAAGAGGCTTTAGGCCTAAACCTTAACACGAACTGGGCCTAAGGGCCTGTTTACAAAGAGGTAGTGTTACCCTAGCACCGGGTTACCCTAGCGTCCTAGTAAACACGACAAACAAAAAAACAAGAAATGTACGAGAGCTAGGCTAGGTAACCCGAGTGCGGGCATTACGGAGAAATCTTGCCACGTCAGCAACCAATCACAGCGCGTGATTTTACCGGAAGTAATTCGTGCCATATAATAAAATACGATAAAACCACTTTACGATAAATTAAGATGTACACACTTAAGACAAACAATTGACGAGTTTACTAACTGAAATTTGACAAAAGGTTTTAACATTTTTCGCTAAAATGTTCGTAGGTTGCTAACTACTTATCCGCCCACAAAACCAAGTCAGCAATTTTTAAAATTCAGGTTTGTTCAATTTTTATAATGATTTGCATCGTAGTAACATAACTCACATTTCTAAATTCAGAACACAATAAAATAGAAACTATCATCCATGAAAATTTCAGCAAAAAATATTACAACATTGTAAAATTGTAACTTTTCAAAAATACAAATTTGGTGGAAATAATTGACCGGAAAAAAACGACCTGAAAGGTCTTCATGTAGTAATATTTAAGTAATTTGTCCCGCAAACATCTTATTTTTCACGTTGTAAAAACACATTTCAATTTGATTTGTTTTGCAATGATAAAAAATTATTTTGTTAAAGTACAATTCTTTACTAAAATTCTATATTTTAGCATTTCCCTCTATTGCGACCGTAATTAGAATACGTTGACGCATTCGCAAGACTGGTTACAAACACCAAAGCAAATAAATTACCTGCTCTCGGTTGAAGAATTTTGCCTTAGTTGCTCCCCTGAAGAAAAAGAAAGTATGAAGATTAATCTTAAAATCAAGATCGTTCAAATGCCGCCGTAAAAGTCTTAAATGATTTAAATGGAAATGGGGATACATACCCATCTAGCTCCTGCATAAGTTTGAAAAATGCTAGTTCGTTAAAAAGTATTTCTGAAATATCCACGAGCAGGTCTTCACCGCAGTCTTTCATCCTACCAAAAATATTACGAACTTTATTGCAAGTACTTGTTATTCTGAGAGGCCCAGACAATATTTTCACAAGGTCTCAAAAACAGTTCACCCTTTCGCGTCGGTGGGTTTTCCATGTGACAAGTAAAATCGTCTGGCTTTAGCCAGAGTAAAGTACATAAGACTTGTGAGTCAGATGTCAGCTAGGTTTGCATAAGAAAAAAACTTAACCTTGACATGCTTGAACATGAAAAACTGTCATGCAAAATGTGTACAAAGAAAACCGCACCGTGTGGAAAGTTCAAGAGCGGGTGGGGTGTGTTGTTAGGGCGTTGCCTCTCACCAATAGTTAAGCCCGGTTAGACGGGGTTAGTACTTGGATGGGTGACCGGTTGGGAATAACCCCGTTCTCGAGCTTGGAACACGCGAGTAGAGTTTAGTTGGTCTCTCCTGTGCTCCGAGGGTTTTTCGCTAGGTTGTCCGGTTTTCCTCCCTCTGCAAAATCAACACCATCTGGGATAGGAGTGGCGCCCAACCCTGCCGCCCGGGCTTAACTTGCTTTGACTTGCAGTCCGACGCCTAACCCACTGCGCCACTAGTGCTTGCTTGACAACAGAGATATTTAATGTATATAACATAATTATTAGTAAATCGGTATATACTTAAATAGTATTTTTGTTGTTTTTGAAGGGAATATACTTTAATATTTTTCATTAATAAAACATAATACTTCATTTTGATGAAGGTTATAAGGAGTGTCACCCTGTTCAGGGCCAAAAAAATAAGACATTTATAGAGCATGAATGCAATCCTTTATCCTTGACTCACCATGCAGTTTCTTGCTATGATTGCTGGATGTTTGCCCAGTGACGAAGGAGTATAAGGAAAGCAAGTATACGCTTAATTTGTAGAATTCCAGTACACTTGCAAACTTGTACTATATATCAATATGTTCGCTAGGGAAAGAGCTATTGTTTAATATATGTCTGAACATTCTACGATAACTAGTTCCAAAGTTACATTCGGAAATGTTGGCGTATCTCGAATAAACACCTAAACTCTTTGGCTTTTTTTCGAAACTTCCCGGTCAGTTATATGCATCATGTTATACGTCAAAATGTAGAGAATTGAACAGGCTTGAAGATTATGTAATTTCCAGACAATTGAGGAGTGGAAACTATAAGTGAGAATTAACATTTAAGCTGACAAGTACATTTGTAAAATGATGAAATCGATCGATTTCTCTTGTCGACCTAACCTAACAAACAACGTTATCTCAAAAACTATTTAACGGATCTACTAGAAATTCCACAAGCACGTTGACGAAGGATTCTACATCATACGTGAAGATATTTTTGCATTCATTGTAAGTAAAGTAATATATTACCTTCCCGACTTCGTCTGTCCATCTTTTATATAATTTACTTTCGTTGTTTACATGCACCCAGCTCTAACTCCAATTAATGGAATTAAATGATTTTTAACTCCAATTTTTAACTCCATTTTTAACTCCAAACTTGAAGTTATTTACCAATTGACCTCCAATAAGGGAGTTGTAACTCTACTTAACTCTGAAAATAAGAGTTAAGGGGTTGTATTACCTCAGAAAAATGGAGTTAACATAACTCCACTTTTTTAACTCCATCAAAAAGGGGCAGAAGAGGGGTTAACTTAACTCCTTGGAAATAACAGTGTAATGGACAAAAGAAATGTTCCTATTAATAATTAGTATATGCTGTAAATCAAATACGAGATCGTCCTAGTTTGCATAAAATTTTTCTTCGATTTATTCAGCTAAAATGCCTGGACTCTCCAAAATAGTCGGTATATAAACATGGCTATTTAGATACAATAAGCAAGATACAATATTCGCCTTCGGCCCGCCTCGTAAATCCCACACAGTTCCGCCGCTCATAGTTTACCCATTACATGCATACAATGTACACGTTTCAACTTTTCGTAGTAGTTACTTAATACGCAAGTATTTCACTCCATTGATTTCAGGCACTGAATACCGTTTTTAGAACATTAAGCTATGAAGCTATTGAAAACTTCCCAGCTTCGCAGTTCCTTTTATGCTGCCATCTGATAACCCACTATCAAATAACTAAGTTATTTCACATTTCAAAGCTTCTAGATTTGAATAAGTCGCAATCTGGCAATGAATCAATTAATAAAGGAATCTGGCTATAAATTAAGAAAGACAGTGGTCATTTCAACGTGCATGTATTTGAATAAAAGCTCTGTTTTCCATAGTAGTTGAGATATGCATGTCTCGCGTGCTGCTTTTAATATATCACCGCCAGGAGAAACATAATTTCTCATATTTCTTATATACAACTCTCTTACGCATGCGGACAGAAGGTCCAAATATACAGTCAGACTAGTTTCACGACATTTCACATACTCACCGTTTTCCTATAAATTTCGCCAGCGAATCTTGTAATATCGACTCAAGCTGTTTATGAAAGAATCTACTGAACTCCTAAAATAAAGAAATGTAATTATCTCAAAGGTCAATAAGCGTTACCTCCAATAAAATTTCAAGGCAAGACAAAAAACATCCAGCGATTGTTAAGATGTCCAATAAAAGTACACGAAAGCTTCTGTATATACATGTACTATAGAAAATATAATATTAAAACAAACAAAACAGAAAGTTCCTGTATATATACACTATACATATTTATAACCTCCTGTCCTACTACATAGCAGCTGTACTTCAAATTTACAAACCCTGAAGACCCCAGATCATGGAAATCGATTTGCACAAAATGCAACTCAACCCGATGTCTCAACGAAGTGATCTGTTGCTGCATCTGATGTCTGAAACTTATATTATTATTTACTTATTTACTTTGTTTACCTGGGCACCCTGCCACGTAATTGTAAATTTGTTATTGTGATTTAATTGTAAATTTTAATACTTATATTTATTATTTTATTATTATTAACTTTACTGAAATCTAATTACTTAAAGCACACTCACTTACACAATACACCTATGTAATTATTATCTATAGTAAACAAATGTGGCAAAACGTAATAAATAAATAAATAAATAAATAAATAAATAAATAAATAAATAAGCATATTTGATGTTCTTTTAACTTCTCAAACGCATTAATAATTCATGAGCTAGTTAGCCAATCAGAGAAAAATATTTGGTCATGTGCATGAGTTTTGAAACCCGGTAAAGGTCGAGCAACTGAATTTATAATTAAGAAATCAGAAAATAAACGGCACAATCAAAGAACCTTTTATTACCACATTTCTTAATTATAAATTCAACGTAAAACCATTGTCTATAAATCTAATATGCACCAATACCGCCAAGTCCCTCTACTATAATTGACGATTGAGAAACTATTCCAGAAACTCGTGTATCGGGTTTTGCCAGGGGTTACCAGGGGTTTCAAACACTCGAGAACAACAAAAATTACTCGGCTTATTACCCCGTAATTTTCAATGTTCTCTCGTGTTTGTCGAAAACAATAAAAATCACAAGGCTTGCAGCCTCTCGTGTTTTACAAACACTTGGGAACAATAAAAAATACTCGGTTACAACGGCCTCGTGACTTTCATTGTCCTCTCGTGATTATAACCCCTGGTAAAACACTCCCACTCGTTTATGAAATATTACTTAAAAAAAGAAAAAGCACTTAGTTATCGCCTCGTGTCTCTATACTTAAACTAGAAATACATGAACGCAACAACCCCTCGCCCGCTTTATATGCATTTTTAACCCCTCCCCCCTCCCCCTCCCCTAATTTCTGTTTTTTGTTGTATTAACGAACACAGATCAGAAAACATCAAGAAAATTAGTTAGCAAGGTTCATCTGTAGTCGTGTATTGACACACCGAAAGAACATGCAATGTCAATATTAAAAAAAACTGACGAGATGAACCAAATGACAAATTTTCATACAAAAATATATGTATTAAAACAGTGGCCAAGAAAAGACACAAATCACACAATGTCAACGTCCTAGCGTTGAAAGACAGTATATTATTTATATTAATTTTCATTTTCAAGATTTGCTACCGTTAAACTTTCTTCGGCTTTTGTGACCACAAACACTGCCAATTCAGTCTACTCTTTTCGGATCGTTTTTCTCGTTCGCGGTTTCTTACTTTTTTCGTTGTTGACACATAAATATGACAAGGCATCATTCAGTTCTCTTCATGATCTAAAAAGCCGTTTGTTTCAAAATTTCTTCATCGTTCCCTCTCGAGTTATGTAGAATATACCAGAGCAAAATTCTTTACCGGCTTTGAACAGTTTCAGGACACATCCTACCTCTTTCAGTTACATTTTGGTCGGCATCGTTTTCGGTCTTTACCGTATTAATTTTTAGGCTTTTTCCAGTGGTTTTAAGTCGTATTTATTGTTGTCTTTTTCTCGCTACCACATCTCTTGTTAGCCTTCTTTCTTTGGTCTTTTTTCATAGTAATATTAATGTACATTTTAGCTGAAACCATTTTTTCTGGCGAAGATTTCTTTCGTCATGATCGTTGAAAAACCGAATCCAACCGAACTTACAAATTTTAATTTGCTGACGTATATTTAAATAATTTGAATAATTTAACAGGTTAGTTACCAGTACCCTGCTATTCGAACTGCGCAAGTTGTGGACTTTATAACATACATACATACATATATATATATATATATATATATATATATATATATATATATATATATATATAGTTCAATCTACAATCTTTTTCTCGCTACCACATCTCTTGTTAGCCTTCTTTCTTTGATAGTAATATTAATGTTTATTTTTTTGCGGTCCGGTATCCATCTGATTCGCGCGCTCTGATTGGCTTAGCGAGCGGTCCGTATCACACGATACGGACCCCGATACGGACCGCTGCGGATTTCAAAACAAAAACAAAAAAGGTTTTTAATATTTCGTATACTCGACGCTTTTCACTACTTTAGACTACAATAGAATGCCAGTAAAAACAAAGTAAGATGGTTTATCCAAATGGTTTTGACAACTTCATGTGAAAACAGCGAATTTTAAAAGAAATGCTGGGAAAACTGTGACAAAAAAAAATTTACGAGCGACGTCTATAAAGTTTTCAAGTATTATTGCTCAACAGCCAACGACGTATGAAAACAGTTTAAAACGGTAGGCAAAACATATACATGAACTTGTGAACATAGTATTTTGAATCACTAAATGAAACTATATAGACTATATATCAAAAAACATACCACGAGAAGACAGAAAAGCTGAAACCTTTTGACACTAAACTGTCTTTCTTCTGTTGTTCAACTATACTTAACAAAACCGCTACAAGTCTTTACCTTTTAGTCAAATATTTTCCACATGCCAAGCTCATCGTGCCATATGTCTTTGAAGAAAAGTTACAAATGACTTAGAACAAGCATTTTCGTCTTCAAACTCGAACAACACACTTTCAATTTCCACGGAGTCAGTCGCGTATTCAAAGCGACTTTCCAAGCGAGCAGCCAAAAACGAGCAAGCAACGAAGAAGAACGACAAAGAATCTTTATCAACTAAACTTTAAAAACACTTGGCTGCATTCTAAATTCCCTTCGTAACTGGAGCTTCACGTTTTGACTGTTTCTCGCCACAAAAAAAGGTTCCAAGCTTCCCTGTCAGACTGCATGTCGGCAGTTGTTTATTGTCGAACGATAAACTTTGGACTTTTTAATATCACGTGAACGTCATCTCGATTACGCAACTTTATTCAATTATGTTAATTTACTGATTATGTAAATTATAAATTGTACGATTAGCAAAAAAATAAATATGTTATTTACCGTTTTGGTCGGTCCGTATAGAAAAATATTTACCCTCGGTCTCAAAAATGTCCCTCGGCCTGCGGCCTCGGGCCTTTCTTTAAGACCTCGGGCAAATATTTTTCTATACGGACCTCCCAGCCGGTAAATAACATATATACATTTTAGCTGAAACCATTTTTTCTGGCGAAGATTTCTTTCGTCATGATCGCATGATCGTTGAAATATATATATATATATATATATATATATATAAACATCTCGCAGAATTTCTTTCCCACTTGCGTGTAATTTCGCGTGTACTCCACGCATGTCGAGATTAGCACCCTCACGCGGGCTCCGGGCCTTCGGCCCTACGCCCGGGCTCGGGGATGATTTCGTGTTCAAAAGACGTTAAACGTAACTTTAAAAGGATACATCTGCACAAGCTTTTGGTTTTATTTGTAAAATAATGTTACAGAAGAACATTTAGAAATTGTACTTAGTGATTAGACATATCAAAATTATTCTTTTGACGTCATCACTATGAGCGAGACATGGTTGAAAGAAAACAATCTCTTACTTCAACACGTTACAATGTTTGGTTATATCCATGCTTTCAAAAACCGAGATAAAATAAGAGGTGGTGGCGTTGGTGTCTACATCAAAGAATCGATAAAATTCAAAAGGAGAGAAGACCTTGAGAAACGTTATCCCACAATGGAGCATCTCTGGATAGAAATCCCTGGACGCAATCGCCATAGTAAATTGCTTCTTGGTACAATCTATCGATCAGATACTATTTTATCATATTCAACCTGGCTAGATAATTTTAATGATCTATTAAGTGATCTTTCGATTGGATGGGATGGTATGTTAGTTCTAACTGGCGACTTTAATGTAGATCTTCTTCCCCTGGATAAAATTGAAACAAAAAAGTAAAGAGGTCTTGGACTCTTTGAACTTGGATCAACTTGTGATCAAACCAACTCGCACCACTTCTCATTCAGCTACATTAATCGACCATATTATTACAAACATGAAACAACAACTGACACATTGCGATGTTCTTCCTGCTCCTCTAATTAGTGATCATGATGCTCCATACATCTGCGTAAATGTTCGAGTTCCACGGTTTGTACCACGATTCAAGATGATAAGGAATGAACGTAACTTTAATAAGGACTCATTCATCAAGAGTTTTGATGAATTACTTCTCAGTCTTGTGTATGCTGTTAATGATCCAGACTCGCAAGTTGATATACTCAACTCTCTATTTCGGGAATGCCTCAACCATCATGCACCTCTCAAACGTACTAAAGTATCACGACCACCAGCACCTTGGATTAAAAATTCTGACATTGTCCAACTTCAGAAAGATTGTCAAGTTCTTCGTGCTTTATCAGTTAACAAGAACGTTGATGAACTCTCCAGGTCGCGGTATCGTGATGCTAGAAACGAATTGAAGTGCAAAATAAAATCGGCCAAACGTGATTTCTACCAGAGAGCGTTTTCATCTAAGAATCCTAAAGACGTCTGGAAGACCATCCATAGAATACTCCACCCAAATCCTAAACCACTGCAAGTTGATCCTCATGAGCTCAATACCCACTTTGTATCTACAACAGAACGTGTCACTGGAGCAACGCCTGAACCAACTGAGAACTTATGGTCATTTATTAACACTCTACCTGATGATCCAGACAGTGCATTCCATCTTCGAGAAGTTAGCTATAATAAAAACTTTGCGCTCAGATTGTTCGTGCGGTCCTAATGGAATTCCTGTTAAATTCATCAAGATGGTAGCGGAGCAGCTTGCATCACCTTTAACCCATATCTTGAATAACTGTATACCGAAACAGCTATTTCCATCTCCGTGGAAGATCGCCCGAATCTGCGCAATTCCTAAACTCGAAATAATAACGTCCAACAATGACTTGCGTCCCATATCTATCCTTCCGACCCTATCCAAAATTTTTGAAAGTCTTGTTCTCCGACAAACGTCTGATTACGTAACCAATACAACTACCGGGGTGCTTAAAGAATCAGTGAGCGCCTACCGCAGAGGTCACAACACCACGACTGTCATGTTGGCAATGCGTGATGACATTCAACGAGCTATGAAAAGGGGTGAGATTACTATCGCTGTACTGGCTGACTTCTCGAAAGCGTTCGATACCGTGTCATATCCCATCGTCTTAAGAAAACTTCACAGTCAAGGCTTCTCAAAAGACTATTTGAAATGGGTCACCAGCTATCTTACTGGACGAAGACAATTTGTACAGATAGACGATGTGATGTCCAGTACAACAGATGTGTTCTTTGGAGTTCCACAAGGCTCCATACTTGGCCCTGTCTTGTTCAACCTGTACGTCAATGATCTTACTGAAAATCTTGACTCGACGATATCTTCCCACCAGTATGCTGATGACACCACCCTCTACACTCACTGTAAGCCAGTTAATATAAAATCGTGTCAAGAAAACTTACAGTCCAATTTAGACAAACTCTCTAGCTGGTCGAGTTCAAACAACCTCGTCCTTAACCCCAAGAAAACCAAAGTCATGCTCTTTTCCACCACCCAGCTTTCCGTGTCCATCACCTTGAGGATCGGTCTGTTCGTCTTAATGCTAATGGTGTCGATTTGGAAAGAACCAATAGTTCGCTTCTTTTTGGTACTGTTATGCAGCACAATTTGAAATGGAATGATGACATCAATCGTACGATACCGAGTTGTTATGGGACACTGTCTGTCCTGAGAACGCTAAAACATCTTGCTCCATACCGAATTAGGAAGCAACTTGCTGAGTGTTTGGTCCTATCCAAGATTGATTACAATGATGTTGTGTCTGGTTCTATTCCAGATTACTTGATGAAACGATTACGAGTGCAATTGACGGTCGCTGGCTTTGTCTTAGGACACTACGCAAGTTTAGCAGATGTTCTGTCTCTTGGATGGCTTCCTATTTTGGAACGTAGGGACTACCATCTCTCGAAATTAGTTTTCAAAGCGATTCATTTCAGTGACTGGCCGTCCTACTTAAAACTTGAAGAGTACAAGCCTTCAAGAATCCTAAGATCGTCGTCTGCACGTCGTTTGGTAGTTCCCCTGGTGACTGGCACCTTTCAAGATGAGGCTGCTCGGGTATTTAACAATCTACCCGAAGACATTAGGAACGGCGATAATTTTAACGAATATTGCAGAAATTCTTTAGCATATTATTATTATTATTATTATTATTATTATTATTATTATTATTATTATTATTATTATTATAACTCCACTTGATGACTGCTCAAAAGCCGAATTTCTAAACTCAATGAAAACATGATTTGGTTTGACACCCTGCGATTTTAGTGCGTTAAAAAATATTTACAAGCTGAAAAGAGCTTTTTATTAAAATAAATTAAAGGTACAACCATGTAAAAATACAATAAAAATAGGCTTTGTTTTGCTGATATATTAAGTTATATTATTTTCGCAGGGTTATACCGTAAATTTATTTTAACACGATGCCTGGGTGAGGCGTTCACTCGGGCTACTGGCAAAGTGTGGAGGTCTCCTCCGCAACGTCGGAGTGGGCGGAGGAAAATCAGATCAGTGAATTCTGAATATGGTGCATACTTCACAGTGGTGAACATATTTAAGCCGGTTTTCCACTTGCGAATTTTTTCGCGCGAATCGACATTTCTATTGTAAAAATTGAATAGATTTCTAATTAGTTCCAGCCGAGAGCTTATAAGACAAAAGAAAAATGTCAATTCGCGCGAAAAAATTCGCAAGTGGAAAACCAACTTTACGATCAAGACAGTTGTCAGCCACATCTGATCGCTATTAAACTAGAAAGTCATTCCGTCTATTTCGAAATCTACCAACGTGCAAGAACACCTTGATCAAAAGGAAAAGCTGTTCAACTTTATGTCCAACTTACTCTAAAAGCGAAAGGAACAAATAACTTACAACATGCCCCACGGCCTCACTCAGTCACATGGCTAACAACTCACCGGAAGCATGAATAGTAGCGGAAGTAAAAAGTGAAAAATGCAAAATCGTGACAACCAAAAAACCAAGCCGAAACCTAGACTCGGCGTATACCATAGGTAGCCCGAGTAATAACTAAGCACCGCCATGTAAATTTGAACTCACCTCTGCCACCCAGGCTATTGTTTCTACGAGGTATACGAAAACCCCTAAATTTCCCCTAGATTGCCTTTTTTTTTCATAAACCAAATAAACGTGCTTAGGCTAAGTGCCTATAAAACGAAAATAAAGTCTGTCTTATCAGAAACACTTTAAATGACAGACTAAGATTTTTCGTTTCCTTGTTTTGTTGTTGAGATATTCCAGTTTATTTATATGCAAAGTCAACATTTTGATGTCACATGAGCACAATGAGTTATTGGAGAAGCTTATATATCTTTGTTATTATCAAACTAAAAGAATTGGAAGGACGCGTGTGGATGTTTCTCTCAACACCAAATATTTTCAATTTTCAACTGATTATCGTTGATAATATCAAAGATAGAACCTTCTTCGATAATCATTATGCACATGTGATCTCAAGATATTTAATTTGCATATCAAACAAACAATAACTCGACAATGAGGCAAGGAAACGAAAAACTGCAGAGTATGTTACGCCGTCATTTTAAGTGTTCTTTTAAATTTTCTGTGTTTTTTTTTTAAATTTTCTTTTAAAAGACAAACTCAATTTTCGTTGCACAGCCACTTTAAGAGGTCTGTTCACACAGATTCTACAGTTTAGAATTAGAAAATAATTTATGTACACGTATAAGACAAACAGTAATGGACTAGGGTTTGATCTCTTAGGAACACCACAAGGCTGCGAACTTTATGGAGAATTGTAGCATCGTTAGGTGCTTCATATGGACTACGTATTACAGATAATCGAAGATACTATACAGTAAAAACCCGGATAAAAGAACCCCCATTTTTCCATGTTAGGCTGAAATGGTTGTCATGTTGGGTGTGCAGTGCGAAATCAGGCTGATAGGTTCTTAACACGTTCTTATTTATATGGCAAAAACAATTGTTTCTGATATGGTGTATTTCTTTATAGAGTACATGCATCTGGTTAAAAAGAGTGTACTAATATATCCAGAACATGGTGACAAATAGTAATACAAGCGAGAATTTGTGGTAACACCACGTTTATTATTTATTGCTGAGCTTTCGACCTGTTGACTCAGGCCTTCATCAGAGCAAATAAAAGGCCTGGTCAACAGGTCAAGAGCTCAGCAATAAATAATTAAACGCGGTGTTTTCGCAAATTCTCGCTTGTAGGCCTATTACATGTTTAAAGTTGACACGATAGCGTTGTGGGTGTTTTTTATAATATATATATATATATATATATATATATATATATATATATTCCTATTTTTAAAATCACGAGGCAACTTGAACAGACTCGTGCATGCATTGTTTCTTATTTTTAAAACCACGAGGTGACTTGAGCAGACTCGTGTATTGTTTCTTATTTTTAAAATCACGAGGCAACTTGAACAAGCTCGTGCATGGTTTCTTATTTTTAAAACCACGAGGCAACTTGAACAAACTCGTGCATGGTTTCCTATTTTTAAAACCACGAGGTGACTTGAGCAGACTCGTGCATAGTTTACTATTTTTAAAACCACGAGGTGACTTGAGCAGACTCGTGCATGGTTTCCTATATAAAAACCACGAGGTGACTTGAGATGATTCATGGTTTCCTATATAAAAACCACGAGGTGACTTGAGATGATTCATGGTTTCCTATATAAAAACCACGGGGTGACTTGAGCAGACTCGTGGTTTCAATTCCTATCTTCGATTCCGTCGCTTCGACTGAACAGACTGACACGTGGTTTCTTTTCTTCAAAACCTCGACTCTGAAAGTGACTTAGGCAGACTCGTGGTTTCCTACTTTAAAAAACCACGAGGTGCCTTGAGTACTTCATACAGTCTTATGACTTCCGCGACTATCTCTCTATATATACTTCGTTTCAATTTTCTTTTGCAATTATTGTCTAAAGCGTTAGGTAATCATGTCCAACATGTTGGCGTTGGTTCTGTGTCTCTGATCCGTCGCTTTTGTCGTACATGGTGAACCATGTAGTTGTAAAGCAGAGACATTTGCATCGCTGCCTGGAGAAATCCGCAACACTACTCTTAGTGTGTGGCTTCAGTTTCCTCGTTATCCAAGACTATATCATGGATTTTTTGGTTTTGTCGTGAAATACGGTTGGGAACGAATTGGGAAAGCACTCAGACAATTTTATGAAACATCAGCTAAAAAACATAACATCATTGCATCAACCTTGTTGAAAGGCGACCGTCCTCTTGATGTTGTATTTCTACTCGATGAATCTGGCAGTGTTTCTTCGCAAAGTTTTGCAAGAGGCCTCGGTTTCGTTAAAAAATTGATAACAGCCTTCCCAGACGAAAAGCTTCGTGGTAACGACAGCACAAGGTTTGGTTTATCTACATTCAGTGCTAAGTGTCGACCTCGCTTTACATTGTCGTCCTACACGTCCCAGTCCCAATATCAAGATGCCATCACTAACATTGTTCAATCAAGGGTAAGAACACATCTCGGCGCAGCATTAAATCAAACACTTCGCGAACAATTTACGGAACAACGTGGACTTGAAAACGAAAGACGTGAACATCGTGATAAAAGACGTGGCTTCCAAACGGTCCTGATTATCTTCACTGATGGAATATCTCACGATGAGGTTAAATATTCTGCACAGCATTTGAAAAACAAAAACATCGTGATTTATGTCATTGGAATGGAGAACTACAATCCTACTCAACTTGAACAAATCGCATCATCGCCCTCGTATGTTTATAACTTCTCAACATTCATTGAACTAGAAAAGTTCGTTGTCAACCTAACTGCTGCCAGTTGCAATCAAACCCAACCAATTTCACTTGATAAGACGGTGAAAGCAATTGCAAACAAACAGAAGTACCAATACTTTCGCTACCGGGTAAATAAAAATTTAAATTTGAAAATCAATGTTGTGGATCTTTCTGGTGAGACGGTCGTATATGTCTCTCGATGTAATCCACATCCACACAAGTTTGGTAATGACCTCAGTTTCACCAATCCGTACCAGAAAAATAAAACCTTGATTATTTCGTTCAACCCGATCGACAAAAGGTGGACCGATGAAGATAATATGAAACCAATCTACGTGTCTGTAACGGCCAACTCCAACACTGCTTTGTTCACCATCGAAGGAAATACGTGCGATCCGAAGAACTGTACCGAAGGAACAAACCAGGTGGTTCCGGATTGGAGTTGGGCATACACACAAAACACATCTGGACAGAGTTTGAATAATAATCGCAATCCAGTCATTTTCCTGATGATAATTGTATCTATGTTACATTTCTACTGTTAAACGCATTATTCTGCACTATAAAGAGTGGCTTTTTTGGGAACTTTTTTTGCTAAACACAGTTACACATGTATGCACACTTTGAATGATATATTGATACCATACGAGGCCATAAAAATGGCCATTACAATGTATAAACACATGCACGCATATGTTGCCAATTCATCACTTTTGAAATTGCATGCGGCATGCATATAGATTGGAATAAGCATTATTTTATCTGAACTCTGTGATTATAAATAAGGTGGGGGAGAAAACAAATTAAATCTAATAAAACGGCAGAATGTAATGACACTATTCCACAGTTCGTAAAGAAATAAAAACAAGGTATTTACACGGTTGCGGTGTGACAATCAATACCTATAGATAACAATTGGAACATGAGTTCGAATTATTATTTTAGTAAAAACTAACCTGCTGTGTACATTAGACCTTCGGAATTAACGATACCGAAAAAGACGGTGGCAGTACATTTACCCATAATCCTTAGCGAAGCTAAATAAGTTTTGGTAATAGCTATAGGTTGTTTCACATGTGAACATAAATTTAGCAGGTGATAGTTTTCTCCTAACAAATTTTGGTATCCTGACAGTTTTGTCTTCCAGTATTTTTTCAAGAAAAGTATTTTCTGTACGCAAAGAGTTGTGGGTAAATGTACAAGTCGTCATCTTTTTCGGTACTGTCAATTATTTTTTTTAAAAAAAACGAAGTATAACCATTGTTTTGGCGAAAAAACAATGGTACAACAAATATCCACTTCTCCAGTCGTCATGTTGTTTTGTTGGACGAACGCGTGGGTCCTGGTAAGTTTTTAGTAATAAATAGTATTGCTGAAATAATCTTTTTATAACTGGTACTAACAATTTGGTATTTACTCTTACCTTTCCCTCGTTCTTTTGTTGTATCATACCCATGACCATTTTTCTTATATATTCCAGAAACTCTACAGAGCAAGTCTCTTCCATGTGGTCATTTAAGCAAGGGATTACTTCCTGTATCAAATTAGACAAACAAGGCTTCAAATGTGAGAACAGAACTTACTCTATTACCAAAACTGATGACGCACGGCATATGCCGCGGATCGTCGGTTTTGGTAATACATTGTTATGGAAACTGATGGCTTGCAATATAATTCGCGTTGTAATGTGGTTGGTCTTAATAGCTTGCAAATTACATTTCAAATGCAACAATAAAGACTACAGTAATATTGTATAACCGTGAATCCCGAAGCACTGCAAGAGTTTACTTCAGTGGCTCCATACAGTAATTTTAATAGAAGACTAGAAATTAGTATAACATCCGCACATGCGTAAATAGCAATCTTGTTGAGTTGTTAACGAAAAATCTGTCCGGACAACTTCAGGATCGGAGACATTTAGCGCCAGGTTTTTCCAGTTTACGGCAAATCACAAACTGCAGTTTGAGTTCAGGTGTTTGCCGTCAGCGGTGAAAACGGTTTCAAATTCACCGTTACTTCAGCGTCGGAAATTTGGAAATGTATGAAGGTTTAGCACAAACTTTATCGCGATCAAAAAATATTTTTCGAGAAAAATTCGCCTCTGGAGGTATACAGTAACCTTAAAGCGAGACAAAACTTACAAGCCCGGCTTAAGAACATATAAAATCTTAAAAGAGTAACAATTGTAAGCATAACAACTGTAAGTATAAACGACATTGAATTATTAACGTTACCGCCATAATTTTCTTTATTTGACGATCCAATGCTTGGGTGTCGATCTTCGGATACTAAAACAATTGGATATATGTATAACGTATACTATAAATCATTAATAATTCATAAGAAAGATTCAAAAGAAATGAATGTTTAATCAATTTTTGTAAATACAATTATCAAATTCATTAATAATTCATAAGGAAAATTCAAAAGTAATGAATGTTTAATCAGGTGTTGGTAAATACTGTTAAAACATTGATTAATAAAACATCAAAGTTTTATCAAAGTTATTATACACTAGCGGCTATACACAAAGTTATTTAACTACTACTTAAAACGTAGTTAATTAAGACATACAGTAAAAACCCGCATAAAAAACCCTATTTTTCCAAGTCAGGCTGAAATGATTCTTATATGTTGGGTGTGTTGTGAGATATCAGGCTGATAGGTTTTTAACAAGTTCTTATTTATAGGGCAAAAACAATTGTTCCTGATATGGTTATTTCCGTATGGAGTACATACACCTGGTTAAAAAAGAGTATTAATATATCCACAACACAATGTATTACAATAATTATTGTTAGCATATACCCCGCAGGTAATAGTGCTTTTCACGCAATCTGATTGGTTCCTCTGGCTCTGGATATCCTGCACTATTCACCAGCGGGCAAAACAAAATGGTGGCCAGTTTTGCTTTGTTTACCAAGCAGGAGATTTTGTTGGTATTAAACAAGACTGATGTAGTAAAATAACGAGAAAAGTCAACAAAATTAGGTAAAAGAGTTCCACAGGTATGTTTCTTTACAATTTTCTAGCCATTAATATATTCAAAAGTTGTAAAAAATGTTTTGTCGACAAATATCGAATACGCCAAGTTGCTCGTTTCTCAAATGTGTCTCGTATAAAAATACTGAAAAATATAAGAATGTTAAACTTATGAGGTATATGCTAAAACAATTATTCACCTCAGTGTCGGTGAATAATTGTTAACTATAAAGAAGTAAATGACCAATTATAGAATACCAACATTGATTTAGTATTAGTACTCTAATGTCTGTTTTCAAAGACCCTTAAAGGATGCTCTGTACTTGCGTGTTCTGAGCTTTAGTATTTTTTTGCATAAGAAACTGCTTCATATCATTTGTCAGTCTGAACTGCATGTTATTTAAGAAATAGAAAACATTTTCCGTGTTTCCATAGGGTTATAGAAACACGAGTGGGAGTTTGGGAGAACGAGAAATTGTAGTGGGAACACGAGCCCGCAGGGCGAGTTCTCCCAAACTTCCACAAGTGTTTCTATAACTCTATGGAAACACGGAAAAAATGTTTTCTATTTCCTTTATAAAATAACCTGTCGAAAATAGGTGTAGAACGTAAAAATAATCACTGCATCAAAGCGTAAATCCTCCTTACTCTTCATAATGGCGTATCCTACACCGTAATGATGGCGTACTGAATGGCTTGGACCTTGCCGTGTTTCCATAAAGTTTTATAAAATAACAGGTATGCTACGCACGCTCTGATTGGACGAGAGCCATTTTCACTCAGAGTACAGAGACACGTTTGACGTCATTTTCATTTTATACTGTACAACGCATGCTCTGTTTGGTTAAATCTCACGTAATCACTGGCGTATTTATTTGATTACGCCATCATTCGTCAGCTGAGTCTCGGTCACTTTGGTGGCTTCTCCTTGGTTTTTTACCTCGTAAAACGGTTAGTTATTTTATAAAACAAATAGAAAATCGCTTTTGTGACTCTGTACTGTGATACAAACACGAATGACGCAATTTCAACCGGAAAAAATGTGTGAAAACACTCGGCTTCGCCTCGTGTTTCCACTAGGCATTTTTTCCGGTTGAAATCACGTCATTCGTGTTTGTATCACAGTACAGAGACACGCAAGCGATTTTCTATTTGTTAAATATATATTGGGTGCTTAATTAGCTAAATTTCAGCCTGGAGGTTCTTAATCTGCAGTTTCGTTATAAAACAAAGGATATGCACGGTGTAAGGTACGGTTCAACATAAAATCACAGCTCATTATGGATCGTTTTCATCTGACGTCACGGCGGCCATATTGGTGTACGGTATGGGAATTAGCTCTTTCTTATTCAAATATTTCGTATTGTTTCACCACCCCAATGGGGCCACCGATCACGTGAGTGAAAACGATCTATAGGCGCTTTGAAGTTTGCCGAGTTTCCAGACCATTATCTCTTTTGACTAAGTATTTGATAAGTATATAAGTTAAAATATTCGCATCCGATGGGCATTCACAACAGCTCGTCTTCGGCTCGCCTTTGTAAATGCCCATGAAGATCGACCGCTCATATTTTAACTACCTAAAAATCAATAATCCATGAGGGAAATTCAAAGGGAATTAATATTTAATCAATATCTGTAAATCGGTAAGAAAATTGTCCTGATTTATATAAACTTTTCGTTTGATTTTGTCAGCAAAAACAGTTGGTTTGATATTTTTATCGACAAAAACGAACATTTCTATGCATCAGTTTTTTAAGTACGATAAAGATCGACTGCTCATATTTTTTTATCTATTACATATCAATTTTGCAGCAACCATAATACAGAATTTATAAAATGACTCAATATAGGGAAAATCTATAAAAATCTTTATTTTTTTCATAAAGAGTGTATATTTGTGCCCCATTCTAGTCTCTTGCACATTTCTACAGTAATTAAAATGTTTTGCTGCATTTGTATATTTAGACAAATTACACTTAACGATTCAAATTTAATGCAATTTAGAGCTTCTAAACTTACTACAACAAACATGCATTTCTCCTTTCCGAAAAACTGTATAAGTACTCAATTGTCAATACTCAAGAGTAACACAATGACTGAGAAAGAATCTAAAATACATCACAAATCTACACTGCAAAATGTTTCAGAAGACCAAGTAATATAGTATACAATTATTGGATGAGGTTGACCATGATAGCTTGTGTTATCAACGCCGAGGTAAGTGTTATCTGCCGAAGCCGAAGGCTGAGGCGGATAATACAAACCGAGGCTTGATAACACAATCTATCATGCGACAACCGAACTCAATAATTGTTTTATTTCATAGCTACAGACAATTTTTGATATTTTGTAGGTGGCAAGACATCAATAATTGTCTGTAGGTTTTTAGCCAATCACAATCGAGATTGTAACAGTATTATACTATAATAATAACAGTTAACTGTACCTGTATATCTGGAAGCGAAGATTCACTTACAACGTCACCAGCAGAGCTACTAACTTCTTCACTTTGTACATCAGCCGCTGCGCCGTCATTGACTCCTGAATTTTCAGAGTCGCGGTGTTGTCGTTCTCGCATCGACCGTAATGCCTAAATTTCATGCAAAATTAATTTATAGTGCATAGAAAGAAAGCAAGAAGATCGAAAAGAAAACAAAAAGAAAACGAAAAGAAAAACAAGAAGAATACAAGGTATATATAAAGTATAGTATTTCAATCATAACGAAATTAACCACGGTTATTCAAAAGGTTATTCAAAAGGCGATTAGCACTAACATTGGTTTACAAAACTCCAATCTTCTCTATTATTTCAGCATGTTCTTTAGTCCAGACCTCCCAGGACAAAAGCTTGAAGTGCCACTAACCTACAAAAATTTTTTCGCAAATCTAAAAGCCCTTATTGAGTGGATTAGTCCAGTGAATAAATTATTGGTATTGGACATTTCTTTGGTCATCTGTAGACGACCAAAGTTGCAAAAATTGGCATATGCATGTCCCATGGCGGAGAAGGAAAGGGAATGGGTATATTCCTGGTGAGACGTCAGACAAGGAACTCCTTTGAGCTCTGTCTGCTGAATGCATAGAATTTTTATGCTGAGTTAGTTGGGAAAATGAATTCTCAACCCAAAAAATTCTGTGTATTCACCAGACAGAGCTCAAAGGAGTTCCTTGTTTGACTTGTCTGACGTCACACCAGGAATATACCCATTCCCTTTCCTGCCCCGCCATGGGACATGCAGATGCAACTTTGGTCGTCTACAGAAGATCAGCGAAACGTCCAATACCAATAATTTATTAACTGGCCTAATCCACTCAATAAGGGCTCTTAAGATTTGCGAGAGAAAATTTTTTGGGTTAGTGGCACTTTAACGAATTTGCACGAGGAATCTTAGTCATTCCTGCAATCTGATTGGCTATATATGAGCGGAGGCGGAATCGAAGGTTTTTTTTTGCGATATCTGACTAAGGTCACGGAATTCTAAATGCGGAGTTTTTTCTCCCCATTAAGGTTTATTTTACAAATAATAAAGTCTTTTGGTTTCATTTTGTGTTCTTTTCAAAACAATGCAAGTCCACTAAAATGAACCCAGCTTCTATAGAACCTGGATATTAGAAGCTGGATATTAAGTCATTCGCCTTATACAATAAAACATAAATATTTTATTTATCATTTCTGATCAGTCTGTATGTAAAAATATTTGCTCTTGGTCTCACAAACGGCTTACAAACGGGGTAACAAGTTAAGTAACATATATGCCTCATATCTATTCTTTCAATCTTTCAATTGTTCGTGGCTACATGATTCCAGTTTCTAAAGTTTCTAATTTACGCTACTCTGCGTTTTATTACGCTACTCTGGATATCTTTACGCTACTCTGGATTTTTTTTATATTGTACTTTTTAATGGCCAGCTGCCTCGATTGGCCCCTATGGTTATTACAGTTGGCCTGCACTTCGTTATAATTCAAACTTTCGTCAGTTTAAAGTGTTTCTTCTTTTGTTACACGATAGTGCTAAATAAAAGTTGTTGTTGTTGTTGCTGTTGTTGTTGTTGTTGTTGTTGTTGTTGTTGTTGTTGTTGTTGTTGTTGTTGTTGTTGTTGTTGTTGTTGTTGTTGTTGTTGTAATGTTACCATATTAATATATTAAAAATTATTATTATTCTCCACCAGATTTCACTGTCCATAATAACTATTTGAAATCTTCATGGTGTATGAAGACTATTGTCTAGATTTTGAAGAAACTAGTGTTTCGAAATATCAAATATAGAACCATCATTCGACCACCATCTCCCAACTTGATCTGTAGGTCAGTTGGTAGAGCATCGGACTATAGTAAACCGAAGGTCGCGGGTTCGAATCCCAGCATGGTTCGTCACTCAGAGTAACACCTTATTATTCTCCACCCGAGTTCACTGTCCCATAATAATTATTCGTTACCATATTAATTGAATATACATACCTTGTCCAAGTGGATCACAGTCTCTCCAAGAAACTCTGAGGCAAAAGGTTCATGACTAGTGCTATTAGGAGTTGACAAAGTACTGCCTGATTCCACAGCTTCGGCGTAATCGTAAATGCCCTGAGTCGAAACTTCGGGTACTTTTAACTATGACGAGATAACATAAAAGTGACCCAATACAAGAACGTAAATAATCGAAATAATATAATAATTTTTATGAGCTTTTTTATAGAAAACAAATAGTACTCTACATATTTTTACGTTGTAAACACTGTACTCTCGGCAAACACGAGATTTTGACTCCTGACCACGAAACAGAACACAAAGATAAAATTTTACGTAATAAAGTATGGTTCTATGTGCAAGGTGGTCTGAGGGTTGAAAGCTTCCTCCTCTATGTATGCTTACATACCACTTTCATGATGGCAATTAATTTGAATATTTTTATGTGCATCTTTATCAGCCTTTCGCGCCTCGTTTGCGGGTCTGCAATTCAAAAGAACCTTTGCTTCATAACGAGGCCAGAAAGGCTCATTTAGATGGACAAAAAAAAATTGTGAAGACCTCTATGACAGTGGTCTATCTGCATTTATCACAATTATATAAACATTCAATAAAGAAAGGTAATGCTAGGTAGGTACTTTGAAATAGTTTCTAGGACTAGTACTAAAAATATATATCACATAAGCTAGTGCATTATCTAGAAAGCTAGTGAAAGTAAAAGGGTAAAAGTCGAAATGGTTCGAGAAACAAGCGTCCTTTGCGCTGGTAATCTCATGCTTCTCAAACTTCCACTTCATATTTCTATAACTCATTGAAAACAAGGCAAACACAAAAATGATTTCTAAAAGTAGTTTACAAACCTGGTCTTGGTCAGTCTCTGAAAACCCAACACTTTCACTTGGTGTTTGTTCAGACGCAGACCCTATCCAAGGATAACTGCCCTATGTAGATATTAAAATACTAATTTGTGTACATATTCCATGAATAAAATTTTATAATTTAAGATTTTTAAAGAATAATGAAACTTATACCATTAACCCGTCCCTTCCCAATATTGCCATTTGGCACGTTTCTTATTTTATTCTAACGCCAGACGATATTACTCGTCAAGAAGAGAACTCCTGACATAGTGGGAATAAAAGGGCTAAAGTGCTTACTAGCATGAAAAATCAAAATTTTCTTCATAAAATGAAACATTAAAGAAATGGGTACCATGTGATTCCTTCCTGGAGAATTTCATGAACATACATGACAAGGAAAATTAGTTAGGCTATACCCTAAGTACATTAGTCTAATATAGTTGGGCATTATCAGTAGAGAAACCGTAGTGAGCCACCTTAAACCGATGTTTTTAAGATAGGGGGGTGGGGTGGGGTGGGGGAGAGGGTGCTATAATTTTCAAAACAATAAGTACCATGGCTGATTCAATTGTTCCACCAGGCGGGTCATCCTTGAGAAAACGTGTAACCAAATCCCTTAACGAATAAAGCGCCCGTTGTCGCAGATAATCTGAGCCCAGAAGCTGTAATTCTCGAAACAGCTCAATCTAAAACAGCAAATGATAAAACATTCCATAAAAACAAACTTTTAAATATACTCTAATAGCCCTATAGCCCTATATAACAAAAACTATAGTCTACTTCATGTTAGGTACACATAATAGTTTGGGTTAGGTTTAACCATGTTTGGGTTTGGGGTTAGGGTTAGCACCACCAGAAACAATCACGAGCCACATTTAAAGTGCATATAAACCCTACACAGTTTTTAGTTCCTTGTTGAGAGGGCGAAAAAACCGGTTGTAAAGTTATTTTACAGTTTTTGATTTGGTCGTTTTGTTTCAGAGATATATCTCTTTGAACATTGGCAAAAAGTCCTATTCGCTGGTAATTGTCGCAAATGCTATTTGGTCAATATGACAATGGAATTTCATAGGCACTTTATATTTAAATTCAAATTTAAGTAGTTGGGTAGTAAATATATCCGATTCTGTATCATAAAAAATCTTTATTTTTCGAATACATTTAAAAAAAAATTCTGTAGAACAAATAATTTTTCCCCCGGAAAAATCGGTCTATTGATTACTCATACTTCACGAAAAGTTTTAATGAAAAAAAAATTGGGGGTCGCCAAAGTTTCTTTCGAATTAAATTAGTTTGAAGGGTGGCAGCCATTTTGAAACATCATTGTTGCCATAGCAACAACTATTGCTACTTTTTTGGTAACAGGTTTTGTTTGTCAGACTGTTTAACTATGCATAACATTTAGTTTTATTATTTTCCGAATTGTTTATGCACGTTTTTTGACTCTCAAACTTGTATTTTCCATGCATTTTTCTAGAAACTGTATGGAGTCCTCCCATACAGCAGTTCTACCTATCTACTGCCATAACAGCATCCATGTTTTTATTTGCACATTAGTACTTGCATCTATTGCCATAACGACTTGATGCAACGAGACAACATTCTGGAAGCTCTATCCTTCCATACAGCAGTTCTATCTACTGCCATAACAGCTTCCATATTTTTATTTGTACACTAGTACTTGTATCTATTGCCGTAACAGCTTAATGCAGCAAGACAACATTCTGTAATCTCTAACCTTCCATGCAGCAGTTCTATCTACTGCCATAACAGCTTACTTGTCGCTCTCTGCCAAATAAACAACAATATATTTATATATGAACAATCATAACGCTAGTCAACTTATTTCTTACCAAGAAATGTGGTCTGGATTCATTCTGTGAAATAAGGGTTGCAACTTCTGAATAAATGGAATCACGAAGAGCTTCAAATAGCGAGTAATCACTCGGTGCATCAGATTCACTAGAAGTTAAAGTAACAAAAAGTATCTAAGACATGCTTTAATCCAGCAAAATACTGGGAGTGTTGTAAAACTAAACTGCCGGGTAGGCTGTGTGTTACGATGTAGAAAAAGAAATACAGACGTTTCGAGCTGAAGCCCATCTATCTACACCCTAATATAACGGATCAAAACTAATATCTTTCTGCTTAGCACCCTGCTTGGTGAAAACCAATACCTAGTTTTATTTTAAAATGTACGCGTAGATAACCAATTGCCGCTGTACTTACGTTCCAGGTTTTTCCGAGTCTCCTGGTAAGCTTGACTGACGAGAAGAAATAGAGTCTGTTTCTACTTTGTCTTGACAAGTATCCTCCCTTCTTCTTTTCGTACCTCGCCAAGTTGATTGATCTTGTTCAGCCAAAAGAGCTGCAGCAGTAGCTCGAAGTGGAGTAGGAAACTGTTTACCAACCACAACATTGTTGGTACTTGTTTTGGAGTCTGTGTTAATAAAACAACATGACATGTTATGGTTGGGTACACTGAGCTACTGTACGTATACATTTGCACTAATAGACATTCAGCCGACAAGTCAATTCACTGATAGTACGTTTGGCCAAAAGACGTTTGCATGACCGACAGAACATCGCACCCACATACATTTGGCTGACAGGTCAATTCACTGACAATATATTTAACTGACAAACATTTGACTGACATTTCACCAACAGACATTTGACCAACAGGTCAATCACTGTCAAGACGTTTGGTCGACAGACGTTGTCTTGTAAGTATATTATTAAGGTAAAAGTGTTTATCATTCGCTGACCAGACAAAGGATCAATGAAAGTGTTTATCATTCGCTGACCAGACAAAGGATCAATGAAAGTGTTTATCATTCGCTGAATTAGTATGCCCTTTCGGCATAACGTACAGCCATGATAAAAAGGGGAAAAGCAGAGGTAAGAAAAAGGTAGAAAGACTCCACGACAATTTATAATATTCAAATCATAATGCAACACATGCATAGAGTATGAAATACTCAGTTCACTCGCAAATATATATTGTCCAGAATCCTTCAGAATCTGGTGACTTCGAATTAAAAATCAAATTTAAAACAAGACGCCAGCTGAGTCAGGCGTTCACTCGGGCCAATGGCAAAACGCAGAGGTGCTTGGGTAAAAGGTACTGATTGAAGTGTTATCACAAAGCAATCACAAAATCGAAGCCTGAATGAAGGCTGGATGTGGTGCATACTTCACACTGGTGAACATATTTACGATAAAGATAGTTGTCAGCCACATCTGATCGCCGTTTAACTACAAAGTCAGTCAGTCACTTTCGAAATCTACACCAACAACGTACAAGAACACCTTGATCAAAAGGCAAAGCTGTTCAACTTTTTGTCCAACTCTAAAAGCGAAAGGAGCGAAGAACTTACATGCCTCACGGCCTCACTCAGTCACACGGCTAACAACTCACCGCAAGCAAAAAAAGGTATTCCATATGTGGCGAAAAATAATCATATGTAAAATTGATTCTCGTATTAATTTTATTACTCGGGCTACTGTGGGAGACCGAGCCTAGGTCTCGGCTTCGGCTTCGTTTCTGTTGGTTTTCTTCCCTTCACAAAATTGCATTTTTGCACAATTTACTTCCGCTACTAAGAAAAAAGCAGTGCTTACCAGTATATGATACAGAATTATACGGTAAAGTAGAATTACCAGGACTTCTCTTTAGAGATTTAACTACTCTAGCAGAAACAGGTTTTACAGGTACACTTGACTGGTTGTAACCTTGCGATGAATTTGCTTGTGGACTTGGAACTCCTGTGTCCGGATTGGTGCTGCCGACGAATTGGAATTGTCTATTTCGAAGACCGGACATCCAAGGAGAACGACTAAAAGAATATGTCTGTGAACTCGAGCTGACAGGCACATTGGAAGGACGTTCAGCAGAGCTAGCTTGATTAGCAAAAGGCGAAGCAGGGGGCGTTTCCTTCACCGATGTTTCTGGGTGAAAATTAAACGAGTTAGGAGTGCGGCTGGTTTCACCATTTAATGGCGCTGTATTTGTAGCAGTCGATGGACCTGTGTGTTGGACTCCTTCTGACGATGGATAGAATAGCTGAGAAAAGCTTCTTTGTAAATGCAACATATCTTCATGCTGTTGCTGCATCTGTGCGTAACACTCAGTTAAGTTCTGTAGCATTTGCTGCTGCTGTACAAGGAAACGCTGTTGGTCAAAATAAGTTTGAATTCCTTGTAATGCTTCTTGCTGTCGCTGCTGATACCGGCTGAAAGAATGTGGACCTAAAACCAAGGAGAATAAAAATGAAGCATGTGTTCAAGTTTTTACTCAGGCTCGTCAATACAACGCAATAACATATTAACTAATGTAGTGACGAACAGACAGGGAAGTGCATCAGTACGCATACCTGCACCAAACGCTGAAGACTGAGGATTTTCTGCACGATTCAATAACACGGATATAAGTGTCTGTTGATCTCGTAACAATGTATTACACAGGGAAGTAGTATTTTCCAGCTGGGTTTGCTGAAGATTGAATTGTCTTTCCCACATAGATCTTTCTCTGCTGTTATACCTTTCTTCTTCATTTTCTTCCATGAGTTCTTCAGGATTAGGGAAACGCTTAAAATATATTGCCAAAGTCAATAGGACGGTTATACACAACTTGCTTATGATTATCAAGGTCTTCGTTAAGGTTTGCAGGGTCATTTCTGTAAAGCGCTCTTCTCAATTCGTCAGAATTTATGCCACAAAAATAAAATATATATCATTAGAAAGCTATGAATTTGTAGAATACAATGGTGTCTTTGGATTTGCGATAAACACAAACCGTTAATAGTTGTGAATTTTTTAATTAAAACCAGAGGGCTTCACTCGGGGCGACTTAAGAACAAAGCCTTTTATTTTGTTCAAAATATTTTTTTGTACTTAGCAAAACGGTGTCAGCGTTTTTCTATATGTCGAGTTTTGCCGATTTTATTGATGACCAAAGTTAAAAATGCTGTTTTTCGACCAACATATTCCGACAAAATAAGTCAAATTCGAAACCAGGCAATAAATAAAAAAACGCTGACACCGTTTTGCTGGACATTTATCTTGGAATTGAACTGCGAAAATTGTTTTGGAACAAAATGAAACGCTTTGTTCTTAAGTCGCCCCGAGTGAGGCCCTCTGGTTTTAATTAAAAAATTCACAACTATTAACGGTTTGCGTTTATCGCGAAACCAAAGACACCATTGTATTCTACAAATTCATAGCTTTCTAACGATATCTGTTTTATTTTTGTGGCATAAATTCTGATAAATTGAGAGCGCTTTACAGAAATGACCTTGCAAACCTTAACGAAGACCTTAAGTCACAAAGGATGTAAACACAACTAATAAATACGCTAACGTAAAATTGCAGTGAGTCCTCACAGTGGCAAATTTAATTTGCATCTGGAATAAATCCAGACGGTTCATTCCTTAAATTATAACAAAATGGAACGAACAAATAAGTGAATATAACAATTCCGGGTCTATTCAATTGCATCTATTTTGTCTAAACTGAATTTCGCTGACAAATCGCGCATGATCACATGATGTTTATAGACCATTTGCGCGATGATGTTCGATGACGTTAACTACAACAACCATGCAGATAGATTCAACCAAATAGAGGGTACTAGGCAAAACATTCTGGTAGTTGTAGTCACATAACGCCACCGTCCAAATGGCCTACTGAGTACTGAGGATTCCAATTTGCCAACAATATTTTTACGTCAAATCTTTCTACAACTTTGAACAAGACGACGTCATTATTAGTATAGGTAATCATATAATAGCGAGTACAATTAAATATTTACACTACAAGTGATATTTGAATATTTTCAAATATCACGAGTAGTGTAAATCTTTAATTGTACGAGCAAAATCATATGATTACTAATTTATTATTTGCATGATAAAATTACGACACGTACGCTTCGTACTCACTCACGCCTTTAAAAACATCTTGTTTCCTTACTTGACAAGAAGCATTTTTACTCTGGGTGTTCTCTGCACTCATTTCAAAATATTTACATGGAAATTTTAGTTCATAGTGCACCACAAGTCGTTGGAAATGTGAAAACTTTCCATTGCAGAATTGGCCGCCATTTTCAATTTTGTCAACATCGTTCCCAGGGCATTAATAGCACGACTTAATTCGTTCTATTGCCCATTAATGATATATCCTTCTGTAATCAGGTCATGTCCTCGTCTTCTTTGTTTTCGACAGCAAATACTTCATAGTAGCCCAACTTTTGGGTTCTAGACCTAGGTCTCTCAACATGGCCCGCAAAAAATTTCTTTCAATATACGGAGACTCGGCGAGTTATTGATAAAGAATGACAAGAACCAAAAATGCGAGTAATTTAGTGCTGTTTGTCTTTACTTTATAGCGTGTTTATACGCATGTATTTATAAACACACTCATGCAGTTTAAGCTTACAGTATTTCAGCGAGTGTTGCTACTTTACTGACCAAAATATTTAAGAAAGACCAAGTGCCAATCTGGGTAATAATTTGTTTTTAATTTGTTGGGGACACGACACTGTTTTCAAAACGTATCCAAAAAAGTACAAATTTAAATTCTATATTTTAATATTTAAAATCCTCCATTTTTTAATTTTTTGAAAAATCCCGGAAAATCCTACAGCTTAGGTGCCGAACGGTGATTGGACAATTTTGATAGCTAGCTTGATTTCCATTGGCTGAAGCAGGTGTGCGATTACAGTTAGCAAGAGTGCAATTAATGCTCAAATCGCACTCCTCTAAACCAATGAAATTGCAGCATTTGGGCCTGATTACAGAAGAATATATAATTAATAAAATAATTGTACTCCTCTCAATCAATCAGAATGTAGTAATTTCGTCATGCATATAATAAACCTGTAAATCAAAATACACTTTTCCTTATCTGAATCATCATATACATGCACACAATACCTGTGGTCTCGTGCCATGCTTTTTATTTCCAGATGTGAACAATGAATTCTGCCAACCCTTAAATCGCTCATGTCGCTCCAAATCTCTTTTTCGCAATCCCTCTGCAGTAACAAACAAACAAAGCATAGTCATAAACAATGAAGCAAGTTTCAGGGAAAAGATTCAATATATTTGTACTTTGTTAATTGTAGTTGTAATTATATCTAAATGGTACACATATATACCCTTTGCGGTTATTCCCTTGGCAGGGACAAATGCTCATATAAACTATAACATTTCCGTTGGATATTCGCTCTGTTGAACGACTGAACTTTGGAAGTTCTCCTCCAATAGGCCGCTTTGAAGTCACATGCAAGAACTTTGTACACATATACATGCAAGAAGCGCTGAAAGTATCTCAATCACTCATTTACATCTTTTCAAACATGCAGTTGCAACCGGTTTTTAGATTGGTAGGTTTTAACTTGTTATTTGTGATGCCAGTCGCAGAATTATGTCACATTTGTACCATTTTATAGTACGTCGTTTGGAAGGTGACAAATATTATACTGCCTATATTGGTGCTATTGCAATCAATCATCCAAAATAGTTAACCTTTGATCGGTACTACGATACCGAGCGAGAGTCTATACTTATCTTAATAGTTAATACAATCTTAATATTCATATTCCACACAAAATTAGTGCTATTACAGTCATTTGCAACTCACTTTTCACCCAAATCGTTGAAAATTCGTTCCGAAGTTCGCAAGTTCGTTGGGAAGTTCAAAGTTCGTTTTGAACTACGCATTAAGTTGATTGGTTGCTTGGTTCCTAGCAGCCAATCAAATGCGTAACCCAAAACGAACTTTGAACTTCGGAACGAACTTCCGAAGATTTGGGTGAAAAGTGAGTTGCAAATGACTGTACGTAAACCTATTATTATGATAAGTTGTATGTATACATGTAGTGCATGTGGTACGTTTGCGAGCTTGGTGTAATGTAACAAACGTTTGTTGGACGTCCAATCCTATTACTATCGGAGTATTTTCACAAGTCATCTTTGGACGCTCGGAAGAGTCGAACACAGTGAACACACGACTGAATGTAATAATTATGTTAGACGTTACCGCGTATATACACTTACTTTCTAATTATTTATATTATTAACTAGAATAACTATTAGCCATACCAAATAGAAGTCGTTTTTCCGTTGCATTTTGTTTTGCTCCTCGGCTTTTCTGAAACTGTTTTCCACTACCAGCAGCTGATGGAAAGATTTCAGTTTCAGAATTGACCTCTTCCTCTTCTTCTTCAGCTTGAACTATTCCATCCGAACCATCATCCTCAACCTGAACTAGGATCTAGAAAAAAAGAACATCCACTAAACATGTATGAACTACCATAAAATCCCATTTAAAGCCCCTTCAGGTTATATAGTACTCCAGATTATTTTATTCACAACAGTCAGTTCAGTCATGCAGTCTAAGTTTAATATTTGCTCGCTCGTTTTGCTTGCTTACGTAAGCAAGTAACCCTCCACCGAGAATAGCATTGCTAAATGTGGATAATATTAAATTCGAATTGAATTCAAATTATCTAATTGTCGTCGTCGTCCTGGTCCTGGTTGTTGTTGTTGTTGTTGTTGTTGTTGTTGTTGTTGTTGTTGTTGTTGTTGTTGTTGTTGTTGTTGTTGTTGTTGTTGTTGTTGTTGTTGTTGTTGTTGTTGTTGTTGCTGTTGTTGTTGTTGCTGCTACTGCTGCTGCACTGATATTGGTATTGGTGTTAAAATAACAATATCGGTGTTTTCGTACCGATATGGCGATATACATGTCAATATATTTACTAGGTTACGCAAGGCCTGATGGGATATTTCCATTGTTATGTTGATTTTTAAGCAACGTTTTTATAGACTTCACTCTCTGACAGTTATTACTTATGAACGTCCCAATCAATAAGTGTTAAATATCCCATAGCCTCAGGTGTCTAGGGCTCCCTGCAAGATCTTTGCTGTGCCCAACAAACACGTTTTTTTTTAAGTAGGGCTGTGATTCCATGTGCTCCAACTTTCTCAACCCACATTTTAAAACCTTTACTCACTGTTCCAACCAACCCAGTCATAATTGGTATGACATTGGTGGTGGTGTTCTTATTCTTATTCTTATCTTATTCTTATTCTTATTCTTATTCTTATTCTTATTCTTATTCTTATTCTTATTCTTATTCTTATTCTTATTCTTATTCTTATTCTTATTCTTATTCTTATTCTTATTCTTATTCTTATTCTTATTCTTATTCTTATTCTTATTCTTATTCTTATTCTTATTCTTATTCTTATTATTAGTATTATCAGCATATAGCCAGCTTAAAAGTAAAGTCTGGCCGGTTTCACATTCCCACCAATAATTGTTGGGACATTAACCCAGTCTTACTTCGGTTGAACTACTCCACTTAACACTTTCCTTATAATTGTCTCTCCTTTGAACAGTACTGTTTGCTGCATTGTTCTCACTATTCTTATCACGTTTCCTTCTCCTTTGATTACTTTTGCCACCGTTTCTCCCGTCTTCTCCACACCACCTCCTAAACATCCGATGATAACTGGTACCACTTCCACTATATATCCTGGTCGTTTCTCTCTAGTTTCGAACGCAAGTTGTTGATACTTTCGTATTTTGGTTCGTGTTACCTCCTCTATGTTTCTTTCCTGTGGGTACGACATGTCCACCAGCCATATTTTCTTCTCTCTTCCATCCTCCAGGGTCAGGTCCGTATTGCATGATCTTTCATATATTTTCCCAACAAACCTGTAAAAAGCTTATACGATGTATTGAGGCAAGTTATTGGTCTGTAATCTTTTTCCGGTGCCAGGTCCTCAGTCTTTGGCAGGAGCACTGACCTGCCTAGTGTCAGCCATTCCGGAATACTATCTGGGTTTTCAATCCGTTTCCTCATAGTTCTTCCAAGTGCCTGCCAGGTTCCGCTAAACCTTTTCCACCTTTTCTTCCCAATGGTCTCCTCACTTATCTCAATATCCTGTGCTTCTTTAACTTTCCTTTTCAGCTCCTCTTTGATCTTCTTCATCCATGGTTGTTCAGTGGTGATTTTCTCTTCCTCCCATATGCCTCCCCAGAATTCCACAAACCTCTCCATTGTGGGTGGCTCGCCCTTGTACACCTTCGTCTCATTCACTTTCTTGTAAAAGGCCCCTTCATCTGCTAAGAACATTGCATTGTTTTTTCTTCTCTTTCTCTTTACCATTACCTTTTCTAGTACCTCTTTCTTAGTTGCCTTTCTTCCTGTCCTTTATTATTATTATTATTATTATTATTATTATTATTATTATTATTATTATTATTATTAGTCTTTTTATTATATGCATGACAAAATTACTGCAATCTGATTGGCTAAGAGGAGTGGAATTATATCGTTAATTGCACTCTCCGGAGTGCAAATTAATGTTACCATGGTAACAGTGGTAAAAATAAAATTCAAAATGGCGGCGTATTTTCAAATTGAAAGATTTTGACTTTTCCAACGACTTGTGGAACACTTTCAACTGAAAATTTCATGTAAATGTTTGAAGATCAATACAGGCAACATCTGCTCACCATAAGTGAAACTGTTTGTTGTCCAGTTGTAACGAAACAAGATGTTTTCAAACGCGCGAATTACTACGAAGCGTACGACAAGGATTGACACTTCAGGTAATTGTAAATTGGTTTTGAAGTTTGTGATTACTAATAGTTAGTTGCCAGAAAGAAAAATTAATTCACTGCTTTGAATAACGTTTTAAGATTGTCTGTGGTTGTATGGCCAATAAACATTCAAATTAAGACAAAAATTTTTGACTGTAATTAAGATAGATATCGTAATTTTGTCATGCACATAATAAACAAGTAATCATATGATTTTGCTCATGCAATTAATGATTTTACACTACTCGTGATATTTGAAAATTGAGCCAAATTGCACTCGCCTACGGCTCGTGCAATTTTGGATCAATTTTCAAATATCACTCGTAGTGTAAAATCATTAATTGCACTCGCTATCATATGATTACCTATACAAATAATTAAAAGTATTACCTCCTCATCGCTTTCATGAGAAGAGCCTTGATCAGACACGGCTGAATCATTTTGCGTGCTACTCATCTGTGTGGATCCACCCCATGTTGCTGTAGTTATATCAGCACTAAGCATGCTACGACCAAATCCTTCATCTTCTGAAGCATTCTCCAACCCAGATCTTCTTCGTTTCTTTTCTAACATCATTGTTTCACTTCGTTTCTTCAATTTCTGCTCTTGCAATTCTCTTTGACGTCGCAGCTCCCACCACAACAACGAGTTGGAAGGTAGTGCACCTAATCGCAATAACAGCAAAACACAAGTGTTAAAGTAACGGAGTTCAAATAATGGCATACCATGGCATATTTAATAGGTGAGTTTCAGGGTGTTGAGCGCGCATTATTTTTCAAAAAAACTGGCCAACTCCACTCAAAGTAAACATACTGTTTAATTAAAATAACCAAAGTATATATACAGTTTCTGGATGTTTAACACTGTTATTCTGCTGTTGTTGGCTCGCTAGCAAGTCTGTTTACCATTGCTTACTTTGTGGGGAGCCCGCCAAGAGCCCGCCAATGCCATTGCAAAATGATGCGCGCGCAATACCCTGAAACTCGCCTATTCTCTGAATGTTCGCATAGTGACAATTTGTGATAGAAGCGAGCATTTGTGGTAAAACCACGTTTATTATGTTTATTGCTTAGCTTTCGACCAGTCTACAGTTTCTTTTCGCTCTGATTAAGAGCTGAATCAACAGGCTAAGCAACAAGTAATAGACCAATCCCGAGGACGCGCAGCGTTCGAGGGCTTTATATCGCATAAATCCCGACGTTCGAGGGATTTATGTGACTTAATTTATTATTGAGGAGGCTTTCCAACAAAGTTTTGTCTTTTTTTCTACCTTGGACAAAGATTTTCCTAGTTTTTTTTCTTCGTTTCGTTTCTAATTAGTATTCAAGGGCTTTATGCGATATAAAGCCCTCGAAAGAACAAAGAAAACCGACTCAATAATAAATTAAATAATAATAAACGTGGTGTTACCACAATTCCTCGCTCTATAACCATAGCAGTTACGTATCTAAACACATATTACTGTTACTGATCTACATATAACAGGACAGCAGGACCCTATACCAGACTATAGTCGAAATAAAGGTCGGTTTTGTCATTAGTCATAAGTAACCCAGTGATTAGAGCGTCGCGATAGTGTTCTGAGAGTTAAAACAATTTCACTATTACCAAGACGCAAACTATACAATTCACATCACGATTATTATTGATTACTTAAACTTCTGGTCTTTTGAATCAGATCTTACTTTGAGAAATTTTCCCTAAAGAATACCTGCGTAATATGCATGCAAGCCGAAAGCTAGCACAGCAACTGAGCTTATTTCGTGTATACAACTCCTGTTGTAGTGTACGTTATTTGAGTCTGTCAAGTATTTTTTGTCAGTCAACATTGTTTTGAATTGTTTAGTTTGCATGTTGGTAATAGAAAAGTTATCATTTACTGGTTAACATGTGCTGCCAAACGTGTAATGAGTAATAATATATCGAACACACACGAGTCAGTGTTCTTCCTCCGATTTTTAAATACAGCCAAACAGGTTGAAAATACGAGGCGAAGCCGAGTTTTTGTAACCAGCTTGGCTGTATTTAGACATCGGAGGATGAACACTGACGAATGTTGGATATACCTTCTCAAACGACCTCAAAGTTTGCTGAATTTGACTGATTTCTAAATACTGATTAAATATTGGATCTTTTGAATTTTCCTCATGAATTATTATGATGAGTTTAGAAAGTAAAAGCTTCAGTGTACCTCGTAACACATTTGGTGGCACAGGTGTAATATGCAGGTTTGCAAAGAAATATGGGAAGAGTAAACAGTGCTCTTTTCCTAACACTCTAACGTGACTCAGCTAAAATTCAGGTAGTAGTGTTATACACTCACTGCTATAACATTCAATGTATATTTCAACTTTTAGCCAACACTCGACCTAAACTTCTCCTCTGAGCAACTCCTGAGTACGCGCCAGGGTACAAGTATTTACCTGGCCTTTGCTGGTAATTCTCAGCTCTTTGGTCTGGTCCAGTAAATGTCTGTGTACCAGAATCGACAGTTGGTCCTGGTCTCGAGCTACCAACCTCAGTAGGATTGTGAATAAATGTGTCCAATTGTTTGTGTTTAGCTGATTTTCTTGTCTAAAATCAATCAATCAATCAATCAATCAATCAACAATTCTATTCAAGGTACCTAATACATAAAGAAAAAATATATACATAAACTATAAAATAATATAGAAAAAAAAGTGTATTAACGTCCTTGCAGGAGATCTAGCAGGTTAGCCCTACAATAAATATCTGCTGTGCATTAAAAATTACATAATAAGGATACTTGTCTAATACAAGCCCATGTGCAACTTAAGATGAGTTTTAAACAATTTAAGATTGTCAACTTCTACAACATTGTATGGTAAGGCGTTCCATAGCTTAATAATTCTTACAAAAAAGGAGTGTTTATAACAGTTTATTCTAGGCAATTTAATGCATAATGTGTACTTATGATTTACTCTAATCTTTTTTAAATGTTTATATGCGAAGATTTCTTCGAAAATTATACCATTAAGATTAAATACTGTTTTGTAGCATTCAACGAGAGATAGATAAACTCTACGTTTTTCAAGGGTGTCCAATTTTAGCAAATTACAGCGTTGTTCATAAGGCATTTCTCCACATTTTTGTTTAAGTGCTAATCTTGACGCTCTTCTTTGGATACCCTCCAGAGCTTTTACGTCTTTAACTAGATAAGGCGACCAAACAAGTGTTGCATATTCTAAGATTGGTCGTACAAATACTTTATGTAACTTTGTAAATACAGCTGCGTTTGAAGAGCCGACAGTACGTTTAATAATAAAATAAAAGTATATAAAAAATATTTTACTGAAACTATCTGAACCGGAGAATCTGTGGTAAGTCTTTGAATGGATTCGTCTAAGACTTTTATCAAAATGTTATTAATTTTGACCAAGATATTACCAAAATAGTAAGGATTCAAATTAAGCAATCCTACGGACATGCGCAAAACTGATAGTAGTCTCCCTTTAAATAGAGTTGCCAATCTCACTGATAACCCGTAAGGAGACACAGAGAAAATCAGTTCAGAAACTGAGGTTAAAGTTTGTACATATACTCTAATAAGCTTTTATTGATCGTGCTCGTAAAAAGTAGCATACCATAACCAAATTTTGCAGAATTTGGCCAAAATTATGCCAGGTTATTGCGCCAAATGTTATTATTACGATGTCACGTAGTTTATTCTTAATAATTAATAAAAATATAAATGCAACATAAAGTTAACAAGTACAGTCAACAAGATAATTCAATGTAACGCTTAAAGTGGAGAAGAGATTGTGCAATCATGGCTTGCTCTGCAGAAATACATGCGTGCCTACAGGAAGTCACCAAATGCATCATTTTGCTTATCGTTGACTAAAGCAGACACAATGCTCTCTAGCTTCTACCAGCTAAACGAGATACACCTTAAGCTGTGTACCTTCACAGCCTTGACCGTTCGTTTTTTCAATACGTTCTGCAACCCACAACAGCTAGTGACGGATTTAGGTAGGATCTTAGATGGAGGGAGGTACCCAAATAAGCTCCATCTAGGGAGGGGGACAGAGGCATCCTTCCTGAAAAATATAGTCTATGAGATTTCCTGGGTTTTGTGAGCACTTTCGAGAGTCAAACAGACTTTTCCCGCGTTGGGCGCACTTTGCGTGCGTGGAGGCGCAACCAACTTGTGGTCACAAACAACACAAACATCTAACCACTTCAAATCATCTGATTTACATCAAAGAGATTAATATTACCTGGGTCATCGCATCCGTCCTTCGGAGTCTCTTAAAATGTTCCTGTGTTTCTAGTAATTTCTCTTTTTCTGAAATCAAGTGACTCAAGGCTGCTCTTTGCGTCGTCAATTTATTCATATAAGCAGTTTCAGTATCAACGTTCTCACCCTGGCGTTCCCTGCATTAAATAATAGAGAAGACATCTATGAAAACGTATTCAAACAATAAAACCTGACCACAGGAAGTAATTTGCATTTAAAAATCGACAATGAACTCATTGTATACATGTCTTATATCAAAGGTACTTTTTCTGTCTTATTAGCTCCGCGTGCCAGAACTAATTAGAAATCTATTTAATTCTAACAAAAGAAAGGCGATTCGTGCCGAAAAAACTTGCCAAATAGAAAACCGGCTTTATGCAAACAGGAGAAGGAAGTTGAGACGTTAACGTGAATCGAGCTGCGGGCAAAAATTTATACCTAGCCAAGCTCTTTCACATTCTCTTCAACTCACTGTAGAATAATCCCCGAGCCGGGCGGAGGGCCGAAAGCCCGGAGCCCAGTGAGGGTGCTAATCTCGACATGCGCGGAGTCCATTTTACACGCGTGGAGAAAAAGCGAGGGAGACGTAATCTCGGAAATATTTTATTTATTTATTTATATATATATATATGTTTGGTACGGTGTCACGCGGTAAGAATTGTTGGACACTGGTGACTAGCGATGCAGAAAACTAAATCTGTCAGTATTTGTATTTTTGCTTTCGTTTATTACGAAATGGAGCCTGCTCCACTTAAATTAAAAGAGAACAACGAAGAAAAGGATACAAACAGCCGGTTTAATATATCTTGAAGCGAAACGAGAGGCCCTGAAGAAAGCAAACGCCGTATGGTAAACAAAACTTCTATCTGAATTGCAGTGTTTGTCGTCACTCAGTGGTCTCAAGATCTTTCAAGTTTATAACGGTAGGGGATTTGTATTTCGTCCTTATGTCCTAAAACAATATACAGCTTCACGTTTTCGTGCTTTCCCTTTGCTCGTCCAAATTAACCATAAGTCAGCTTAACTAAAGCTAACTTAAAACACTTAGGCTTATATCACGCTTATATTAACCGTGGTGGACGTGGGCTTTGTCGGTTTTCTTGGCTGTGATTCCAAATTTTCGAATGAAACGTTGTCTGTTTAATACTTCTTTCTGCAATCCGATTCTACTGAATTGTTTTTATCTCAGACTCTATTATAAATATAATTTTTGAGCTGTCAACTTTTAATTCTGCCTTTGCAAAATGTACATGCATAGAGAAGCCATTTAAAGGCTTGCTAGAAATAATCCCTTTTGAAACCTCCTAAAAACAATATATTTTTTACAACCAGAATTTAATAATGAAATCTAAGTTTTGCTTTGATATGTTCAACTTTGATATGTTCAACTTTCATTAAATGATTTAAATCAGTTTTGTCATCCTATCGACCTATCCATAAATTCTATAATTTAATATCCCAAGGATTTAATATCATTTGTTTTTATATTTGTTTGCTTTTATATTGGCTGTATAATCAGGAGTGCTTATTTTCATCAGGGGGTGGGTGGGGGGTGTTTCAAAAAAGCATGTAAACCCCATTCTCCGCGTGCTCAACCTCGTCCCCTCGAGAGACAGACTTGATCCAAGTCTAAGCGGCGAGGGGTTGTTGCGTTCATGTATTTCTAGTATTAATGTGTTATACTCCGCGTGTACAAACCATATACGGACAAGTAGAGAAAACTCTACTTGGCCCGACTGGGATTCGAACCCGCGACCTTCGGTTTACTAGTCGGAGTAACACCTTAATATGATTCTCCACCCGAGTTCACTGTCCCATAACCATTCGAAATCGTCATGTATGAAGACTGTTGCCTAGATATTGAAGAAACTAGTCTGTTTCGAAATATCAAATAGCGTAAGTACTATCATTCGCAGCCGGGTCAAGTAGAGTTTTCTCTACTTGTCCGGTATGGTTCGTTACTCGGAGAAACACCTAATATCATTATTCTTCACCCAGGTTCACTGTCCCACAATAACCACTCGAAATCACTGTAGAATGTTTAATTGCTGCAGAACGATGAAGAGAGCACGGAGAGTGTTCAGAGTGTTCGTTACGCTCTAAAGTAAACATTGACTTCATTTCAATTCGTCTTCGTCAACAGACATTTTAAAATATTTTTGTAAACACGACTTTCCACTCTTCACGGACGGACAATAAAACCAGGCGAACTTGTCAATCGTAACGTAACACGCGTTTCCCGAAGGAAGGAAAACAGGGCAGGATGGAAGGATTTTCTTCTTCGTTCCAGTCCCAACACGGCCAGGCAAATTGCAATCACATGTGTTTACGTGGGTTGACTTGCTTATTTGGTTCGCGGTGTCAGTCGATTATGATTGAAAGCCTATATATATACCTATATATATATATATATATATATATATATATATATATATATATAGACCCCAAACAAATGCCCCCCCCCCCCAATCCGTTTTTGTACTGCATCTTCTTTAATCTAGGTACAGGAAGTAAATTTTTATATCACGCCGAAAGCCCATCACTCCTTCTTTGTTGTCTGAAATTTTCAGAGCTAAATAGTTATCTATACTCGCTTCCTGGAGTCACTTAAAGAGGCAACATCAGAATTTGAGCTTGTCCAAATTATGCAAATTATCTATGCCACCTACAGATTTGGAAAAATACAGGGTGTCCCAAACGAATGTCGCCCATCCCGTTTTTAACCACAGCTTTGTTTTGAGTGCGGAATACAAGTTTGAGTACATATGCATGTGAAAACTGACCACAGGGAAATAAAGTTTGATTCCAAATGAAGCAATGCGGCATCAAATCATGTGGGGTTCCTTGGGGTAATAACAATGCTCATGAGAGTTCCATGCACATGTTTGTCACGTAGGCAGAAGTGCACTTTACTTCATCCGTCTTAAGATGGTTGGACAACAATTCACTCCCAAGGAAAGAGCATTCATGGTACTTTCCTATCATGAAACAAGAAGCCCAATAAGGACAAGGGAAGCCTTTAGGAGGAGATTTCCAAATCTTGACGTAGCATACATAATTTGGTTCAAATTTTGATGTTCAGACAACAAAGGAGGGATGGGCTTTCGACGTGATATAAAAATTTTCTTCTTGTACCATAATTAAAGAAGGTGCCCCTCATAAATGGATGGGGGGCATTTTTGGGGACACCTTGCATATGTATATATGTATATATGTATATATGTATATATGTATATATGTATATATGTATATATGTATATATATATATATATATATATATATATATATATATATATATATATATATAATATTTGTGAAATTCATTACTAATTCATGAGTTTTGCAGCCAATCCAATTTCAGAAATTACGTCACATGTATACCCCTGTAAACCCCATACAAACTAAAACCAATGATGCTAATTAGTTACAACCACTAGTGGATGTATACTCTTCTGATACAACCACTAGTGCTTGTAACTAATTAGCAAATTAGCATCTCAATATCCCAAAAGGGATTTTTACTATTTATTCATTTCACAAGTTGTTTACAACACTCGCGTCCTTGTTGTATTGAATATACAATCACTCGCCTTCGGCTCGTGATTGTATATTCAATACAACACGGCCGCTCGTGTTGTAAACATTACGTATATATATATATATATATATATATATATATATATATATATATATATATATATATATATATATATATATATATGTATATATGTATATATATGTATATATATGTATATATATGTATATATATGTATATATATATATATATGTATATATATGTATATATATGTTTAGCATATACCTCGCAGGTGAATAGTGCTTTTCACGCAATCTGATTGGTTCCTCTAGCTCGGGATATCCTGCACTATTCACCTGCGGGCAAAACAAAATGGCGGATAGTTTTGCTGTATGTTTACCGAAGCAGGAGATTTTGTTGATAAACAAGGCTGATGTAGTAGAATAACGAGAAAAGTCAACAAAATTAGGTAGAAGAGTGTCCACAGGTATGTTTCTTTACAATTTTCTAGCCATTAATATATTCAAAAGCTGTAAAAACTGTTTTGTCGACAAATATCGAGTACGCCGTCGCCAAGTGCCCAAGTTGCTAGCAGCCGTGTCTTGTATAAAAATACCGAAAAATATAAGAATGTTAAACTTGTTATTTCATTTATGAGGTATATGCTAAAACAATTATTCACCTCAGTGTCGGTGAATAGTGTGGATATTCACCTCGCCGAAGCGGCTCGGTGAATATCCAGCACTATTCACCTCCACTTCGGTGAATAATTGTTAAATATATATGTATATATATATATGTATATATATATAAGGCCAATTTAACCCGGCAGCTAAAGCCTACTAGATCTATATATATATATATATATATATATATATATATATATATATATATATAGCGTTTCTTTTACGTTAGAAAAATGATTTACTTCGTATCTTAGGCTAACGGACAGCTCGCATTCAATCATCAGGCCTTAATTTTAAGTGGGCAAGAAAACGTAGAAAAGTCGTACCCTGGAATTTCTCTAACGCCTTCCACCAATGTTTCACTTGTTGCGTCTTCATCAGTTTCTTCATCACCGTTCCCGCCTTGGTCATTTCCACCAGTTGCGCTTTCTTCAACAGATTCATCATCTTCATCAGTACTGAAGCTCATGTCAACAAGTTCTGCTGGTAAATATGGCTCACCATTTGGACCATTTGGAAGCTAAAAAACAAAACGCATTTTACCAGCATTTTACGGGAGAAACAACGTATGCATAGTGTTCTTGGGATTTTTAGTAAAGAAATATTTGAAGTGTTACAATTAATGTTTACATTTTAAGAACAAATCGGGACCAGTTACGAATATGCAACACCAAGGCCTTCTAGCTTATACCCGAATTAGATCCACTACCCAGTGAAACTAGTAAAAACAGGTCTACGTTTGTCTATAAAATACAAGCAGGTACTTAGGCGTAGGCCCTATATATTAGGCCAATTTAACCCGGCAGCTAAAGCCTACTAGATCTACTTCTAAGTATTAAGGCCTACCTACTTATATGATATACACAATTTCACCACCAATTGACCGTATAAAAAAAGATGGCGTCTTGTACATTTAACCACAATCCTTTGCGCACAGTAAAAATGGTTTCTTGCAGAATTATCCGAAGAAGTTTTTGCTTACGTAATCTATAGCATGATAAAGCATGTTTAGTTGGTATTTGAGCTGATTTGAGGTCGCAAAGCATTGTGGTTAAGATTACTGTGGACCTTCAGACCAAAATGTTTTCGATTTTCTTTTTATTCACTGAAAGTGAAGCATTTTATGAGGGCTTTCAGATTCTGGAAAGAAAATTTTTTATTTCTAAACAAGGAAAAAGCGCATTATTTACTTTCACTTATAGGCCAGAAGTGACAAGATGTTTTTTCACACGGCTTTTTCCCAAAGAAGTAATATTGGGCATTTCACTCGACTACATATCGTGTGTTCTAGGGATTACATAGCGTGTGTTCTGGGGATTACATAGCGTGTGTTCTAGGAAATGTTTTGAGCTAAAGTAAGAACTTTAAAAAGCTATAACCGAACACAAATTTATCAGAATCACCTAATTCGAGTAAATTAATATTCTGGTGGCAACGTGTGTCCGGGAATTGTAAAATTTTCAATATTTATCGTTTTACGGCTTTTTATGCAAGCCCATTCAACCTCTTGTGTTAGCTGTAATAGTAAAAATTCGATAACTCTAAAAGTATTTGGAATTTTTACAAACCCAGACACACTTTTCTTGCTGTGATGTTAATCTAGCAATAAACGGACGCAGCACTATAATGTTTTCCCTAAAACGCAACCCGAAGGTCTACAGTAACCTTAAATGTACCGCCGGCCCGCCATCTTTTTCGGTACATCAATTACATGAAATTAATGAGTTTCGTACCTCTTCCGTTTTCTTCACAAGTTCTTGTAATCTTTTTAGTTTTTTCCTAGCAGCGTCCAGCTTTCTATAGAAAATCAGAAAAAATATATATCAAATTACCTAGAAGTTAAAAATAGCAAGACAAAACTTCAAAGGTTTTAAGCCATATATTTAAATAAGGCAACAGTACAGCGGCCTCACTGGTCATTTTGCGAATTCAAGATCTGCAGTGTTAGGAGATAAATACCAAAGCCTCGCACCTTAGCTTCTCTTGGAATTCAGGATCTTCTTGCCACATGAGTGAACTAGAGACAGAAGCAGAAGCCTCATTGTCCGTCTCACCAACAGTCCCAGAATGTTCGTATTCCGTAACACCTTGCGTCGCACTTGTACCAGCATCAGGTCTCGGATTTGGGTGAACAACCTGTCTCAAATAAACCACATATACAAATCAGAATTTACACACGACGACCATAACAACAGATGCAACAGCTGCAACTAAAACAGCAACAATGACAATAGCAGCAGCAACGACACTAATTACGTTCCATCTCTACGCAAACGTAACAATTGTTTGTACCACTTTTCGGTCCAATTCAAAACTTCAGTTGCGTCATCTGGCAAATTGTTTTAAAAGACACCAAATATTGGCTAGCTAAATCGCACTGTGTGTCAAGGCCATGCGAGAAGCGCGATATTTTTGTGGGAAAATCAATAAACAAAATAAGCAACTGAAAACAACTCCAATTGAAATATAATGAATGGATAAAATTCTAGCTCTTTAAGTTAAAAAGTTAAAAACTGGCAACATTATGACCTCCACACCGCTCATGAGCGATGGGTTTAAAGAAAGCTGCGTCATGAAGCTCAAATCAAAAACTGTTCTTTGCACAACAAAAGTTAGTGCATTGTAGTTAGAAGGCAACCCTTCTAGGAGGGTTTCTCCGCTGAAATAGTCAGCTTATTGAATGTACACAAAAGCCATCATCACCTGATTCTCACTCCATGCAGACAAGGCCAAGGCATGTACTTATAAATTCAGCTTTACAAAAACATAATCCGCATCCAAAAAAAAGGACCGGTCGTTTACTTACATTATTCTGTTCATTAAGTTGCTTTAGATTAGCAACCCTTTCTTTGGCAGCCTTCACTTGTCTGCAATTGAAAACATGCAAGTTTAATATCTGGCATTAACTAAAATCTTTAAAGGAATTAAGTATACCGTATGAACAACAATCTCATTTTACAGGTCAAAACAAGTTGCGTACGCAATGCCTCACTTCATCTTACCGTAATTTCGATAAGAGTTCAGGATCATCGATTCCAGAATTCAAAATCCAATCCAGGCTTCCCGGAGGCATTCCATTGGAGGCTGCATCATCATCATCATCATCATCATCATCATCATCCTCAGCCACACTTTCCCTCGCTGAATCTGAAGCGATCCCTGCCGTTTCGCCATGCTGTTCTGTTCGATCAGGGCTATTAATCATTGGCCTAGCATGACTACCTTGTTCAGGAGGTCCCTGAAGATTTTAAAGAACATTTATAATGAAATATTCCATGGGCTAAATCAGTGTACATTTGCACGAGAAGTTTTAAGAACGTGCTTCTAAATGCCTGTCCGAACTCCAAGCTGATAACACTCAATTTTAAAACAAAAAGCTAACAAGTATTTCAAGAGGTATTTCGAGCTATGATGCTATAGGAAATATCTGCACGATAGCGTGTCTTGACTGCGTTAAGGGTGTTCGGACGTATTTCGTTGCTAGGCAACCGGTTGCTAAAGGCGGTTTTCCACTAGGCGAAAAATGTCGCGCGAAACGACATTTTCTTTTGTCTCGCAAGCTCTCGAGTGGAACTAATTAGCCAAGACAAAAGAAAAATGTCGAGTCGGTCGACAAATGTCGCCTAGTGGAAAACCGCCTTAAGGACATTACTTCCGGTCGGAGAAATCTTTTCACAAAAACATATTTTTGTACTTATACACTATGCTTATACACTGCAAAAAGGTATAAAATGATAACAAAAAAAAACGAAAAAGACGAGCAAGTTTGTGAGAAAAAGTACCAAAACAAAACTATTCCTTTGCTGTAGAATGTCCTGGCAAAAACACTGGAAGAATTGTAGAACTTCGGTACACAGACGGCGATAGATGGAAAAATAAACGAAGGACGTCGTCACGTCGAGATATTTGGATTGAATTCCGGAATTTAGAAATCGGCAGAGCTGATGAACCATAAATCAAACATTCCGAAGACAGTGGACATCAACTTTTAACTTCGTATGTAGAACAAGACGACGTTTCGAGCATTCTTGGCTTGGAACCACGGCTGAACTCGCAATTTAGCTGGCAAGCTCCGATCAGGCAGGAGGCAGGAGGAGGGCTCGCGCCTGATTCGTTCAGGCTAGATTGAGTGGCATTTAGTCGCAAAAACATGAGCTCACAAGATTCCTATAATTTCCGCGAGTATTTATCGAATCGTTACTTTTCTTTCGTTTACATCTAGGGAAAACATGTCTCCCAAAAAATACGCATGAATTTTATGAATAAACCAAAAATGGCAAAGATATTCTATTTTTTGTTAAAAATACCCCTTAAAATTTCATTAAAACGGCCATTAAGTCATTAAGATTTGCTCAATTGAGAAATGCATGCGTACTTTTTTGCACATAACAATTCTGATTCTAGTGAAACTTCTTTAGTTAGCAAAACGTTTAAGTTGGCGGAAATTATAGGTTTTTTCTTATCTCAATGACGTTACAATGACGTCATTGTATGACGTCATCAAACGAAAGAACTTCATTCATGTATACTACGTGCAGAATATCTAGCATTTCTAGCATGGGGATCAAATGTGTAAAGCTCTAAAAGCTCTGTGGTCAAATCAAGTTTTCCCTAGCGACGGGTCCTGTCTAGAGCTCAAGTATCACAGCTCTAAGTACAGCTTCACAACCCATGTTCCATCCAATCCATAAGAACAATATTCATGTCAAAATCGAAAAATACACTATTATCTAATGTTTAAAACACAAGCAGCAATGCTTTATCGGTTTTACACAACACGAAGGAATAGTCGAGTATTTTAGACCAGACATGTGCTGCAAGTTTTTTGAACAACTTAAAAAAACGAACCATCTTATGAGTTTATTGACAAAATAATTTTGAGAACTAACCTGCTGCTCCCCAAAGAGATCTTTTAGTTTTTCAAGCTTATCTCTCACGTCTTGAAGTTTCCTAGATGATGAGTAATCGAATATAAACAAATAAGGAAAAGATAAAGGATATGAGCGCCTGACTGATGCATCTTTTTACATGTCGGCAAGGCAACTATGCATGCATGCCAATATTCTACCTATGCTCTTCCTCCACTCATCCATTCAAAGTTGACAACCAAACAACGGAACAACTCAACAACAACAACAACAACAACAACAACAACAACAACAACAACAACAACAACAACAACAACAACAACAACAACAACAACAACAACAACAACAACAACAACAACAACAACAACAACAACAACAACAACGACAACAGCAACAACGTAGACCAAGACGAGAACAACGAGAACATCAACGAGGACCATGACGAAAGTCGTGACCATGACAACATGCACAAATTACAAACTAGCCACACCGCGTCAGGGCTAATCTTCCGCTTTGACGTGCCTAAGTTTTCGATGGAGCTGTAAGGCTTCTAATATCTTCTCATCATCAACGTTATCACCAGTGTCTTTCGCAGATCTTGTGGTGAACGGTACGTCTTCTTCGCCATTCTGAATCGTTTCATTAATGCTCCTCTCTTGTGGTAATGCCATTTCTTAAAATATATAACTAGGCTTTAGTGAAATCGCGTTGGAAATTTCATTTCTCAAACTAATAATTTACAAAATGGAATCAAAGAAAATCAACCCCATGAGTTTCAAAATAAAAAAAAAAGATCGATAACATGCTGACGTTATTTAATTTGTCCAGTGTATTAAATTTCCTGGAGCTCGTTGTACAAAGCCCAGATAGCTTATCCGGTATAAAATCCTCGCTAGAACAACCTAATTTATATTTTAACCATGGAAATGAATAGCGATTTATGTATCTGATATTATATTTTAACCATTGAAATGAATAGCGATTTATGTATCTGATAGTGCTATTCAGCAGATAAAATTTAAGTCTGGTTATTAAAGCATTGGTAGCACTGTTACTCCTGCATTTCCAACAAAAGAAAATGGCCCATTAGAAGTCCCTCGAGATTCAGTTTCGGTTTGTTTGTCTTAGTTTTGGTCTATAAATAGTAACTGTGCGCTTCGCTATTAAATTAGCCACCAGGGCCCTAGCCATTTTAATCTATTATATTTGCTTATACAAATACCTTTCCCAAGTTGCATTTCTCTCAGTTGCTGAAGCTGCTCAACAAGAGTGTCCATCTTTTCCTTTTTCGCTTGTAAATCCATTAATTTGCTTTCTAATTCAAGACGTTCTTGAGCTGCATCTGCCATTGCTAACGCCTGGGCCTTTCAAATAGAGTAGTATTTTTTTTAATTACGATTTTCAGTAAAAGCAAAGTGAAACTGAAAAAATAAAAACACTGAAAGCTAAAAAAACACATACCTCATTGTCAGGTGTCACTGATCCTGTTGACTCATAAACCAGTGCCTAGAAATGTCAAATTTAGACAGTGTATTTGTTGTTTGTAAGTGCGCGGTAAGGTCAATAGCTACTTGCAAAGGTACATATATTTCCTGTTTAACGTATCTATCTATATACAGACTGGGGGGAGTGCTCGCGCCGCGTGAAGATCAGAACAGGGCAAGACATGACAGAACAGGAAAGGACATGACGGAACAGAACAAAACAAAACAAAACAAAACAAAACAAAACAAAACAAAACAAAACAAAACAAAACAAAACAAAACAAAACAAAACAAAACAAAACAAAACAAAACAAAACAAAACAAAACAAAACAAAACAAAACAAAACAAAACAAAACAGAGCAAGGCAGGGCAGAACAGAACTTATATTATATCAACATGCAAATTTATTTAATCTTACTGGTTGATTTCTAGTTGGCCTTTGGTTCTTGAAATTCTCTGGCTTTTGATCTGTTGATTGTCTACCACGCTGAACCTAAAAAACATGGACTACTAATAAAATTTCTGAAATAAAGACAAAAAACCACCCACAAAAATTTCAGGGCTAGGCGAACGAGGACATACTATAAATACGAACCGTTTTTAAAAATATATTTCCAAAATACGGACACATAGTATTATACCTGTTCTTCTCTGTTTCTCTGACGTAGATCATCCCCAGAAGATCTTCTCCAATTCGTTTGACCACCAACAGCTCCAAGCTAAAGTTATAGTAAATATCGATAAATGTACATAAAACTAACAGTTCAAAACCAAAGCTACAGTAACAAATATTTTTAACAAATCTATCTATCTATCTATCTATCTATCTATCTATCTATCTATCTATCTATCTATCTGTCTGTCTGTCTGTCTGTCTGTCTGTCTGTCTGTCTGTCTCTGTCTGTCTGCCTGCCTGTCTGCCTGCCTGCCTGCCTGCCTGCCTGCCTGCCTGCCTGCCTGCCTGCCTGCCTGCCTGCCTGCCTGTCTGTCTGTCTGTCTGTCTGTCTGTCTGTCTGTCTGTCTGTCTGTCTGTCTGTCTGTCTGTCTGTCTGTCTGTCTGTCTGTCTGTTAAATAGTTTACCTGTAAGGAATGAGATTCGTCTGATCTCTCTGTTCCACTCCTGCTTCTGCCACTAATACTACTCGCATCGCCTGTCACTCTCCTTTCCGTGGTCACGTTTCCGTTAATCAGACTTGAGATACGCACTCCCTAAAACATAATATACATGGCATGATAAGTTGTACGTATACATGTAGTGCGTGTGGTACGTTTGCGAGCTTGGTGTAATATGTAACAGACGTTCAAGTTCAATTACTCAGAAAAGATTTCTGAGACCCCAGACAGGGTTCGAACCTGCAACCTTCTAATGACCGGTTAGACGCTCTAACCATTGAGCCACTGAGGCTCGGATGAAGAGCTAAGGTTGCAAATTCATAGTCATATGTGCTCCTAAGTGGTAGCGTTTGCATATGAGATGTTGTTAAAGTGGCATGATAAGTAGTACGTATACATGTAGTGCATGTGGTACGTTTGCGTGCTTGGTGTAATTTTACATGCACTACATGTCACTTTTCATGTCACTTTAACAACATCTCATATGCAAATGCCACCACTTAGGAGCACATATGACTATGAAGTTGCAACCTTAGTTCTCCATCTGAGAATGGTTAGAGCGTCTAACCGGTCATTGGTTGCAGGTTCGAACCCTGTCTAGGGTCTCAGAAATCTTTTCTGAGTAATTGAGCTTGACGAACGTCCACCGAACGTCTGTTGCATCATAACACATATATGATTATTATACAATACTGATACAATCTCGACTGTAATTGGCTAAAAACCTACAGATAATTCTTGATGTCTTGCCACCTACAAAATATCAAAAATTATCTGTAGCTATGACGCACTGGCCAGCGGTTTGAACAAACAAACATGGCGGCCGTCCTTAGGAGTGAAGATCAGAAGCGGATTAATCCGGCGGATTTGGCACGTTTTGTTGACGCTAAAACCACCAAGAAAAAACAAGCGAGCTACACATACAGCTGTTACAGTTTAAAGCAGTGTTTGAAAGAGAAAATAGTATTTGAAAGCGAAAAAAGTTAGCGAACCTCGAACTGAAGACGGTATGAATATTTACTATTTTTACTTAACTTTGTAAAAAACTTTCTAAAGGCTTCTACATTTATAATTGTATAATAAAACAATTATTGAATTCGGTTATCGCATGATATCAAGAATTATCAAGGCCTCTGTTTGTGTTATCCGCCTCAGCCTTCGGCTTCGGCAGATAACACAAACCTCGGCCTTGATACTTCTTGATATCACGCTCAACCTCATCCAATAATTGTATATTATCCGAATGTTATTGTGCATATGTTTTTTCAAATGAACAAAGTGTAAAAGCTGGCGAGTCTTGTCATATGTTACAACGAGTAGATTAATAAGATATTAAATTTAATTAATTAAATTTTTATTAGCAACATAAATTAAGATTAATGCACGAGAAAGCAACATATACAGTATTCTTATAACCCATATCTAAATTCTTTTGACTGAAGGTCCACTAAGGGCCATCTTTCACTGGCCCAGTGTTACTACAGGAAGAATCTGGAGTACTCGAAGAAAACAACATGCGGTGTGTCCACCTAGAAGCATTCCTCTGACATGCGGCCAAGGTAAAATTTTAATCAGATATAAACTACATCTAGCAAGAATCAAAACCGGTCGCAGAGGTGAAAGACACGTGCGCTAATAGCCTGCGAATAATTACGACGCCATCAGCACACCAATACTCTAGCTCGTACTCTAATGGTTAACTTGGCTTGTACTGTATGACATTGTTAATATTTGTAAAAAAAAGTCACTGTCTTATGGTTTCCGTCCTGGTCGACTATCAAGATCAGACAAACAGGCAAATATATCTGGTCATCTCTCAAACAAAATTTGAAGAGGGTAAAGTTGATAAAAATTGACGAGAATGCATGGCAGTTGGTGATATCAAACTGAAAAGCCAGAAAGTTGACATTCTTATGCTTGACTATCGATTTCATTTGACTAAGGCCTTATTTTAACATACCTCAGCTTCTGCTTCCTTTAATTGATTCTCAGCCACACGCTGAAATTCTAACAAAGCGTTTTGTCGCTCTTGTAATTCCTTCAGCTTTACAAAACGAGTATAAATAAAAAGACCAGTAAACGTTTAATAACTTGTTATAAATTATATATATATATATATATATATATATATATATATATATATATATATATATATATATATATATAATGTGGTTAAATATAGTATATATTTAAGCGAAGTTAACTGCTGATGTAGTTGGCCTGCGGTTCCCCTTATTAGGGGAGTCCCTAACGTCACGTACATTAAGGGGTTTCCCGCGCATTCGAGATTCATTGAGCGTCTGTTGCTTTGCTGCAAGTAGCGTCTTGCCCAGCTTGTGCTCTGAAACTAGGGTTTCTTTGCCCTTCGTTGGCCGTGCTTCGTCGCTTGATATGCTGCCTTAGAATTTGGCTCAACTGGCTCTTCACTCCGTCCGGTTTGTACCGGTTTACGGTTTGTACACTGTAGCTTAGCTTTCAGGCGTTTTTAGCTGTGGCTCATTACCAACGTTGTGCTTAAGTTATCAGTTTGTCGCGTCTCATCGATTTGCTGCAATTTTTTACGCTGCTGTTTTGCCGCTAGCTTGCTTGTCTTCATTTACGTGGCTTGTTCAGTTGTTTGTTCTCTCCACAGTTATTACCGGAGAATTTTGTTGTAGGTTTTTTTTTTGCAGTTCCCCAACAGCTTGTTCGTTGCGTTTTTGAGCTATCGCCTTATCGAAGGAGACTGTTTATTCTGGCTCGGCGCTGTTCAATCTGCTTGTGTTTATGGGCTAAGCCTTTGTATGTTGACCGACTCGCGTATGTTTGACAGCATGCTAGCTGTTCAGATCTCGGTCCAAACGTTTGTCAAGTCGTTGGACGCCATAATTGATAATTTAGGATAATTTACCAGGTGAGTCTAGTCGTTCGATTTATCTAAATATTGCCGGGTCTGGTCGGAGCATGAGGCGATTGGTACTCCTGTTTCTTCGGTTATATGCACGTCTTGGAACAGAGGGCACTGCGTGGCGCCCACGGCGTTGTGTCGGTTTTAAAGCATTCATGCTCTAGAGGTTTACCGATCAGTTGAATGCACCGTTACATCGATAGCGATAGCGTTCATACACAAGGCTCGAATTGCCGCTCGCAATCTCGCAAAATGCGAGTGATCTATTGGCTTTGGCGAGTTTTAGCGAGTAAAAAAAAGAAAATTTTCACTAGCAAAGGTTTGCGAGTGTGACCCGAATTGGGTAGTTTGAAGTTTGTCAGACTGTTCTTCAAATTGTGGATGTGACTTCCAGCAACCTTTACTGATGGTCAGACCTGAAAGTCTACGTTAAATCCATTCTCATCTCACTAGAAAGCACCCACTTCTTGTATGGCAGAGATTAAGTCAAGAATGAAAGTGATACACCTAACAGCTATCTATCCACTGGCTAATGCTTCATGTGAAAGGTTTCTCAACCATGAAGAGTGTCTACCACTGACTCTAGCTGTCTTGCAGCGGAAACTATTTATACAGACTGTCAGACTGTACAGAGCAGTAGATGTTACAGGCTTTTTGAAATTTTTAATTTAATTTCATTTTGTTGTACTAGCATTAGTCATTACTACAGTTGTGTGTGTGTTCTTATTCTAGTTTGCATATTTAACGTTTTTTGTGAATTAGCTTATATATGTCCGTTGCGATGGCGGTTGCTCATGTTTATCATCACAATTCTAGCTCAGCTTCGGTTCAGGTTGCTGCTATGCATTTGGCACTGGTTCGGGTTGTTCGGACTTCGATATTTTAGCTCAGTTATTCTATTCCTGGCTTGGCTCGTCTTCCAGACACTGCGATAGTTGAAGCTTGATCCACGTTATTCCGGTTGCCTGTTGCTAGGCCTGGGTTCGCAGGCCATGATTGTACCGTTTATTCTACCACTTGCATGTGTTGTCCTTTAGCTCGATTTGCTGGGTTCTTGTTATTTAAACGGTTACTTAGCTGTCGCCTGTTCTTGGGCTATTGCTTGCTACCTCTTTTTTAGCTCGTAAACAACTCCATATTTGGAGGGTTGTTTGAATTAGTCCGGTCTGATCATTCTAATTGGCTTGCTCGCAGACTTTCTGTCGTCGGCACTTATTGTTATCACTTTCGGTTCTCGGATAGTTAGATGGGGAGGGGGGGGGGGGGCTAGGGTAGCTGCATGGTGGGGGAATGATTATAGGTTATCTTGTTAAGGTGTGCGCCGTTCCTTTAATGCGGTTTCTAGTCTTTATGGTTAGCCTCTAGCTTAGCATCTGGATTCTTGCCAATTCTTGGCATGTTGCAACCGGTATTTCAAATGCCAGTTAGCCGTATAGCCTATACTCAATAGTAGCATGGTAGCACCTTTCCTTTGCTTATGTTCCCGCGTCGAACACGTCAAGAATGAGTACTTGAATGATTAAGGTTAGCTTTAATCTCCGTATAAACAACAGATACAAGCTTCTTCCGCACAGTCAGGACCTACGTGATTGTCACGCGCGGGGTACATGGTCGCCGCTGACCATAATTATCGCGTCACTCGAAGGTTCTGCTAGCGGATCCGTGGGGGTTCAGCCTTGGTTTCGCTTGGTCTATCTAATCTTAATTTTTAGGCTCCCTGCCTCCGGTTCGCGGGTCCCCCACTTAATTGCAACAGTTACTACCGAGCTCCAACTACATCCGGACCGCTTGAAGGTGGTTTATGTTCTCAACGGCATGGCTCGTGGTTTGATATTGGGTTCAACCCCTCGTTCCTCTGACTGCAGCACCTAAGAACAAAGCTTCAGCCTATGAGCACCCTGAGTTGTGGATGCCTATTTAAATAATGCAGTCGCCTTGGGCCCGGATTTACACGTTAGTGGTTTGGGTGTTATTCCGAAAGTTGGTCAACCAGGAAAGTGGCGGTTGATTTTGGATCTTTCCTCCCCACATGGGTTTGTGTTAAAGATGGTTGATCCGGAACGGTTTTCTCTTCAGTACATTAAGTTCGACGATGTAATCGTTGGTTCGGCACTTGGTTGGGGGGCTTGATGGCCAAGTTCGACGTTCAAGTGCTTATCGGAATGTAGCTGTCCTACCTTCCCACCGGCTTGCTTGGCATGAAATGGCGAGGCAAATTTTACGTTGATCTCACCTTACCGTTTGGCCTACGTTCGCCCCCCCCCCCCCTTTATCTTCAATTCGGTGGCTGACCTTGTCGAATGGATTGCACTGCAACTACGCTAGTCCTGATCTTTTGCATTATCTCGATGTTTCATAACTGCTGGCCCTCCGCAGTCGACCCTCTGTGCTCGTAATTAGCAGTTGCGCGTCGGTCTGTAAGAATTAGGTTTACCTTACACCCCGATAATTCCGTTTTACCCCCGGTTAATCCGTAGGTACCACCACACGTCTAATTGTTCTCGGCATCGAGCTTGATTCAGTCCACCAGATCGCTCGCCTACCTGGGGCCAAACTTGCGGCTCTCATACAACTCCTCGTTGAATGGAGGCAGCGGAATTGGTGCACGAGGACAGCTAGAACCCTAATCGGGAAGTCCACCACGCGTGCTTAGTCGTTTGGCCGGGACGTACCTTTCTACGCCGTATGATCAATTTGCTTTACGCATTCCGCAGTCGTAATCATCCGATTCGTCATAACGTAAAATTTCGGCTTGATCTGCAGTGGTGGTGTGACTTGCCTCCCAGGGCTCGTTCCATTGCCTGATCTACATGTTACCTCGGACGCGGCCGATCTATCGGTTACGGTGCTATGTATCAGTAGCAGTGGTTTAATCACAAGGGGTTACCATCTCAGGTCCCACTGTCCATCGCCATAAAGAGTTTTTTCCTGTTGTGATAGCTAGCCGCTCAGTTGTGGGGCTCCCAGTGGGCTCGTCTACGCGTTTGCTTTCATCTGGATAATTTGTCCGTTGTTCATATCCTGAATTCCCACACCTCGAGGGATTATCATATCATGCACCTCTTGCGTTCCCTCCTTGGGTAGCCGCTCGCTTCAACTTTATGTTTCAGGCTCAACATATCCCTGGCCTAAACAATCTCGTTGCGGACGCACTTTCCCGTTTTAATTGGCAGGCGTTCCACCAACTCGCACCCGACTGTGCTCCATTGCCAATCCCAATTCCGGACTGGCTCTTGGACCGACTGGATCCCGCAAATTAGAACTACAATGTCACAATTACATGAAACACGGCTTGGCGTCGTCGACCCACAGGACTTACTCGTCTGCCCAACGGTCGGTTACATTTCTGCCGTGCTACCAATCGGGTAAACACTAACGCCTCCGCGCTCCCAGCTACCGAATGGACGCTGTGTCTTTAGGCTACGTGGTTGTCGCGGATGTAAAACCTGTTACGATCAAAGTTTATCTCTGCAGTCCGAGCTCTGCATATTGAAAAAACTTTTGGTGATCCTTTGAAAGATTGCCTTCGTTTACCACTTACACGTGCTTCCTCACGGAGCGTCTACGCAAGTTGTTCGAGGCAGCTGGTACTACCGGTCATTTAGGAGCCACAGTTTTTCGATTTGGTGCGGCTACGTCTGCGGCTTTAGCAGGGGTCCCGGAGCACCTGATCCAAACTTGGTACGGTGGACTAGCACCGCCCACTTATCTTATTACGGACTCCTCGCACTTTATCTAACATAGCAAAATTAATTTGCTAAGTGCGACTTTAAGCAATGTGATTAGTAGTTCGAAGTTGTTCCTTCGTCTGTCTTCGCATGTCTGCTCAGTTGTGGTAGGTGCCGGTATACTGTGGCCCGTTGGACAGCGGTCAGTTGTTGGAGATAGTGCCATGGCAATCTACCAAGGCACTTCCTCTTCAGGCGCACAACTTGTTGTCGTGCGCTTGAAGGGACTGACCGTCTTGGTGGTCTGCCTTGGCAGAGTTGTCATGGCAAACGCCTATTGCTTCTCTGATTACCCTAATTGCTATTGCTTAGTTTGCTGGCTATTTGCTCATGGCCCAATTGCTTACAGTTACTTTGCTTGCTAACAAGGCTAGATTGCTGACTAGCCTGGGCTAGATTGCTGACTAGCCTGGTCACCAACAGCACCTACCTCCAAACAACGCATATTCTGCAGTTAAATGTGGTTAAATATAGTATATATTTAAGCGAAGTTAACTGCTGATGTAGTTGGCCTGCGGTTCCCCTTATTAGGGGAGTCCCTAACGTCACGTACATTAAGGGGTTTCCCGCGCATTCGAGATTCATTGAGCGTCTGTTGCTTTGCTGCAAGTAGCGTCTTGCCCAGCTTGTGCTCCCCCTTCGCCCTTTCCCCACCCGTGTTAGATACGAAGTATAGAATCCTATAGATCGTATATGTTATTCCACTGACTTGTCAGTGTGACTGGTGCCGGTGGTCTGCCTTGGCAGAGTTGTCATGGCAAACGCCTATTGCTTCTCTGATTACCCTAATTGCTATTGCTTAGTTTGCTGGCTATTTGCTCATGGCCCAATTGCTTACAGTTACTTTGCTTGCTAACAAGGCTAGATTGCTGACTAGCCTGGGCTAGATTGCTGACTAGCCTGGTCACCAACGGCACCTACCTCCAAACAACGCATATTCTGCAGTTAATATATGTATATGTATATGTATATGTATGTATATATATATATATATATATATATATATATATATATATATATATATATGTATATGTATATGTATATGTATATCTATATGTATATCTATATGTATATCTATATGTATATATATATATATATATATATATATATATATATATATATATATAAATTTCAGAACTACTCATTGTTGAAATATATCGTGCAGGTATGTTAGAAATTTTGTTCAGCTCTCATTTGATGCAGTTCAAGTTTCCCCGTTATACGAAACTTTTTTTAAATGTCCAAAATGTTCGTAACATTGTTCGTAATAATATAACATTTACTTCTCACAAGCATTATAGAATTTCAGATGGTTTTCTATTCAACTACTTAACGCACAACCTTGAGCAATATGTCAAACAAAAGCAATTGAATGCTATTTGGGGTAGAATTCAAGGATTCAAGCTAAACGGAATAGTCATATAATAAACTACTAATTGACCTCGCTTGTTCGGTCTGTACTAGTGAAGTATCGGACCTCCGTTTTCTGCACGGACCTCTGCTCGCTGCGTCCGCACTAGTCGGTCCGTTATTTCACTAGTACAGACCGCACGCTCGGTCGGTCAATAAGTAGTTAGTAACTAATCCAAAATTAGAATTAAGGTGAAATTCGAAATATATACAGAAGAAACTTGTTATTTATAGTCTGAAAGAACATTAGCATAAAGTATTTTGAAGACTCGAGGAGATGCCTTTCAATTCGAAACAACTAGAGATTCGACTTACTACAGTATAAGTATTAAAAAATTTTGACTTTAAAACTTTTTAAAAAATCAAATTATTAACATAACAAGACGCCGCTAGGCGTTAACTCGGGCTACTTTAATTAGTGGGCTAATTGTCAGCACCATAGTACAGGGCCTCTTTTAACTATATAACTGGGCGGCAACTCCCCCCCCCCCCCCACCGTGCCCCCTTAAGCCCCCCCCCCCCTGCACCATATGAACCATTATTGTGATCAAGAGCTTTACACCATAAGCTACGTGTAAGCTCGGTAAAGTGAACAAATTATTTTGAAAACGCTTCTGTGAGGATATGCCTCCTGTTCGACGCCAAAAAGTTGCACGACAAGGAGCTGCGCCAAACGCTGCCGGCACCAACAACGATAGTCAGCCGTCGATCCGTGACCTTCGTCAACGATGCGCAGAAAAAGGTCTACCCCACTATGGCCGTCGAAACACATTGATCGCTAGATTGCAACGACATGCGCCAACGAACAACGATGCAACCGAAACCGCTACCACGGCCGATGTTCCATCAACTAGCGTCGAGACGCCATCTTACACCAGTTGGCCCAAATACAATCTAACACCGCGAGGAGTGTTCCAGAATCAGTGAATGAGATAGCTACGGACGCCGCTCGCGCTGCCGTTCAAGCCATGACAAGCACGTCTGGGCCAGTGGTCCCGAACGAACCGCTGACTGATTTATGACAGACAACCGCACTGAGGCGATCGCCCTAACCACCGAGACGATGCACACATCTCCACCAACTCTTCGACCCGACAGCGATCTCCCATATGGACAGTCATTCCACGATGTACCAGCCACATACGCGAACTGCAACTTCAGTCGGGTGAGTTTTTTGAACTGTCTAAACTTTTGCCGAAGAATCTAGTTATTACAACAGACGAAGAGCCCGTTTTGTTTTGTTAACGCTTGAGAACTCTGTGATTAAAGTTAAGAGATCCACCCAACCCAGCACGAATATCGCAGAGATCGAACAGTGGACAACTGCCTTCACTACGTATACATGAGTGTTTTTACGCACGAATTCGCCACGCTGCGCAATGCCACGGAGGGTTAGGTAGGTGCATCTACGACTTCAAGTTTCGTCGGAAAGCTGCGCTAAACATATTTCTAAATTGGTCAGAAATAGATTTGCCGCAACTTCAATAGGACCGGAATCTGTAAAAGAAACCACGTACCTACCGCCATATTTGTAACCGCTGCGACGGCGCACACGCCGGATGTCATTCAGTCGATCAAAGGGCAGGCCACGAACAGACGAAGACCGTTCGTCCAACAGCCAGCGCAATTCCAACAGAGCTAAACGCTAATGTACGTAAATATTTGATACCAACACCTATTGTAGTTACTAAACTAGAAGACACACTAGCTGGGCACACGAACCCACAGTTCGTTTCACAATTGTGTGACAATTTAAGATATGGGGCCCGAATAGGATTTGATAGACAGCGAACCCCTAGATTTTCAAAAAATTTGCCTACCGCCTTTACCCATCCAAACATTGTCACTTCAAATTTGGAAAAAGATATCTCTCTTGGCCGCGTGGCTGGTCCATTCGATACCCCATCGTTTACTATTTTTCAAGTCTCCCCAATTGGTTTAGTACCAAAAAAGAATTCGGCTAAGTTCCACACGATATTTCATCTTTCATTTCCAAAGTCGGGCACGACAAGCATTAACTCTTGAAGGCATAAAACGTTTCGGACAGGATTGTTTCCGCTCATTCCAGTTCACCCAGACGATTATGAACATTTCGGCATGTTTCGGAACGGTAAATATTACTATGACAAAGTCTAAGGAGCGCTCCATATCTTTTCAACAAGCTTTCCGACGCTATTGAGTGGATCTTACAAAATAAGTATCACATTTCGTTTGTGTGTCATATTCTTGATGACTTTTCATTATTGAGCCACCATCACCTTCACCACCGTATGATAACATTTGTCAACAAAGTTTAACTGCCATGTTGCTTACTTTAAAAAACATTAGCATTCCACCAGCAACAGTATTCGAGTTTATGGGCATTATCTTAGACAGTGTCAGGATGAGAAAGAAAGAAAAAGAAAAAGAAAATTGACCGCCGACGGGCAGCTTTCGATCTACTTCAAAACAAACGGTCATGTACTTTAAAAGAACTTCAATCTCTAATAGGCACTCTAAATTTTCAACGAGTGATCGAGCTGACGAGAAATATTACAAAAAGCCGCACCATCATATAAAGTCTAGCGCGGGCTTTTTAAAGATCTCGAGATGTGGAAACAGTTTATTGTTAACTGGAAGGGTGCAAGTTTTCTTATTTTCTTCATGGCAAAACTCAGACTGCCTTGAACTATATACCGACGCATCTGCGCCAATTTTCAGGGGGAGGGCTATTCGTCTATGGGGAATACGCATTCTGCGCGTATTTGTGGGGATGAAGTGCTCCCAAAGTCACCCTCAACCCCATAGACTCATACGAATTGATGTAATTATAAGAATTAGTCGAAAGTAAGGAATGTCCAACTTGGGGATCTATTACCCCTTGGACATGTAGGATGCCCTTGGGGAACTACGACCCCTTGGGCAAAGTGCAACATGGGGATGAGATCTACCACCCCTAGGACATTAGACTAGAGTCCTACTTGGGGATTATTGCCCCTATAGGACAACTAAGACCGTAACGTTGAGTTGTTGGGATGAGGCTGACCACAATTTTCACCATACGGAGTACTTCTCCTCGAACCCTTCTCCCACAAAAACATTGCGTGTGTGTCATAGCTGTATTCTTAGTTGTCGCAAAATATGCGTATAAGGAGTTGGATAATTAATCTTCATATTAGTTAAATAGTTTTTATTTTGATAAGATGTATGTGGTGACGAAAAATCTTTTTATAGTTCCTCACAACATTTTCCGTATTATATTTAAAAGTGAACATGCTGGTGAGTTCTGACACAAAGCTAGCGAAACAGTCAGAAATGTGTTGTATTTTAACTAGTTTTCATGACATTTTGTGACCTTCAGTGTTCTTAAAAATCACCCCTCAGAATGCAGGAAATGGCATTTCCAAGACTCTAATCAATTTTAATCAATATCAGGTATATGAACTAAAGAGAACTTGTGTTTAAACCTTGTTCAAATACTGTAGCATCACTATTATGCTCCATTATGATTAGCATAAAGACAGGTAAAATGAATTTGTAGATGACAGTACACACATGTAGGAGGTAGCCGACACTGAAGCATTAAAATTTGTACCAGTGCATGTCTGGAAGTCATTGTAACCAGGACTGGTCTTAAGATGAGGTGCCTGGGGCTCTTCCTCGATACAGTATATGCACAACCAAAATGGTTATGGGTTACGGTTTGCATTGTGCATGTATCGAGAAAGTGCCGTGCCTTGCGCGTCCTGGCCCCTGGACTGGTGTCTTGTGTGGGAATCCATAATCTTTAATATAGTTTTGCCAAGTTTTTTCTAGAACACAAAGAGTGGAACTATACTTTTGCCTCACTATTATGCTCAAAATCATGTTGACATAGTGTGGACAACCCTGAGGGCCCAAGGCTCAAAATCTTGAGTGATTAGTACTGATTACATGAACAAATCCAAGCTATACAATATAGTAATCACAATGTCAATTTTTAAGAGATTTGTTTTATTTGAGGCTACATGTACCCATGTCTATGTGACTATGGTTATTCAATGAGCAACCTTTAATTGCATGTGTTCAACAACTTTTCAAAATGTTTAATTCATACACGGATAGCCGATTTACCGACGGCGACGGATCTATTATATAAACACGCAGGGCAAACTGCTCAAACAAAATGGTTTAAACATGGTATAAAAACTTTGTTCTATAAACTAAATTTAGACAACGGCTATCTAAATATACTGTAAACAAACATTGTATAATAAATAAAATAGTGTACCAATGGAAATAACGAAACAGCTCACCTTTACTTCAACGGCGAGTTTTGGTAAAAGGCCATACAATCATTACAATGTCTAGTATCGCCGAGAAATTGATTCTTTGTTTCTTTCGGTAGCCGTACTAAAGGTCCGCCATCGCAATGCAAGCTTATTTTTCGATGAATCGACAGTCGACAGCCAGTTGATAGCCAACAAATAAACAACTGAGAAACAATGAAATGTCTGCGAATATTCACAAACATCGATAAATTGGCAATAAAAGCTTCGTTCAAAAGAGACCACTGATCTGGAGACAACTCGGCCAAACCTCGGTTTCGCAATTATTAAACATGATTGTTCTCTGACGTCCTTCACTCCTTCAGTTTAAAGTTTCCAATTATTTTTAATACACCTTGATTCGCTGACAGTCCGACTACTCTGACATCTTTGTTTGAGACGACTGCTGTGTAGTGTGGCAAGAAATGTGGAAATATTCAAAAACATCGATAAAATGGCAAGAAAATCTTCGTTCAAGAGACAAGTCCCCATGAAATGTGAATATCGCCAGCGGTCGCGCGGAGGACTAATAACGCGTCGCAAAAAAATAAAAATAAAAATAATCGCGAAACCTAGACTCGTCTACTTGCGGTAGCCCGAGTAATTATCAATTTATCATACAATGACTTTTACCTGTCTTTGTTGGTCAACCATCTTGCGTAACAAAGCATGTTGCTGTCGGAGTCCTTCTATGTCCTCGCCTTGCTCCGAAACAGTATCATTCTAAGAAATGTAGTTGACTTTATTGGGTTATAAAAAAAAACTATTAAAAGGCTAAAAGCACTATTAATTCATGAGTACAACATAGTAAATCATTCGTATGCACGCATCTTTACATCAAGTGAAGTACAATCTCATAAGCGGTGTGACAATAAATGCTAACAGTATTCTTTACAATAAGATTACAATCTTTATATAAACTAGACATAACAAATATTAAGCCCCAAACGGGTTATTTATTCCGTAAGTTAGGTTAATTACTCACAATCTTATGAAATAGCTATACAATAAATTTAGTTTAATTTACCTGCAGGTGTTCTCCATCAAGTGACACAACACTTGTAGAAGGTGTGTTGTCAATCGACGACTCACGACGAACTACCTAAAGACAGCGACAAAAATAAAATTAAAACAAAACATATATGTGATGTAAAAGTTGCTCGTCTAGGTTACTCTACATTAATTCTCGCAGATTCAAACAACACAATTCTAGAACACAATACGTCGTCACTTGAAAGATCAACAGGAACAGAAAGATCAACAGGAGCAAGAAGATCAACAGGAAAGAAAGTTCAACAGGAGCAGAAAGATCAACAGGAGCAAGAAGATCAACAGGAAAGTACGTTCAACAGGAGCAGAAAGATCAACAGGAAAGAAAGTTCAACAGGAGCAGAAAGATCAACAGGAAAGTACGTTCAACAGGAGCAGAAAGATCAACAGGAGCAAGAAGATCAACAGGAAAGTACGTTCAACAGGAGCAGAAAGATCAACAGGAATGTAAGTTCAACAGGAGCAAGAAGATCAACAGGAAAGTAAGTTCAACAGGAGTAGAAAGATCAACAGGAAAGAAAGTTCAACAGGAGCAGAAAGATCAACAGGAATGTAAGTTCAACAGGAGCAAGAAGATAAACAGGAAAGTAAGTTCAACAGGAGCAGAAAGATCAACAGGAGCAAGAAGATCAACAGGAAAGTAAGTTCAACAGGAGCAGAAAGTTCGACAGGAACAGAAAGATCAACAGGAGCAAGAAGATCAACAGGAAAGTAAGTTCAAAAGGAGCAGAAAGATCAACAGGAAAGAAAGTTCAACAGGAGCAGAAAGATCAACAGGAAAGTAAGTTCAACAGGAGCAGAACGATCAACAGGAGCAGAACGATCAACAGGAAAGTAAGTTCAAAAGGAGCAGAAAGATCAACAGGAAAGAAAGATCAACAGGAGCAAGAAGATCAACAGGTAAGAAAGTTCAACAGGAGCAAGAAGATCAACAGGAAGGAAAGTTCAACAGGAACATCAACATCAACATCAACATCAACATCAACATCAACAAGAACAAGATCAACAGGAGGAAGATCAAAAGAAACAGGAAGATCAACAAAAGCCGGACGCAGAAACAGGAAGATCAACAGAGCAGGAAGATCAGTAGGAGCAGGGAGATCAACAGAATCAGGGAGATAAACAGGAGCAGTAAAAACAGCAGGAACATCAACAAGAGCAAGATCAACAGAAACAGGAAGATCGACAAGAGCAGGACGATCCGTTCCCTGCTGGCAGAGGTCCCTCTACAGGAAAGAGACCTCTGCAAATATCCGACACTTTTCCTGTCGCGCATGCGCGAAGTTACCTTGGCAACGAAGTTCAGAAACACGAGATAAACACGAACAACACGAGGCGATAGCCGAGTATTTCGCCAGCTCTGTGAGTCATCTTGTAACTTCTCAAGCACTGTAAACAACTTCCGACTCTGTGACAAAGTATTCTTATTTCTTTACGGAAATAATGTATTGAATAGAAAATAAAGAGATAAAAACAGGGTTACAGAAGTTCAACTGGCTCAGCAACGCTGATTGTTACACTCTAGCGCCACAACGTAAACAACTCAGTGATCACTGTGTAAGCACGCTCAGTAACCAATCAGCATGTGTGTTGCACCAAACCTGTTTTCAAAACTAGTTTGACACGTCCAAGATCATGGACGGCGGCTACATCAAACAAAGTGTCGGATGTTTGCAGAGATCTCTTCCCTGTAGATAGACCTCCGCCAGCAGGGAAGACGATGCCAGAAACAGGAAGATCAACAGAGCAGTAAGATCAGCAGGAGCGGAAGATCAACAGGGGCAGGAGGAAGATCAGCAGGGGCAGGAAGATCAGCAAGAACAGGAAGATCAGCAGGAAGAGTAAGATCAGCAGGAACAGTAAGATCAGCAGGAGCGGAAGATCAACAGGGGCAGGAGGAAGATCAGCAGGGGCAGGAAGATCAGCAGGAGCAGGAAGATCAGCAAGAGCAATAAGATCAGCGGGAACAGGAAGATCAGCAGAAACAGAAAGATCAGCAGGAACAGGAAGATCAGCAGGAACAGGAAGATCAGCAGGGGCAGGAAGATCAACAGGAACAGGAAGATCAACAGGAGCAGGAAGATCAGCAGGAACAGGAAGATCAGCAGGAACAGGAAGATCAGCAGGAACAGGAAAATCAGCAGGAGCAGGAATATCAGCAGGAGCAGGAAGATCAGCAGCAACAGGAAGATCAGCAAGAGCAGGAAGATCAGCAGGAACAGGAAGATCAGCAAGAACAGGAAGATCAGCAGGAACAGGAAGATCAGCAGGAACAGGAAGATCAGCAGGAACAGGAAGATCAGCAGGAGCAGGAAGATCAGCAGGAGCAGGAAGACCAGCAGCAACAGGAAGATCAGCAAGAGCAGTAAGATCAGCAGGAACAGGAAGATCAGCAAGAACAGGAAGATCAGCAAGAGCAGTAAGATCAGCAGGAACAGGAAGATCAGCAGGAACAGGAAGATCAGCAAGAGCAGTAAGATCAGGAGGAACAGGAAGATCAGCAGGAACAGGAAGATCAGCAAGAGCAGTAAGATCAGTAGGAACAGGAAGATCAGCAGGAACAGAAAGATCAGCAGGAACAGAAAGATCAGCACGAGCAATAAGATCAGCAGGAACAGTAAGATCAGCAGGAGCAGGAAGATCAGCAAGAGCAGTAAGATCAGCAGGAACAGGAAGATCAGCAGGGGCAGGAAGATCAGCAAGAACAGCAAGATCGCCAGGAACAGGAAGATCAGCAAGAACAGAAAGATCAGCAAGAACAGTAAGATCAGCAGGAACAGTAAAATCAGCAGGGGCAGGAACAGTAAAATCAGCAGGGGCAGGAAGATCAGCAGGAATAGAAAGATCAGCAAGAACAGTAAGATCAGCAGGAAGAGTAAGATCAGCAGGAAGAGTAAGATCAGCAGGAAGAGTAAGATCAGCAGGAAGAGTAAGCTCAGCCGGGACAGGAAGATTAGCAGGAACAGGAAGATCAACAGTAGCAAGATCAGCAGGAAGAAGATCAACAGAAAGTCGGCAGGAACAGTACGATCAGCAGGAACAGCAAGATCAGTAGGGGCAGGAAGATCAACAGGAATAGGAAGATCAGCAGGAGCAGGAAGATCAGCAGGAGCAGGAAGACCAGCAGCAACAGGAAGATCAGCAAGAGCAGTAAGATCAGCAGGAACAGGAAGATCAGCAAGAACAGGAAGATCAGCAAGAGCAGGAAGATCAGCAGGAACAGGAAGATCAGCAGGAACAGGAAGATCAGCAAGAGCAGTAAGATCAGGAGGAACAGGAAGATCAGCAGGAACAGGAAGATCAGCAAGAGCAGTAAGATCAGTAGGAACAGGAAGATCAGCAGGAACAGAAAGATCAGCAGGAACAGAAAGATCAGCACGAGCAATAAGATCAGCAGGAACAGGAAGATCAGCAGGGGCAGGAAGATCAGCAATAACAGCAAGATCACCAGGAACAGGAAGATCAGCAAGAACAGTAAGATCAGCAGGAAGAGTAAGATCAGCAGGAAGAGTAAGATCAGCAGGAAGAGTAAGATCAGCAGGAAGAGTAAGCTCAGCCGGGACAGGAAGATTAGCAGGAACAGGAAGATCAACAGTAGCAAGATCAGCAGGAAGAAGATCAACAGAAAGTCGGCAGGAACAGTACGATCAGCAGGAACAGCAAGATCAGTAGGGGCAGGAAGATCAACAGGAATAGGAAGATCAGCAGGAAGACCAGCAATAAAAGGAAGATCAGCAGGAAAAGGAAGATCAGCAGGAAGAGGAAAATCAGCAGGAACAGGAAGATCAGCAATAACAGGATAATCAGCAGGGGCAGGAAGAACAGCTGGAGCAGAAAGATCAACAGGAGCAGGAGGGAGAAGATCAACAGAAACAAGATCAGAAACAAGATTTCACGTGCCTATCCAATTAAGACAGATTCCGATCAATGTGCTTTTTGCAAACTATTTGTTGGAAATGTCGGTATTGCTTTCTCTAAAATCTCGGCAGTTAACCACCTGTTGGATGTCCCACATATCTTCACACACATACTGTATGTTTAAAGATAAAAACGTTTCGGTGTTCGTAATACCGGATACAATACTCTTATTCAATCTGTATTACTTACAATGCTCCTTTGCACAAAATCAATGTAAGCCTTTTCTTGTGCTTTAAGATGTTTGATTAACTTGGCCAATTTGTCCATGTGATGTAAATCCTCATCCTTTAAAAGAAGAATATTTGAAATGTATCTTTAGCTACACAGTTGAGAAGCATGGTATTGTGAATATCTCATATGTACATCACCAATCAAATGAATCTAACTTACTGTTGCTTCGTCAGGGGTGGTTGATTTGCTGTTTAAAGCAATAAACAGAGATGTAGCCTGCTTCAAGTATTCCTGTAAAGTAAAAACGAAATTGACCGTACCGAAAAAGATGGCAACTTGTACATTTAACCACAATCCTTTGGGCAGAGTAAATATTGTTTCTTGTACAATTATCGGAAGATAGGTCTTTGAAAGGATCGCCTTTGGTAGGAATGACGTTCTTGCTTACTTAATCCATGTTAACATGATAAACCATGTTTAGTTGTTATTTCACTGAGCTGATTTGAGGTAGCAAATCTTCTACGGTACCGTCAATTGACAGTACCGAAAAAGATGGCGACTTGTACATTCAACCACAATCCTTTGCGTGCAGTAAATATTGTTTCTTGCAGAATTTTTGGAAGATATGGTTTTAAAACGATCAACTTTGGTAGGAAAGAACTTTTTGCTTACTTAATTCATTTTAGCATGATAAACAATGTTTAGTTGTTATTTGAGCTGATTTGAGGTCGCAAAGCATTGTGGTTAAATGTACCGCCGCCATCTTTTTCGGTATCCTCAATTGTTAGAGTAAATACTGAACCAAACAAAAAAATATTCCGGAAACAAATCGCATTTTCACATACCATAAGATAACCAAAGTTGTTTGAAGCCACCTATACAGTGGGGGGGTATACGGGCCAACGATATTTGGAAAATAACCTTTTTATTCCTTCAAGGTCATATTTAGCATTTATAAACCTGGAGCGAGAGGAATTCGATGAAATATTACCCCGAGGTATGATATATCATCCCGAAGGGTAATATTTCATCGAATTCCCCGAGCGAAAAGTCTATAAATTACATATTACAGTATACCGAAACATATTAATCTTTCCCAAAAAAGCTGAAATAATGTTTATAAAGTTCTCTTAGCTTAACTTAGCTTCCGCTTTTCATTTCCATTCTGTTGTCGTCTCAAGGCTTCTGGATGCATTGTTTGTTGCTTTCTTTGTATTTCCTGAATCCTTATTTTCTTGTAGCCAAACAATCTTCTTGTCAACATCTGAATGTTCAGACGAAACGTTTTCTTGTCTCGCCAAACTCCGCCATTGTTGACAGCTTCGTTGAATCGTGCGTTCGTGGCGTTCACGCGTGGTACACGAAGCATATTCCCCGCTGCAGCGGGGGATATTACTTTTGAGGGGGTAATTCGATGATTAACTGACTGGTCACATGGTGCAAATCAAGCTTTCTGAATGGACAATTTACAGTTGAGGTACAACATTTTCATTTATTCTGAAGATTTTAACCTCTTATATAAACCCTACTCCTTAACCTGTACTCTAGTATTTGTTAGGCAACCAAAAAGAATGATCTAGAGTTACAGAAATGGAGAAAAAATGTTTCTTCTAGCTGAATAATTGTATATGTAGATTGTAAATCTTACCCGGACTTGCTTCAATCGATCTATTATCTTGTCTGAGTCAACAGGCTACAAATACGAAACAAACAAAGAAAAAATAAATGTTTGAAACGCGATAAACGAGTTATTGATATGGCATCTCATGATCAATTGGAAAGTGTAATTTTAAAAAACCCCTTATAAGACTTTATGATGAGTGTATGTAAAATTTATTCATACAGCAACTTGTTTATTTTGCATAGATAATTGAAATCTTAAGAATTAGACAAACACCGGTTTTCATCTGACGTCACGGCGGCCATATTGGTGCACAGAAACAATGAAATGGCGGCCATATTGGTGCACAACCTTTATCCTATGGGAATTTAACTCTATTCTTATTCAAACATTTCTTATTGTTTCACCACCCCAAAGGGCTATCGATAACGTGAGTGAAAACGCTCCATAGCTTGGGTGGTACGATTTTAGCGTGTTTTACTGGAGTGTCCAACTTCAATCAGGTGATTGAATGAACTATTGTAATTGGCTGATTATCTCATGAATCATTAATGAGTTTGAGATATAATTATTACAACTCAATCTCCAGTAGAAATCACCTCCACAAGCTGCAATCACACTTACACCTTGGCTTAGGCCCCGCGCTTACACAACACCAGATAATGGTTGTGCTGGTACGTAAACGATACTACATTCTTCTGTTCACATATAAAACGCATGTTACACTGTACGGCAATTTCTGCGTCGAAGCGACGCTCTTATCTTGACAGTAAGAAGTACACGGTACTGTCGGTACATCTCATATTGGATAGCTTTTGTTGCCGTTTCAACCGTAGTGTGAATTGGATCGGAATCGTTCCAAAAGTAAATAGATAGGATTGAAAGATAGATAGATAGATAGATAGATAAGATAATACGCACGAACTCGGACATAAACTGAAAGGGTTTCGAATTGCTCACATTAATATAAATAGTTTGACAAAGCATGTCCATCAGCTTCGATTCTATTTGAAAGATGAACCGTTTGACATTTTAAGCATTAATGAAACTAAACTGAATGACACTGTGAATGACCATGAAATTGAAGTGAAGGGATACGATTTAATTAGAAATGAGCGAAATCGTAGTGGTGGGGGTGTTGCCATTTATGTTAGGTCTGTGGTAAATATCAGACAGAGATGAGCTGGTGCCTAGTGATTTAGAGGCTATTTGTATTGAGGTAATTAAGCGTAAGTCTAAACCGTTTTTCGTGATTAGCTGGTATAGGTATTCTAATCAGCAATTATTTAACCAATCAGAGCAATCGCAAAATTTGAAGAAATGCTCAATAAATTAGAAAATGAGGATAAAGAATACATTATTATTGGGGATTTAAATTGGGATCCGCTTTCTTCTACAGATACGTCTCAAATTTCTACTGTTAAAAATATTATCCATCATTTTCAGCTAAAAAAAATTATTAAAGAACCAACAAGAGTCGGCAATAGCTCAGAGTCTCTGCTTGATCTTATTCTTACAAATACACCCGAGAATATTATAATAAATAGTGGTGTCATTCATATTGGAATAAGTGACCACAGCCTAATCTTTGCTTGTAGAAAAGTGGGCATTTCAAAGCAGCCTTATAAATTTATTCAATCAAGGCAATTCAGAAATTATTGGCGCTCTAATTTTCAAGATGATTTACTTTTATTAAACAATATAGTTGACTCAGAAGATACTAATATAATGTGGAATTGTTGGAAAAATGTTTTCCAAACAATCGCAGATAAACATGCTCCTTTAAGACTAAGAAAGGCTAAGAGTACATATGCTCCATGGCTCACATCAACAATAAAAAATGCCATTTATAAAGAGATTTTTTAAAGAAAAAAGCAATAAAGAATGGATCCGACTCATTACTAAAGGCTTACAGATTATCGAGAAACAAGGTCAATCGAATGATAAAAAAAGTAAAAATTGAATTTTATGAAAAATGCATTGAAAAAACCCAAATCCAATCCAAAAGTAATGTGGAAAAATATTAATCTGTTGGTAAGAAATCTAAGATAACAACTATTACAAATTCATCAGTGCACGATAATGTTGTTTTGCTTTGTTTCTTTAGAGGAAGCCGAAAAATTTATCTTAAATTTAAAATCTAACAAATCATGTGGATTAGATAAGATATCTTCAAAACTATTGAAGGATGCAGCTTCTGTTGTTGCGCCTTCGTTAGTTCGAATCTTTAACATATGTATAGCCTCTGGTATTTTCCCTGAAGATTGGAAAATAGCAAGAGTTTCGCCACTCCATAAAGCAGGTGAAAAACATAAATATGGTAATTTGAGTTTGAACTATCTGTAAAGTTAAATAACAATGATATTAAAAGAGTTTCTACATCAAAGACACTAGAAATCATTTTAGATGAAAAGTTAATGTGAAGCATCAAATTGATAATGTCAGCAAGAAAATGCCCAAAGCATGAGGAATAATGCGTCGTGTCAAGTCGTTTCTCCCAAGAAAAACATTACTTTTATTATATAATACAGTGGTTTTACCTCACTTTGATTATTGTTCGGCTGTTTTAATTGTTCCAAACTATTCCAAGAGAAGCTTCAAAAATTACAAACTCGTGCAGCCAGAATAATAACTGGAGACAGTTATGAAATTAGTTCCAGCGAGGTATTAAGTAAATTAAATTGAAAATCATTAAGTGAACGTAGGGAGGATCGGCTTGTTGCGTTAGTTCGTAAGGCCAGTAATTGGTGAAATGCCTTATGTGAATGAAGAAGTTCATTTATGTAATAACTCTAGATATGAACCCTGAAGCAATTTTTTTATGTTAAAGTTGCAAAACCCAAGAACAAATTCATTAAAGAGATGTTTCTCGTATCTCATTTTAAGGGTGTTTGGACGTATTTCGTACTTTTTGCGTACTTTTTTGCACATAACAATTCTGGTTCTAGTGAAACTTCTTTAGTTAGCAAACGTTTAAGTTGGCAGAAATTATAGTCACTGTATGACGTCATCAAACGAAAGAACTTCATTCATATATACTATGTGCAGAATATCTAGCATTTCTAGCATGGAGATCAAATTTGTAAAGCTCTAGAAGCTCTGTGGTCAAATCAAGTTTTCCCTAGGAACGGGTCAAAATAAATGTCTGAACACCCTTAAAAATGTTAAAAACTAGAAACTTATTTTGTTAGTTTACAATATTTTTAGATAGTTTTAATATTCTAGTAACTTCTGATAGTTTTTCAATTTTTAAAATTTTTACCTTGTAAATATAGATTAGATAATTAATATTAAGTTTATATTGCATTTAAATTGTATCATATGTGCATGTATATATAGACGGCCCCTATGAAGAATACTTTTTATGAGGTGAAGGGCCCACCGTCTGCAAATAAGTTTAAATAAATAAATAAATGAATAGTTCTGTGTTCTCAACAGAACCCCGTTCGGGAGGTAAATAAACAGTCTACACCGCCGTTACGAGCCATGTCTGTTCACACTACCTGGCTGTGATACGCGTTAGATTTTCGTGCTAAAACCTATTGATATTTATAATATAGTGTGAGTGAGACTGTTATCCAACATGTACAAGTTTTACATATTGTACTTATTGCATAAACTAATTAACTGAAAAACATATTAACTTTGACTGCAACTACTCTTTTGCACTTTTTCATATTTGGCAACTTTCACATACATCTTATGAAGGTCAGTAAAAATTAATTTTTCATTTTTCTTAATATTATGGAAACCACCAATGTGTGGAACGACGTGAAATTTTAAATCGCTCTCAAGCCCACAAACGTGAACGAATTTTGAAATAAATGAGGTAACAAAGACAACGAGTCAACGACTACTGTACTTGAGAAAATGTTACTTTACTGCTCATTTTAAAGGCCATACTGTTGACAACATACATCTTAAAAATCTGTCAGTATATTTTTCACTACAAAATCACTGCTGAGAGCGCTTCGGCAGCTAATCGTTACATTTGTTTATCGGATGTCTTATTAAAACTTTCAACAATAGTCGACGTTTGTTGAACGTTTGTGCGCGTGGCAGCGATTCGCATATTTTACACCATTCCACACTTCGGTGGTTTCCGTAATATTAGCGAGGTTAAGTTCGGCGTCCGATGCGAGTACCAATACTGAATACGGTTCTGATCATCCGCAGTAGATCATTTAACGACGGCGTATGGGATGGCGGTAGTCAAAACTTCCGAAGTAAACCAAATTTCAGAAGTCAGTTGGATGGGATGATGCAGACCGAATATGGGATTTGGTTGCTCAAATTTTCTTACAGTGTAGCTCTACGTCATATATATTAACACATTGTTAAGTAAATGCTTATTAGTGTACTGATTGTTTTGGGGTCTACATTAAAAAAATACGAACTACTGGTCGACTGATGAAACAGGCCAGCAGAATCTTTGGCACTGCAGTCAACTATTAATTTTAATAATAATAATAATAGACTTTATTTAAAGAAGGTAAAAAAAACCAGTTTAGCGAAGCTAATCTTACACTGGGCCTTCTAACCTAAAGGAAATAAATAAATTACAAGAAAAAAACAAACAAAAACAAAAACAAAAAAAAACAAAAAAAATAAAAAAAAAAATAAAAAAATCATTACACAAAAAAAAAATTTAAAAAAATTAAAAAGTATCTAAGAAAAAATATTTAAAGAGTATCTGAAAAGTACCGATAAGCCCTAGTTTTAAAAGAATTAAGAGAAGATGACTGTTTGATTTCGAGTGGTAAGCTATTGTATATAATAGCACCACTATAAGGTAAAGTTTTTCTACTGATATCTAATTTGACTGGAGGTGTCCAAAGATCGTTATTTGCTGAACTCCTTGTAACACGGTTAGTCACGGATGACTTTAGCATAAACATGTCACTAATGTACTTAGGCACCATGTTATTTAAAGCTTTGTACACCATAATCGACTTTCGTAACATGGTTCTTTGTTGAACAGGGAGCACTCCAGCAGTTTTGAAAAGTGGTCTAGATGATGTTAATTTAGGTTTATCATAAATAACTCTCAGAGCCAGTTTCTGCAACTTGTGAATTCGTGTAATATGACTTGACTGGCCCCATACTGTGCAACAATAATCAATGTGGGGTTGTAAAAAACACTTGTAGTAAGTTAATCTGGAGTCAGTAGGTAGGTACGCTTTGATTCGTTTTAATAAATATATTCCTTTGATTAAAGACTTGGCCAACTTATCAATCTGATGTTTCCATAATAAGTGTTTATCTATTACAACTCCAAGTAATTTTTCACTGTCAGTGTTTTTCAGGTTGTCTCCATTGAACTCCACTTGTAAATTTGAATTTAATCTCGTTGCTCGCTGATAGGTTGTTATAAGCATTGCCTTTGTTTTCTCCTGATTTACAGCCATATTGTTGTCAGTGCACCAGATATGTACGTTACTCATATCATCAGTTAATTTAACATTAAGTTCCGCAATTGATTTTGCACTGGTATGAATAGTGGAATCATCAGCATACATATCAGTTTCCGAATTAATACATAATGGTAGATCATTAATAAAAGTTATAAAGAATAAAGGGCCCAAGATGCTTCCTTGGGGGACACCGTGTAAGCTAGATCTTTTGGAAGATAAAGTTCCTTTTAGCTGTACACATTGGTCCCTACCCTGTAGATATGATTTAAACCAAGATAATACTAAATTATCACATTTATAAATGGCAAGTTTTTGTAATAATAAATCAGTGTTCACCATATCAAAAGCTTTACGGAGATCAATAAATATGACTCCATTCAAAAGGCCTTTCTCCATGTTGGATGCCCACATATTTACAAGCTTTGATAATGCTGTTTCACATGAGTGGTTTTTCCTAAAGCCCGACTGAGAAACATGCAATAAATTATACTTAACAAGAAAATGATAAAAATGATTGTGAACATGACGCTCAAGTATCTTGCTAACTGCACAGAGAATAGCTATGGGCCTGTAGTTATTAACATCAGAGTGATCGCCAGATTTGTATACTGGAATAATTTTTGACGTTTTCCATCTAATTGGAAATACTCCACTTGTTAGGCTTTTGTTGAATATTTTGGTCAAGGACGGAGCAATGACTTCAGCTGACAACTTTAAAATTTTATGACTCAATCCATCAAGGCCAGTTGCTTTACGGATGTCCATGTTTAGTAGAGAGTCACATACTTCATTGTCGGTTATTAATGGCACAGTAAAATGTGCATCATCCGTAATACTTGAATTGACCATTTCTTCTAACTTATCAAAGTTGTATGAAGACCGCTGGTTTGGAATGTATCTGTCGACTATAGTTGAAAAAAAATCATTGAAATACTCACACATGCCTTTGGAGTCTGAAATAAAATTTGAGCCATTCTGTAGATTGGAAGGGGTTGACTTGGCATAGGTTGGAGCCAAGTCTTTTAAGTAACCCCATAGCTTCCTTGAGTCACCTTTGTGCTTTTCAATACAAGTTTTGTAGTAAGTTGTTTTGGCATTCCTTATTAGTGAAACACAACGATTCCTTGCAATCTTGTAATTTACCATATCATTGACTGACTTGAATTGATCCCTTTGAAATATACACTGAAGAATCTCATCAGTCATCCAATCAGGCTGTTGTTGTCTTTTAACACGTTTTTCTTTCCATGGCAAATGTTTGTCAATTATATCATGGAATATCTGGTACCATGCATCCAAGCTGTCATCTACATCATCAAAGATATCAATCACATCCCAAGGGACTTGAGATAGATCTTGACAGAATTTATCTTCACTAAAATTTTTATAACACCGATATTTGATAACATTGTGTGAATGCTTCCTACCAAAATCATCTTTCAATACTATACAAGTGGGGAAATGGTCACTAATTCCTATTTTGGGAACTTTAACACTTCTAATTTTGTGTGGGACAGATGTAAATACATGGTCTAACAATGTACGCGTTTTATCCGTAACCCTAGTCGGCTCACCGACCGCCTGATGAAGATTTAAATTATTCATAGTTTCAAGCCATGTTTGGGAATCGTTGTTGTTTTTTAGGAGATCAATGTTGAAATCACCAAGCACTGTAAACTGGTGACCTTCCACATATACATTACTTAGTTGAATCTCGAACTTATCAATCCATTGCGATATCGGGTAGTCAGGACATCTACTGTATAAGCCACACATAGAAGGTGATAAGGTCGACTTAGAGGACAAATTTGTAACCAAATTGATTCAATGTCATTAGATTCAAGGTCTCTTCTTCTTCGATAAGGAATATCATCTTTAATATAAATAATAATCCCACCTGCATTATTCTTATTTAATGGCAACTTTTTTGAACCTCTGTCAGCTCTCTCATGGTTATAACCAGTAATCACAATGTGCGAGCCATCAAATGTATCATCTAGCCAAGATTCAGTGATGCCCAGAATATGTGTTTCGCTGCCTGGTTGTCTCAGAATTAATCTTATCTCATCAAGTTTCGTGTTATTAATTCTTGGGGCTATGCTGCGTAAGTTCCACTGAGTAATACGAAATCCACTTGGTAAATCACTACACAATGTTGGAAGAGAGGGGACATCATTTAGAGGACTATTCTTAAAATTATCTACCCTTGTGTTGTTGTTTTGACCTGTAGTCGGACCTGGATGTGGATGGATGTCACCACTCAAAAGCACGAGTATCTCTGGATTAAAAGAAGCCGTGCCGCTTCTCGTGTATGTAATTCTTCGTTTCAGGAATTTCTTACGAACATATGGTTGATCACAGCAGGAATAACAACAAGAATCCGATGTATTAGGAAATATCAAGCAAGACTGTTTAGCAGGAATGACCACGAGTGATTTCCAGTAGCCATATAAATGGCTCGTCCAGTTCAGAAGTTTAAAGCCATATTCCAGATCCGATGACGAAGCAAGGTTAATATTACACAGCAGTTCAGTAGCAGATACAATTCTGAAGTACGGCAGTGGTTGTTGGCGCTCATATTTGACAAAAGAAAATAATATCACGAAAAACACGGAGCAAGCAAAAAGCGACGCCATGTTGCCGGGCGTCACATAAAATTTCCTATTTACTAAAGAACTATTAACTGTATAAAATTGTATAAAATTTACTAAAGAACTATTAACTGTATAAAATTGTATTAAAATAATAGCTTTAAACTTACAGGAATGGAAGAAGCACTGGGTGTATTTCCGTTTCCTGGTTGAGATGGGTGCATTGCATTTTGGCCTGCTTCATTTCTGACCCTTGATAAACCTTGATGGACATTTTTTTCATTATTGGTGGGTCTAGGCCGTGATTCTTCCCCAACATTTCCCTATCAAAATTAAATCATATTTACATTATTATTTCAGGAATTAAATACTATACTAAAAAATAGCAGCAAATAAACAGTTTTCAAATAATTAGTCGCGTAAAATTCGCTAATGATTGTACACTGTAGGCTGTACGAGCCTACAGAGCAGAGCAGAGCAGAGCAGAGCAGAGTAGAGTAGAGTAGAGTGGAGTGGAGTGGAGGGAGGGAGGGAGGGAGGGAGGGAGGGAGGGAGGGAGTGGAGTGGATAGATATGGCTTTATTTCAGTACGGTAATTACATCAGTTGTATCTTACTGCTTTACATGTAAGCCGTACGTCTATTTTATAAAAAAAACAAAAAACAAAAAAACTAGACTAATTTACACTTTTTTTTTCCAATTTTAAAATATCACGAATATATAAAATAAATACAATAAAAAGATGGAATGAGTACAGTTTTAGCCTACTCTAGAGTAGAGTAGAGTAGAGTAGAGTAGAGTAGAGTGGAGTGGAGTGGAGTGGAGTGGAGTGGAGTGGAGTGGAGTGGAGTGGAGTGGAGTGGAGTGGAGTGGAGTAGTGCACAATGCATGCAGTAGTACAGTAGTACACTACACTACCCTACCTCATCATCAGCACTGAATGTTAAGTGTTGTCTTAGTTTATCCATTGCTCGATGTTGAGCATCAGAAGAAAACTTTGTTCTTGGCATTGTTGCTGGTGTACGTTTCTTTCGAATTACTCTTGATGGGGACTCATCTGAATATTGGCTTGTACCTTGACTCTCCTTGGTTCTTTTTGCTTTATTTTCTCTTTGAGGCTTATTTGCTGCGCCACCTGTCCAAGTCTGAATTAGAATAGTACACATGAGCTTACAATAATAATTTAGGACTTACATGTAAGGAAAAAATCAACTGGACTAGTATGTATATACAATTTAAGTACTATTAGTATATGACTATTTTCGTGGGCGGTCCGGAACGTCAAATCCAGCAATTTGATTGGGTCCTGAGCGGTCTGGAATCGGCCGTTCCAGACCGCTAAGAGAATTTTATAAACAAAATAAAAGTCAAGTCAGTATACATGCAACAAGAAGGATAATAATTTCAGAACTACTCATTAATTGTTGAAATATATCGTGCAGTTATCTTATTAGAAATTGTGTTAAGCTTTCATTTGATGTATAGTTTAAGTTTCCATGTTATGTGAAACTTTTTAAAATGTTCAAAATGTTCGTAGCAATGTTCGTTTACTTCTCACAAATATTATAGAATTTCAAGTGTTTTTTATTCAACTTCGCAACGTACAACCTTGGGCGATAGGTCAAACAAAAGCAAATGAAAAACGCTATTTGAGGTAGAAAGTTCAGGACTCTAGCTAAACGGAAAGTACTTTAAATATGGGAAAACATATGCCATTTTGGTTTAGCTCGCAAGAGAGATGGCGGCGAATACGAGCCTAACATTTTGTCTAGTTCTCACAGAACATTTACAACACTTGTAGTCACATAATAAACTACTTATTGACCTCGCTCGTTCGGTCTATACTAGTGAAATATCGGACCTCCGTTTCCTGCACGGACCTCACTTCGCTGCGTTCGCTGGGTCCGTACTAAAAACGTCGGTCCGATATTTCACTAGTACAGACCTCACGCTCGGTCAATAAGTAGTAATTATTATAAAATGGCACAAGTTACTTCCGTTGAAATCGTGTGTTCTCATTGGCTGAGACGCGTCACGTGCCGGTCGATAATTTTCCGTAATCAACCGGTCGATTACGGATTTTGGCAAACATGTTGTTTGCAACTAAACAATGAAAGAAAACCGCAAAAATTTTGTGAAACGATGATCAATCTGGCAGTGAGTTTTAGGATTCTGAAAGCGATGACAAGGGCAACAACACTGTAAACGATGAGTCTATGTCACACGCTCGAGGTCACACTATTGACAAGGTAATGTAAGATGTGTTGTTTCAAAATGCCATATAATAAACCTCTTATTAACCTCGTCCGCTTGGTCATTACGAAAAAATATCAGACCTCGGTCTTTATGTACACTGTCAAGACCTCAGTCTGATATTTTTCCGTAATGACCGCAATAAATACATGACATTGTATCAAAGTTCCAAAAGTAACTGCACCCCAAATTAACCGTCTTTTTTCATGATGTAAAACAAACCTAAAAGTAGCCGCTTCCCGAATGTAACCGCTTCTTTAGTTGTCTATGTCAGCACGAGTTGTCTAATTCGTTGTTACTTTTTGTTCCCACATCAGCAAAAGTTGTATGTTTGTTGACCATTTGATCAACGAAACTTTGAAATGCCTTGCAAATCTTTTGTCCCAAGCATAGAATACATTTAAATAAGTACTTAAAAAATGGAAAAACTTCTGACGGTGGCGAATACGAGCCTAAAACTTTGTTAAGTTTTTACAGAACGTTCCTCTACATAGTAGTCGTATTATAATAAACTACTTATTGACATTGCTAATTGTTCGGGTTTCGTCAGACCTCCGTTTTCTCCACGGACCTCGGCTCGGTCCGTACTAAAAACGTAGGTCCGATATTTCACTAGTACAGACCTCACGCTCCGTCAACAAATAGTTATTACAGTACATAGATATGTACAGTATTTGTCTCAGAAATGAAAACAGTACATTGTTCACTCAGAAGCATCACCAGACATGCTGCTTGAAGGTTACTACATGTATAGTTTACATGTACTGAGATGCTTTCCACAAGCAGATTCTGCACAGATAAAGATTCAAACTCTGCCTTCGAATGAAGAATTCCTATCGGATTGCTATAATCTACATGTACTGTCTAGTGATCTTAGCCAAAATGACGACAACCGTGTAGATAGCTGCTCATTCAGACTCGCTTTTGCCGGTCTTATGCTAGCCCAGAGCAAATATGAATTTCTTTATACCGTTGTTGTTCAAGCGCGTATATTCTAATATAGTTTTCTCAGTCTCATCCTGTTTAATACGCCACCTTGGCCCTTGTTGCACGATGGCATGGTCTTTCAACATGACCATTACTTCATGTTGAAAGACAATGGAGCTTCCAAATCATGTAGTTACGTTCTATTATGTGCTATTAACTATGGTGCAACGTACAATAGCCAGGTTTCCGCTCCACGCCCCTTTTTCGGAGCAGCGTATCAGATGATCTGGGCTCCGGTGCTCACTTGCTTACTGTTCGTCGTTGCGCTACGTTCGCGGCTCATTTAGGGAAGCTCTCGGCGAAGCCTAAAATCTCAGAGCCACGACGCCCCTGCATGGCAATCCGCCAATATTCTGGTGATTAAAGTTCTGTTGCTGCCCCATTGTCCTTTTCTTCTTCCAGAAGGCCACTTACTGCAACCCATGGTCGTTTACTGATTGCAGCCTGGCGTACCGTTATGCCCGTTAGAGGTTCCAGTTTTGGTGCTGCATGCTCGCCCACCTCGTAGAAGTTCCGAACCATCTATTACGTCGTTGGTCAGATGCAGTGTTCAGCTAATGTTAGCAGACTGCAGGATTGGCCGAAGCGCCATACTTCAACATGACGGACACAACTAAAGTTGCAATGTCCACTCAGGAATATGAACGCCGAGAAGCTAAGAAGCGCGCCAACTTGCTTTACAATATGTATCAGAAAAAATACATAGCACCCAAAAATAAAGTCCAATGTAGCAATACAGTACGTATGTCTTATTGTTTAGAGTAGGGTTCGCGTGGCTCGAATACCTCTGGCAAGCTTCGCTGTTCGGGTCTTTTTAGAGAGGGTTTCTCGGCAAGAGGATGACACCACAACGTCAAATCACTCATGTGGGAATTCTAGGCCTGGCCATTATGGAATCCTCGTGGTCTAGTCTATTAACTCCATCTCTGATTATTTTTATAATACAATTTATCGTTTTTGACCTACCACTTAATATTTAAAATTATTATCGCACTCTCTACACACACCCAGAGTTGGAAAAAGTATTCAACCTTCCTCCAGATGGGTTTTTAAGTTTAGATAACCTTCCTCAAAATATATAGCGAGAATTTTTCTGTTTTGCCACGTTCATAAATACTGTGACTTTTACAGCACCTTGGTTTTCTAGGTTTTCCTAGGTACTGTAAGCTTTGGCATACTACAATAGCTACTAATACATGTAACTGACCGCTGCTGACTGACGGCCTACTAACTACCCTCGACTGCTGGGAAGATATAGACATCACAGCAGACATCAGTGTACATGTCTCACACAGTTCTGCCACTGCCAGTGCTGGATAATTGTTGGTTAGCCAATGTTTCGCTGCAAATCGCTTTTCTTCTCGACACCTTGCTTGGTCAGTTGTAACTTTCTCAGATTACCGAATGTGTGGTTTCACGTGTTTTCACTTTAAACCTTCCTCACTAAATTAAACTTTCCTCCAGGTGGTACCCGCATACCCACAGCTTTTTTCCAACTCTGCACACACCCAGTCGCCATGTCCTTGTTTCTCATGGTTGAGTAAAATTGGAAAAATTAATTTTTTTGTAGCTGAGATGTAGACATTACCTTTGGAGGAAAACAGAGTCCATGGCACATGGCTGCTAATCAGGCTACCATTCCCTGACTGAAAAAGTCTGTCTGACTGTAATAGCTTTTATAGTTATTTCCAAAAGCAAGTATCCTTATACATTTAGTTGAATTAGCACTTTTTTTAATTTGTTTATGTAAAGTGTTAGAGAATACAAAATTAATATAAATGTTGTTGCTGTTCAAAAAACAGAAATTCCCTTCCTTCCTTCCCCCTTCCCTCCTTCCTTCCTTCCTTCCTTCCTTCCTTCCTTCCTTCCTTCCTTCCTTCCTTCCCTCCCTCCCTCCCTCCCTCCCTCCCTCCCTCCCTCCCTCCCTCCCTCCCTCCCTCCATCCCTCCCTCCCTCCCTCCCTCCCTCCCTCCCTCCCTCCCTCCCTCCCTCCCTCCCTCCCTCCCTTCCTTCCTTCCAACGATTATCAATAGTCACACTAACCAGGTTATTGGGTAATGAATCTCTTTCTCCTGTTTCACTTCTTTGTATTTCAGAATTAAGGCTTAATTCTGTGTCAAAACTTGTGCCATATCTTGGAGGTTTCCAGTTACTTCTTGGCTTGACATCAGAATTTTTAGCTCTATAATCGTCATATGGTGAGCTGCCAGATGCCATTTTGGAAACTTTTAATAACCAAACAGTTAATTCTGGATATATCAACACAATCTATTAATTAAAATATCCATAGTTAATAATTAGTTATAGCTACTGTAATTATTATAATTATATACTGTACTGCATTATACAGTATACAGTACTTATGTACATGTACACACACATTGAAGAATTGAGTACCATAACTGTATAACATACATGTACTGACAAGTACTATTACCATATTGGGGCATTGGGCCTACTGGCATACTGCATACAGTATACAGTATATTTAAAGAAAAACGTTTTTGTGTCTTTTTGGGTGTACAGTACAACACTTACTGTATTTTTTTTAGTGAATTGTGAATTTGTGGCAATATTTGAATGTCAAAAGAGCAAGAACCCTCAAAGGGGGTCCGATCAGGCTGCCCCCCTAAAAGGTTTGAGTGCATGTAGATTTTTTGTGTGCCTAGTTTAGGTGCCTTAAACCAGTGCACTGGCTTCTCAAACGCCCTGGATATGGCAATGCAGAAAAGATTCCTCAGCCCTAGACAGGATTCAAACCTGCAGCCTTCCAATTTACTTTAGGCAGGTTAGAAACAACAACAATTGTGAGCTTCTGCTTTGCTTACTTCAATGCCTTTTTAGTAAATTTAATAAAATTACCTACTGTACTGTACTGTACTGTAATTGCAAATTTCATTTTGGATAAGTCATGACATAATCTTGATGGTTAATCAGTACTAGTAGTCATGAGTATAGTGTGATAAAAAGATAATAATCCCCTACACTACCTGGTATTTACTGTAGAGTATGGTAACCCTTTCCCAACAACTTTACTTTTCAAGTTATAAGAACCTCTAAGAAGTAAAGGGTAAACTGGACCTAAGTGTACAATTTACCTGAATACCTCTAATTCCATAGTAACCCTTCCATACTAGTCTGTAGGCTGCCTAAAACCACCCCTTGTTATTTTACTGTCTAAGTATGTAACACCACACAATTTTACTTGCCAAGTGATAACCTTGAAAGAAAAGGTTAACCTTCACAATTTATATATCAAATCCTTTATTTCAGTATTGAGACCCAAGGATTTCATAATTAGAAAATAGCTAATCACAATGCCAATTCACAGCCATCTTTTTGGCCTTGAACCACCTCCTATTCTTTCAGTATCTACATCTCTAATTAATTGCTGAATTGAACTTGAAGTTGAAGAGTCGCAGCACAAGCACATATTGACAGTACACTCTTGCAAAAGTCCAGGACTTGAAAAGCTAGAGGTCATTAAACATGAAAAATTCATATTCAAGGACTTGTAAAAATCAAAAAAAATGTGAAACTTTAACAAATGTCGAGTATGATCAGACTGTAGATATAGATGTCTGTAGTCAACATACTGTTGGTTTACATGTACTGTAAATACATGCATGTACTAATTAAAGTGCTTCTCTGATAAAAATATTGTTGGTAATGTTTCTGCATAATCCTAAAGATATTATGGTACTTGGTAATTGTGCAAAGTTTCATTTTGAAATTCTCAAAAACAAAGTTGTATTTTACAAGTGAAGTTTGTATTTTGGAGCACCACCATTAAATTCACCACTTCAACGCTAAAAACATGTGTAGTGTCACGTGATGCAAAATGTAAACAAAGTCGAAAAATGTGCACATTCAGTGCACAAGCCTGGATATTAGCGTCCGGTCACGGACATTGTCTGGTACAAATTTGTTATTTACAAGGTTTTGACAGTCACAAATTTGATTGTGTCAGTCTTTTTGTCCGGAACGTTTTTCGGTAAAATTTACTTCCATTTTCATGGCAGAATCAACTATTATTTGTTTTGAATCAATCACTTTTCGTTTGTATATTAAATCCCCGTTTCGCGGCACACGAACTTCATTTAGTGGAGCACACGCGAATACGCGTGAGGGCTTTTGGAATACTCGCGCAAGCATGTCTCGTTTAGACCGCATGGCAAAGTGCGGCCATCTTGATTGTCTGCAATCACTCAAGCATGTAAGTTATACAGTATGTCGAAGAAAATAACTGCATTTTTCACGTAAGCTGACATAAATAGTGTTAGTAACAAGGATTCAGTTACTTCTGATGAATCAGCCTCAGTACAACTAGGACAAAAGAAGTCAAGCCAACCGTTAAAATCGAGCATGTAGTGAAATGGATCAACAAAGATCTAGCAAAACGAATGCATCTGTGTGGTTAAAACACAAAGACAACGGGAAAGGAGAAGTTGTAACACTTGTTAACACTTGCTAGTAATAGTAATACATTTCTATAGTTTAATTACATAAGAAATACAGACATAATATAAATAATTACATTATTTAATTATAGACTATTGTTTACAATTGTTTAGTGATGGGTATGTTTTGTTTTATGACAGGCACAATCTGATTGATGCTGGTCATTTTGACAGGCAGGGCAAAAAAAATTATATCCAGGCTTGTCAGTGCGGTGCATCAATATGGTGGCCACTATAGATGCACTTGGGGAACTTGTAAAAACGATTCTCGATACCCCTATTTGATGGTCAAAAATAAGAATGGTGGTCCTGTACACTTTATTTGATTCCCTGCTTCGAAAAGATTCGTGGGGAAGCAACTGCGATGAATTTCAGCTTGTCATCGAGGCGATACGTTTTTCTGCTCAAAAGACAGCTATATCTGTAGTTTGCACATCGTTGGAGAGAACCAAAACCCAGATTCCGTTTCAGTGATAGCTAGGAAAGAAGAGGTATGTTGTCTTTTTCTTCAGTATAATCATGTACATGTACTTGTATTTTTTCTTTGGTTCCTAAGGCTCTCGATCATTGTTTTGTAAGTATAGGCAAGGCGACTTCAAAAGAAACACACATAAGCCTGCATGCAGACTCATATTACATGTTGATGCTATATTGTGTAATTCGAGTCTGCACCCTCCCGCAGAGAAGCGAAGACGATTGTCAGTGGAGAGACTACCCTTTCTCTTTTAAATTAGCTGAACCTGTTCACAACGAAGTTCCAAAACCAATGGAGGAATTGTCTATTGCAGACATTTTGGTGGCATTGGGCAGTCTCTCCACTAACAGTCGTCTTCGCTTCTCTGCGGGAAGCAGGATCTAGCTGTCTGCATTTCTTTTGAAGTCGCCTCGCCTAATACAAAACAATGATGGAGAGCCTTAATAGGAAACTAAGAAAAAATACATTCAAGTATATATACTGAAAAAAAAGACAACTTACCTCTTCTTTGTTAGGTATACAGTATTGCTGAAACGGAATCTGGGTTTTCTGATGTGGGTCGACGTCTGTTCTCTCCAACGACGTGCAAACTACAGATATACTGTAGCTGTCTTTTGAGCAGACAAATGAATCACCTCGATGACAAGCCACAATTCATCCCAGTCGCTTATCCATGAATCTTTTCGAAACAAGGAATCAAACGAAGTGTACAGGATCACCATTCTTATATTTGACCATCAAATGGGGGTATTGAGAATCATTTTTACAAGTTCCCCAAGGGCACTCTTAGTGACCAGCATATTGATGCAGTGCACTGCGCTGAATGTCTGCATTTTTCAACTTTGTTTACATTTTGCATCACGTGACACTACATGTATTTTTAGCATTGAAGTGGTGAATTGGCCGTGTTTGAGAAGAATGAGTTGAGGAGAACTTATAACATTATAGACTCAACAAAAACAAAAGATCATTGTTGTTGTCAACAAAAGGGTCATTGTTGTTATTGAGTCTATGATGTCATAAGCTTCCTCGACCCAGTGCTCTAAAATACAAACTTCACATGTACAGTAAAATATCACCTTTTCTTCAAGGAATTTTGAAATGAAACTTTGCATGATTACCAACCACCATATGTAACATCTTTAGGATTATGCAAAAACATTGCCAACAATATTTTCATCAGAGAACCACTTTAAGCTTATACTGTATAATGGTTACAAAAATATACATTCAAGTAAAAAGTGAAAGTAAAAGTACATGTATGGACTTTACAAAATTTGATAGCAAACACATCGTATTTAGCAGAATGATTTATTTGGAAAACAAGCTGAATCAAATGTCGCAAGATAATTATCTTCAGGAGCAGATAAGTTCTGACAGGTGGTATTGGCTTGTTTACGGTAGGTCGATTAGGAATTTTCAAATAGTACATATTTCACAAAACAGTCAAAATATGTATTAATTCACATCAATTGCGTCCCCTAGATATAGCGTTACCAATAATTTTATTCCAAAGCAATGATAATAAGCTTTACAAAGTAAAAAGACATTGCATTCTCTTAACATAGAAAATGAAAGTGCATCGTTCTCTACTCGTGCACAGTTTTGCAGCAGAGGTATTTTTTGTCATAATTCTACCACAAATTCATGGTTTAAATGACCCTAAACACAACCATGAAACACATTGGCACTATCGAACGATCTTAATGTATAGACTAACAGAAAACTACTTCTACGATAAGTTTGTGAAATGTAATTACAAAACTACTTCATCGAAGCGAGCAGTAGATCGAAATGGGATGCGTCGCTATGGCCGGCCATTCGTAACTATATACACACAACACAAAATTTAATGTTCTGTTACGCACTTTAAACAACTTTAACCCTAGTTTTATCTTTCATAAATACAAGTTACACATTTACCAAGTTAAAAGAAACAAAGCAAAGTTTGCCATTTTAGGCTGTAGCCCAATCCACAATCAAGCAAATATCAGGCTCTGCAGATTTAGCAATTTTTAAATTCTTCTTTTAAACTATGGAATACTCCCTCTTGAAACAAGAAGTCAAACCAAGTTAACGCTCACGTATAAGCACATACCTGTTAGAACTACCAATATTTGACAAATATTACATGCTTTCTTGGTTCTTTCTTGGAGAACAAGCTTATGTATCCTGAGAAAAAGTACCCGCCATAAACTTTCAAGGTGCTGGTAGGACAAAGCCAGGCGATTGGTCGATTTTGAATGCAGTAGGGGTAGGGTAAAAGAATATTTGACTCCACTTTCATATATGTATTCTCTCATACTTTTAAGAGTTGTCAAAACTTTGATAACATTAAAAATTTAATTTTTTTTAGTTATTGCTGTGAAAGGTATCCTTGAAACTTTCATTTGACTATATTGCTAAAAGAAAATATTATCTTAGTAATTATTTCCCGTGCCCTCCCCAGACCGACAAATTGTAGCACACATCCCGGCAGACGGTTATTTCAGTCCCGCCCGGCCCGCATTGACATCTGGGACAAAAACAAGGATTACTGGTAAAATGGTCTAAAATGCATAATAATTAAAGTCATTTAAAGAACTGGCAATAGGACAGACTTTAACCTATTGAAAAGAATGTCTGGTTTTTACTACTTTGCCGTTGTGGGTCACAATGATAATCCTGTTTACGAAACTGAGTTCAGTTCACACGTGAGATCTGGTCACTCCAATGCAGAGACGTCACGAGAACAAATGAAGGTACGGTGTATTAAATAAATCTCTTGCGTTTTTGCTTCTTCTTCTGTCGATTTTTGTTGTTATAATACGCTCATTTATTAGTTCGTCAAACTATTTAAAAACAGAGAGATGATCATCGCCACTTGAATCAGTTTGTAGTCCATGCAGCTCTTGATCTTGTGGACGAAATGATGTGGAGCACCAATAATATGTAAGTTTAAGTTTAATGAGCAATTCGTTTTATAAATATAAGATATTTAATATGTAATTTTTTACCAGCCATAAATCATAATTTAGGCTAGCTATATTTATACATGCAAGCTTGATACAGTACTTAGCTTGTACACAGTAATGTTCACATTGTAACACCACTTTACTTCAGCTGTGCATAGCATACAGCCCTATGAATACCAATTAGATAAATGAAGAAAAAACTAGGAAAATCTTTGTTCAAGGTGAAAAAAATAGTCAAAACTTTGTTGGAAAACCTCCTCAATCATCAAATAAGGCATATATATATATAAATCCCTTGAATGTTGGGATGTATGTGATATACAGCCCTCGAATGCTATGCATCCTCAGGGCTGTATATAGCATAGATCCCTCATTCTTAGGATTTATCTCTTACTTAGACAGGCATCAATCTTAGTGGAGCAATCAGACCAACCCGACCAATGGGTAGGCCATAGGCAGGGCTCCAAATTACAGCTGCCAAAATCATCAGATGATTGATGAAAGCAGTGGCATAACTAGGCATCTGGGATTGATTACTTTGGTGGCCCTTTCTGATTTAGTGACCGCATTTCTAGGGGGTTCGGGGTCATGCTGCCCCGGAAAATTTTTGAATCTAGGGTCTCTGAAATGGCATTTCCTGCACTTTGAGGGCACTTTTGAGCAAAATCTAATCACTCACACTCCGATTCAAAATCTGTTAAAGTGGGCAGATTATTTGAATAGATTCATAATGGCATTCATTCCATTCCACATAGCCTGTGCGCGAACATTTTACACAATCTCTGCGGATTGGGTAAAAAGTCAGTGCACACTGCACATGTATGCTAATAAGGTCACTTCTTGCCAAAAATTTTTTGGGTAAATACCCCCTACCCCCCAGTCGCGCCGCCCCTGCGTATGGGTGTCAAAGCATCCCCCACCCCCAAGAGAAGGTTTGCAGTGTAAGACTTGACTGTCAGACAAAGTGGTGGGCCCTGAAGGTGCGACAAACCAGTAGAAGGGTCCGGGGAAATGCTCCTCCAGGAAATTTTTGATTTTTGATCTAATGCTCTGAAATGCTATTTCCTGCATTTTGAGGGCAGTTATAACCATCAGAAAGGGGGGTTCTATGGAACCTACAGATCTCGTCACAAAATTCTCAGGGCCCCTAATTAATTCCTTTTGCTTGGGGCCCGTGGGGTTTACCCACCCTTCCCAATAGATAGTTGCGCCACTGGATGAAAGCCTTCAGTTGTCAATTTGACTGGAATAAAATATAAGAACTGATTAAAGTCTGTCAGTTATTTTTTCAAAGTTCAAAGTCATCTTCATCAAATCCTATGAAGTCTGAAGATCCTCATCTTCTCCTTCATCATCAAATTGAATGTCTGCAGCTTCGCGTCAAGGAATCTGGTCGAGATCTGTATCTAACAAATGAGAAAATGGCTTTCAGCATTTGTGTGGTTTGCGCTTAATCTAAATTGTCATGATCATTGTATTTGTGCGCTAATAAAGTAGCATAATTCTGATTCCATTCTCAAATTCTCCTACGACAAACCCCAAATTCACATTTGGAGGCATGAAAATTTTCTCAGTTTCCCCTGTACAAATTTACAATCTCCAGTTTTCTTTTCACTGTTTAAGAACGTTTTACACAAGGCATTGTTGCTGTTACTTTTCGAACACTAAACTTTATCAGTTGTATTTTGCTTTGCAAAAGCAACTGCATCCTGCACCTACTAAAATAACAAAGTTTTGGCAGCACACTCTCCAGAGATCAGGATTAAATCAGAAATCAGAAGTAATGCTTACAACAAAATTCTCATTAGCCTGCATGCATGCAGACACTTGTGTTTCCACTGTAAATCCCTAAATTCTTGTGGGAAAACAAAATTTCAAATTTTTTTACCAGAGGATAAGCAGGGGGTGTTTACAGTACCTTGTAATTTCTTGAGTTTGGACAAAAATCAGGAGGGGGCCAAAATCAGGTTTTTGGATGACCACTATTTGTATGGACAGCCTAAGTGAAATATTTTCCTCAAACAACAACATACAGGTTTCCCCCTTTCTGATATTTCTAGATTTCTGTTAGCTGCTGTTGACTTCAGCTATTGTGCAGGTTTCGTTACTTATTTTTGTCAAGAACATGGCTCTAACATGAAGTACAGTACATAGCAACCACGTTGTTTAAAACCGCTCTCCGATAAGTTTGACATGCTCACTTGTTCAACTCACTTCTTCACCTCCTTGGTTCAAACAGCAACTTTCCACAAGATACACTATAAAGATGTTTTAATTTAACTAGTCGTTTGTCTTTTCAAACTTTATAGTTTTCTCAAAAGTGCTCTCAAAGGGAAATGCTGTTTCAGAGCTAGACCCAAAATTCAAAGGACCCCCCTAAAAATGTGTCCTCACAAAAAATTTTGTTGGATGGCCAGTTTTGAATTCCTGGCCAAAAGCCTGCTGGGAAGAGCAATGAAAAACTAAGAGGAGAGGGGGGAGAGGAGATGGGAATGGGCTGTGTGCAAGGTGTTGGTTTACAATATGGAGGACGGTCAAATTCCACGTTTGTAGGCTAAAATATTCAACTAAGTACACTATATGCCGCTCAAAATTTATCTGACAGAACGATTTTGTCCCTAATTCAAACTTGACGCTTGCAAATACTTCAGCAATGAAGAAGAAATTTAAAAAAACAGCGATAATCTCGTTAATTTGTGATTTTTGGCGTAACAAATCACCAACGCTTACCGAAATCATGCTTGTAAAATTTAAGGAAATATATTTTCATGGCAGAATTTTTGTTTACAGCAATGACAAAATGACATGCTTTCAATAACTAACGATTTTTTCGTTCACATTGCATTCTAGCGAGCGTAAATATATCTATTCAACCAAAAACCATTTTTATCCAACACGCGAGGCGGAGGAGCACAAATCAACAATTATTCCTTGATACATAGATAAGATAGTACAAATCAGTCTTCTTACCCATGACAATATACAAAGCTAACAGGTTCTTCTTTTTTAACCAGTTAATTTTCGATCCTATGAGTGTACAATGCGTTAGATCATCGTAAACCACGTTTGTCCAAACTGCTTTGCTAGTATCTTGTTTACGCACGGTTAGGCACGCTGAGGCACGCTCCCACATTCCAATGACTGTGCGTAAAATACTATTAGGCACGGTCTTGACATGTTTTAATTTCCTCTTAAGCAAGCTCAAGGTCTGTATACACGGTCCGGTATTATAACCCATCAATTAGGCACGGTTTAAGCACGGTTTAGGCACGGTTTATAGGCACGGTTTAGGCACGGTAAGGGTTTACGTCAGTCGTCAGGTACGACAATACATTGTCTCTATATGCGTGTGAGGCGTTTAAGATATTAGTAGAATCATTCAATTACATGTTTCTAACTATATGATCGAAAATTCGAAATGCTTTATTTTCGCACGCTAACTTGACATTTATTGTAAAGCGCATACTTATATTTAAAAACCATAACCAAAAATTTAGAGCTATTCGTGAACGTAATAGAGCTAGATTTTAGAATGCGCGTTGATTTCCATGCAACACTACTAATTAATTATGAACAAATAACAGTATAATGTACCTTATATAATGGGGGATTAATGGCGTCCGTGAACTCCTTTCTTTAAGTAAAGCATATACCAATAATAATACCATTATGTATTTTGACACAATTCACGTCGTCCCCGCCGCCCAAATGTTAGCGTAAGAAAGAGACTTGTTTATTCGTGCGTTTGTAGTTCGTAGAGTTTAGGCACGCCGTGCGTGGTAGGCACGCCGTGCCTAATACTTAGGCACGCCGTGCGAAGTGTTTAGGCACGGTGTAAAACGCCATATATCAAAAGCTACTGTAGCGTGATTTGTAGCGTGAAGGTAATGGGGGAAACTAGTAGCAGTGAAACAAGGAGACTTAGGGAGGCCGAAAGGAAAAAGAAAGAAAAAATCAGCGCTGTGAGTTTAAAATATTATCGGGAGAATAAAGAAAGCATCAATCGTAAGCGACGTGAAAAGCGAAAGAAAGCTAAGGAATTAAAAGTCGCTGAACTGGAAGAAGTTCGTGAAAGTGATACCAGTGCAAAATCAAAGAAATACAACTGGAAGCTTTAGGGGTTTTCTCTGTATTTTTTACACAGAGAGAAAAGATAAAATCGTAAAATTGTGGCAAAAACGTTCACGTTAATGTTTCAACGATGCCGATTAAGCAGTCGTTTCGGTTTCATATCGTACGGTTGGTGTTACGGATTCAAATCATTCCTGGTGTGAACGCAAGGCCTTCGACGACTTCGTTAAGAATAAGGCAGCGTTCACACTACATCTTTGGACTATATACAAAATATATACAAACCATGCACCTTTGCACTAGATTTATAAGGAAATCGAAACTGTATTATTTTGTTTTGTTAATGCTTTCAAAACTTGGAACTGAATATTCGGTTCACATTCGTCGTACTCATAAAAAATACGCGTAACGCAAATAGACGCACTCTAATTAAGCAAACGACACGCAATTAGTTGATAAAATAAAATTCGGCACAAGCGTTTCAAGGCGCACTAAAAAGCCATCAACTCATTTTACTCGTGTTGATAATTGCTGTCACCAACTGAGACATCTGACCATGCCAGGTAGGCACGGTCGGCAAATGTTCACCGGATAATATTCATTAGCCCACCGTGCGTCGCATCATTTTAATGCCGGGACCACAGTGGTGCTAGGCACGGTCCACATAATTAGCAGCGTGCCTAATTAGTGTTAGGCACGGTCTAGGCACGGTAGAGCGTGCCTTACGCACGGTTAGGCACGGTAGAGCGTGCCTGTTACGGCTTTGGGTACCAACATCGTGCACACAGCCAATGAGATTGACTCAACCCCAATGACCCTAACCCCAAGAGTTGCCTGCAGAGGAGGCTAATTTGAAGAGTTGAAATACTCCTTTAAGAGAGGGAAGCTTTGAACAGCAGAGGCAGCCTGGCTGCTGCATCCAACTTCATAGAAGTGAGAACAGACAATCGAGTGTTCATAGAAGTGAGAGGATTCCATCATGAATTTCCACATGAGTGACTTTGCAACGTTGAGGTGTTTAATCCTGTTTCTAAGAGACCCTTTCACCTAAGAACTGGGAACTACAAGCCACATTGCCAGGTGGAAAACTGGAAAGGGAAGAAAACAAACCACTCAGATAAATACAAAAAGTACTTCAAGTAACTTAAAAGTACTTACCAACATGTGATGCCAAAGGCAGTATATATGTATACCAATACATGAAAAGAAAGAGCTTCTAAATGTGTTCAGTAGCCTTTAGAGATCAATAGTGAAGACTGGATACTGTAGAAGATAAGATACAACACAACCCACGTGTATGGCTAATCAGTGCCGCTGCCTGGGCTATACAACAATGCAAGCAACAGATTTGCACACACGGATACTACACCTGGCAAGCCAGGCTTGATCCACACACATGCCTACAGCCAGAAAGGGCAAGACTACATCTTCTCTGCAACAAGTTACACAGTGCTACAAAGCGTTCAAAACATCGCGTTAAAAACATTTCAGACTCGAGCTTCGCCTTCGTTCTTGGGCTATAAATCGAAGGATAAAAACTCGTATTTATTCACCATATATAAAAATACATATTATATACATTGCATGTATACATTATTTAGTATAAATACAGTATTTCAAAACATTAGCATTTCGTTCCTCGAAATTCACGGCAGTTTCCAGCTTTTTCATTTTGCTACAGTATGTTCAAAATATTAGCCTAGCAAGTTAAGCGGATTGCCGTTTATTTTCATATATACGGCACATATATCACAAACGGAAGCTTTTCCTAACTAACTAACGACTAACTGCTGATTTCGAACAGCAGTTTGCGGTGTGCCGTAAATGTGGATCTATTCTTTATTATATAAGGCCTGTAATATAGATGTATACCGTCTCTGGCAGTAATATACCGTCTCGGGCAGTAATAGACCTTTTCGCATGAAGTGAATGGATCACGTGATGTTTCTTTTTGACAAATGTGATTGGCTAATAACTAATGTTTGTCCGAAGTTTTGGATGTCCGAAGTTTTGCGAGAGCCAATCAAATCTCTCAACGCGTTATCCACGCACTTCATGCGGAAAGGTCTATTAGTAGGACCCGGACATACCAACACACATGGTAAGCATATACCTGTAATAACAAAATGCTGAAAACAGGCTTAACTTTGCACTGCAGTGGTGAGAGGCAGCGCCCTAACAGTGCACGCCAACCCTGCTCCCCTATGCTCATGATAGGCTGAAGCTGGTGCAGGTGTAATAACAACATTTATTATATGGCTGGGTTTGATTTCCGGTCTGTACCCAAAACGACGCACGCTGATTGGTTCCTGAGAGGTCGGGATTTTACGATATTGACCGACCGGTCAATACGCTTTTTTCTCGGCCCTGTAAGTTTTGGCGGGAACATTTCTGAGTTGATTTGAATACAAATAAAAGAGAAATAGGTATAATAATAATATCTTTATTCAAATATTCTGAACAATAAAATGTGTTGGAACATCACTGCTGGTTTTCTTTAAAGCTGTTTATCTAAAAACACGACAAATAAAAGCCAAACTGGTGTAAATAAGAAGGCCAAGAAGCGACACAAAAAAGTCAACAGATAAGGTAAACAGCATACTCCGAAGACGAAAACAACGCTCGAAGCTTAAAAATAAAATGAACCAATAGCCATATAATAAATTCCTTATTAACCTCGTTTGCTCGGTCTGTACTGGGAAGTATTTGCCCTCGGTTTTATCGCACAAACCTCGCTCCTTCGTCGCTCGGTCTGTACGAAAACCTCAGGCAAATACTTTCCCGTACAGACCTCGCACTCGGTTAATAAGTCTTTACTATCACAGACGGCATTTGTGATGCACATCACAGGACCTGGTTGGCATAATAACAACACACATCGTGAGACCACGCAGCTCGTTATACAGTATGCTGAGGCTGAAAGCATGTTACCAACACAAAACACGGGTCCACGTACCATGAAGGACCGCAGCTAGTAGGGCAATAAGAACACACATCACAGGACAACGATCGTGATAGGCTGAAGATGGTAAGCGTAAATAATAACAACTTATATCACGGGATCTTGCTCTTGCTTGTGATAGTCCGAGGCTGAAAGCATGCTACAGTACCAACACGCAACACGAAACTACGCAGCGTGAAAGGCCGAAGTTGGTGGGCGTAATTTAACAATACACATGGGACCACGATGGACTGAAGCTGATAAGCGTAGTAACAACACCCAGCATGGGACCACGCTAGTGATGGCTGCTGAAGATGGAAAGTGTAAAAACAACACGCATCACAAGAACTACGCCGTGAAAACCTGAGGCTAGTAAAGGTACAAACAACACGCAACACTATATAACATGGACACGACTTCACGCTAAGATGGACAAGACTTCGGCGTAATAATACGCATCACCAAGTACATGTAGATCGTGATGCACTAAATTAGCAAATACTACTTTAATAATAATAACAACAACAACAACTCATGCCATCACAGGAACAAAGCCGCGTGATACAATAAGACTAATAAGCGCAATAAAAACAAAAACGCATTCAGTAACTTACCCACGTCGTGAGACAATATAGCTAATAAACCCAAAACAGCAAAAACGCATCACGGGAGTTACATCCATGATACAGTAAAGCCAATAACTGTAATAAGAACACGCATCACAGGAAGTGCGCCTTGACCGACTAAAGTCGCAAAGATTATGTAAACATGCACGACAGAACACGTTCTAGGGACTGTCACGCCGTGGTGGACTAAGGGTGTAGGGCGGAGTAACAACACCGCACAACCTGGGGGGAAAACGCGTCCTGATGGAACAACGCTAATAAACAAATGATCAATGTGCCAGATGGGCGAACGCACCGCGACAAACGTAATTATAATAGGTCAACGACACCCCGACACTAAGTTGGCATCTCTCGGCATTTTTTGGATGTTACTTCCTACTTGCAAGATGGCAGTCCATGCTGTGGTGGAGCTAACTGTGAATGATAAATAAAAAAAAAAACACAAGGGAGGCAACCTTCTATGTTTTAAATATGAGTTCAGCACTTAGTACAACATTTTTGGAAAGTGAAACCCAATTCTAAAGTTTTGAGAAGTGTTTGTGATACACATTTGATATTGCTGTTGTATACCGGAAAGTTTATGTACATTTTATCCAGATTAAGCTGGGCAAAAAGTTTATTTGAGTGCTTGAACGTTTTGTCAAAATGACGTAATCACTAGTCATCGCCAATCATCGGACGTCTTCGGTATTTTTGAATCTGCGATCACATCATGATTTGTAAAGTGTAGCACAAATGTGATCGCATTTGCCGCAAATGCAGTTGCACTGTGGTTTAATAACCCAAACGTGTTTGCAAATTATAACTCTTGTAGAGATGCAGATTGTCTCCGAAATGAGTGGTAGTCTGGTACAGTGCATGTAACAGCCAATAAAAGCTAGCCGACAATTTAAAGAAATATAAATACAAAAAATAAACATTTTGAAAAAAACTGAGTGTTTTTTTTTGTGTTACTGCATGACAATATATTTCTTTGAGGTGTCTGTGAAGTGAAAATTTCCGATACAAGAAATACGAAGCTCATAATCTAAATAACCAATTTCTAAAACATGAAATAAATGTGGCATGTACTTTCGAGATATTAAGTGCTAAAGTTGCCTTTCTGACATTACAAAATAAGAAACGACGGATGAATATACAGTATAGGGAAAAAGCTATTGTACTATTAATGTTAAAATGCATTGTTTACACACTTTAAATTGCCCGCCGGCAAGTAATGAAAGTCACGTTATCACCCATTCTTCACCTGCATGGATGGATGGCTTTTCATATTCTGACCATGACTAACACCATATTGGTTTACTTGTAATTGGGAAGCTGTCATGGATTTTATTGTCTGTATATCAACCTTTAACCTTTCTATTCTTGTTAGGTACTTAAAAGTTATTGACAAGTTTAATGAATGGTTTGTTTCTGCATTTGTAACTGCTGGTGATATCCTTTTGTTGTTAATAGTTCTGAAAATAATAAGTACAGTAATTTGTATTTAAAGGGACACTGTCACCAAGCAGGTGGAACGACAGAAAATCTGGGTCTTGAGTGTATGATCAATTTTAAAATGCAGGACTAATATGTTCAAACTTCCGTCCTTCAGTCCATACAATATCTACAGTATATATGTATGTAATTTTTTATTGCATTGTGTAAAGTGAATAGATGGTAAACTGCTGACATTTTTACCTAGCAACAAAATACTAATGTTTTGAGTGGAGCCCTTTTGATCTCTATTTAACAAATAGATTCTATTTTGCCGTTGTCTGTTCAGTTATAGATGCACAGATAACGTCACAACGTGGTAACAACAAAAAAGTGGCCCACGAGACGAAGTGGAGTGGGTCACTGATGTTCTTACCACGTTGTTACGTCTTCTGTGCATCTATAACTGAACAGACAACAAAAAAATGGAATCTATTTGTTTTATACAATATAAAAGTTACACAATACTTCTTGCTGGATTTTGGGGCATGCAGAAAGAAGAAAGCAAGTCAGCTGACGTGATCTGACGTGATCCATGTGTCTGTCCTCTAATAGATCATGGGCAACAACCAATGAAAACACGCAGAGCAACCAGGGTATTGTATAGCACATTGTGTCACATCTCATTGCACATCACATGAAAATGAGGTAATACGGGCAACATTTTTCTTCAACTTGCGACGCAACATTGTTGCACGTATTACCCACCCACCTTAAACATATTGTCACGCAACAATGATTTTGTTGCAAGATGAAAACATTTGTGGAAAAAAGTAGACTCCAGTTCTAAGTAGACGCCAGTTCTACTTGCTGCAACGTGCTGATTCAACTTGCAACAAAATCATTGTTTCGTGACAATGTTTAAGGTGGAGTGGTAATACGTGCAACAACGCTATTCAACTTGCAACGCACTACAATGTTGCACCAATTTGTTGCTCGTATTGCTTCACCTTAACGTCCCATCGTATCCCATTGCATTGCATCGTATCACCTCCCGTCACATCCCATCCCATATAAGTGCATATACGGTAGAATATCAGATCTTGCATTAACAAGATATCCAGATTTGGTTCTGTGCATGTAGCTGACTCATACAACCCAGTACTGTTAGACCAAGGTTCTATATCTTGTAAAATGAAATATACAATACCTCTGCTGCTTTAGAGAAACCATCTGACCAAACTGTCCTGTTTTTTAACTATACTGGTATACCTAGAGTCAACGTCATACCCAGGGTCTACTATAGGACCCACGACCATGATTCATCATGACCATCCACCCCCGCAGATCTGACCGGCTAGAGTTGATGTGGAAAGTGCTCAGCATAAAAAGAACGTTCTTTAACTCTCTTTAAGTATGAGATTCATGATTTTGCATGACGTTAAAAATGAAGATGGAATAAAAAACTTCTTTAATGAGGTGTATGAGACATTTATAAAGGTGAGTCCCGTTCATAATGAATGTGTCGCATGACTGCGCTCATAGCTTTGTTTCTCCCACTAACATCACATATCCCCATCACCATTCTTAAAAATAATGTAAATTAATTTTCATGTACACGCACACGTCAAAATAACATTGATCCTCTGATTCACCAGACAGAGCTCAAAAAGTTCCTTGTTTGACTTGTCTGACGTAACACCAGGAATATACCCATTCCCTTTCCTACTCCGCCATGGGACATGCTATTTGCAACTTTGGTCGTCTACAGAAGATCAACGAAACGTCCAATACCAATAATTTATTAATTGGCCTAATCCACTCAATAAGGGCTCTTAGATTTGCGAGAATTTTGGGGGTTAGTGGCACTTTAAGGGCATACGCCTATGGCAATAAAATCATCTTACAACCCGATATCCAAGCATTAAGTCTCTGCATGGAATTAAATTGTCTGGAAACGCAGTGAAGGTCAAACCGACTAATAATGATCTGTGATTTATGTGGAGGATGGCCTGAAAGTGCACAATTTTTTTGTTTTACGCCATTAATATTTATACAGCGTGGTTGAACGATTAAACCCAAATGCTGCTATTGGCTGATTGCTTCGTTATACTGAAAATACAGCGTGTTCAGCAAGTGCGAAAGTGCACACATTCGCATGAACATGAACGAAAAATAAAACAAAGACTTATTTGTCCGCGTCTCCGAACACTTCAATTTTAGAGACTATATGATCCAAGTAATCAAAACGACTCTTGTGTAAAACAACATCTGTTCACTAATTTCGGCAAAAGATGATCATGTTATCGGCCATAATTTACCAATATCTTGCCTAATTATTGACGTTATAATGTCCGTACCAGAGGCGGATCCAGAGGGTTGCTATCGTTGCTCAAGCAACGGTCAGAATTTCCAGATTATTTTTGCGCACCAACATCTTTAAAATTAACACATTCAGTCAAATATTATCATTTTTAGTGCCTGGCCACGTTAATAAAATTCGTATTGTTCAATCACTTCACGGCCGCTGCGCGATTATTGGCGCGAGAAATTCCGTGAGTTGGGTGCCTATTTTCGCGCCCGAAACTGAATTCTCTCTGAAACCTGAGAACACCCGTGCCTACCCTGCATGTGGCGGCCCGCATCTTTGGGTACTGACTTAGTTAGCATCGGCTAAACGTGACTGTGCAAATTGGCGGGAGCAACGGTTGATGCTAAATTTAGCCTTTTCTGAGCAACAGCACAATGCTGACCAATCAAATGATCAGATTCAGTATGCTGAGCAACGGTAGAGAAATAAGCCAATCACGTAGCTATATTTTTCGGGTCTCCAGTGATGCTGTAGCAGCGTTCTCACCGACTTATCACTCGTTTACTGTTTAAACCAAAACCACTACGAGTCTACTGCAGTAAGGTTAGCGTATTAAATGCTTATGAATAATATATAATAATGCTAATCAGCCAAGGCATGTTTAATTATTTCAACTACACAACACAGTTAATGTAAATGAGTATAGATAGTATCAATGTCTGTCTGATATTTAAGTCTCGGTTCAAAGTAAGTGTAAATCTTGGTGATTTATGAGAACAGAGTGGTTGATGATTTGTTTAATACTAAGCTAGCTTTATATATTTCAGAAACTTGCATTTTGTCGAGGTATAATACTATGTCTGACTACTCTGGTTTATGCAGGAATACTAGTTGCCAACAATTAGACAAATTGCCCTCATTGTTTATGAGTGATAGTCATTAACTCGACTGTACCTCACTGACTATGTGCTCACAGACAACTCGGGCTCATTTGGTTAATTATTAGTATTAATTACTTGTGCAAAGTGTGTCCTGATTTTGAAATTTTCAATATGTTAACAAAAATGCTGTATGGTAAATGTGGAATATTATTGAATCCCTTTGTTTACCAGGGGTTTTATTTTGCTAATAGAATTATCTGGTGTTAGCTATCTAAAATCAATGTAATTAAAAATTTGAAAGTTCTGTTCATGAATAAAGGATAGGCAATTCTTGGCTGAATGAATCATACAATAATTTATTGCTCGGGTCAGTCCTAATTTATTGAATGCAAAATTAACTGCATTCAGTTAAGTTAGTTTTACAGAATTGCAGTTGCAAACATAAATTAATTTTGAATAAATAATATTAAAGCTTTTTATTGTATAATTATGTTGTGCTAAGTTTTATCTTCTAACACCCATATGTTTAACTGCCAAATTTCTTGATGTGCTGCTTATGGATAAGCAGTAATAATAACACAAGTATTAATTTCCTCAGTTTGTGGTATGGTGTTCAAACTACTACTGTATACACTTTGCTGATCAACTATGAACTATTATATAGTGCCCTTCACAAGTTGGTTATTTTTACAAATAAAAATCTGGGGGGTAATTTAGTAGTTATTGATTTAGTCATAATGATAATTAATTTATGGTATTGCTTCCATACAAGTATGTTATATATAAAATTTCCAAAAATATATACAATGTACAGTACTTTGCAGTTTGCAGTTACCAGCTGATCGGTACTCACTTACTGTGAGTCCGTTGTCGAGTTAGAGCTAATATTTTTTGGTCATTATAATTTTTCTAAGGCTACCCAGAGACCCTGGAAAGTTGAAATGTTGTCCTTAAAATTGAAAAAAAAAATCCTTCTGGAGTAACTTCAAATCACTCTCAAAATGCGGGAAATGCGTTTTTAGAGGTCCTAATTTTCAAAATTTTCCAGGGGGTCATGCCCCCGGACCCCCCTATAAAGGTGAACCACACCTTATTGACAACGGTCAGATTTTTTGCTGGATCCGCCCCTGCGTACGGTATGCTTTTGAAAGTATTGTCGGTGATTCAATTGTAAAGGAAAAACATATGCAAAAATCGAGTTTCAGAGTTCAGACTTATAGTTAGGCCTACATGATATATTATTTAGTATAAATACACAGGTGATTATAGAAAATCGCGCGCGCTGATTGGTCGAGCTACTTCGGATTAATTCTCGAAAATCACCTTACATCGTTTATCCAAAATGGCCGCCAGCCAAGTTGCCAATGCGACAGACGAGGAAATTAACAATTTTAAAGAAAATGTTGATGCTAAAAGTACGAAAATGTGTATTTATACTAAAACAATTAGGCTCAGGCTCAGTGAATATCAGTGAATCGATTATTCACCGATATTCACCTCGCCTTCGGCGAATAATTGTTAAATGTTGAAATATGGCCGACCACACTGACGTTTTTGCTGTACCCGTATAAAATATTATCCGAGTTGGTGCACTCACCCGCCCGGCTGCCACGCAGGCTACCAAGTTGGCGGACAACACGATTGCCTTTGTCAAAATTATTGATGTTTTGTGCAAAGAAAACATCAGAGACCATTGGAAATTTTTTTCCAAGCCGACAAATGCTGTCGGTCGAATATTGCTAGACAAATTAAAACTCTGTACCTGATATATATGGGTATAAAAATTGGATTTCCAGTAATTTTCTAGATGCTGTTAGAAGAAATATTTAAAAGGACTTGCATGATGTTAATTTTAGCAGCATTATATAAGGTGGTCAACCTTAACTAGTGTAGTTTATATTTAACTTTGTATTTATTTGACTTTGCTGTACAGGTTTTGATGAATCCATTTTATCAACATAATACGAAGATTCGACTTCCTGTCTTTGACAAGAAAGTAATGGTGTCCGGAAGAAAACACTTAATAAATTAGAAATGTATTATTTATAATTAATATGACGAAACTGGACTTGAAGAACAGGGTAATTGGCATTATACTTACTGCATTTATTGTTTGTACTACAAGACCCTGGCTGCAGCCTGCCGACCTGGCGTGATAACATCATCGTAAAGAGCAGAAAAACTCAATTTCAGTGAATATTATTTCAACGAGAATATTTGCTCTTAAATTTTGGAATGAAATATTCGGAAAACAAATTCTCGAACTTATAACGAAAATCGTCACTGAGAAATAAAACCAACAGAATTAATCAGATTGAAAACATCATTTACCTGAAATGTTTAAGGCCAAGTAAAAATAATTAATAGTTTCTCGTCCCCGCGCGCATCCTTTTTTCCTGCCGCTTCAATATTTCTTAATTTTAGCCAAAAATATGTCTAGCTTTCGAAGCCTTTTACGCCATCTTTCGGCCCTTTTGGTTCCTTTCGGTACCTTTCCGCAACTTTCGGTTACCATTCGCGCCATAAATGTTGTTTTGGCGCCATATTTTTATAATATATCGAAGTCGTCGAAGTGAAATCCATATCATTGTTTTTGTGTGTGCATGCATTCTAACGGCGAATGGTACATCGGTAAAAGTCCTTAAACCTTGGTATGCACGTACGGTAAAGGATGGAAATTTAAAAAAAAAAAAAAAAAAGCGCCCGCGTTCTTATTTTTCAAAGTTAGGACGAGAAACTATTAATTTTTTTTACTTGGCCTAATTTTCCAATATTGTAGCGTCCATTTGACAACAGAATCGTTGTCTTTTATCGGCAACGCGCGTGTGACCGCCATGGGCTGTTCATGTCAGGTGGGCTAGCCCGGTTACTGGGCTTATTGTATATATCACGAAAATCTTATTACGACTATTTGAGAAGTGCAAAATGACATAACAAAGCAAAATTGGATTCGTTTGTCTGTAAGTATAGCACACAGGGTATTCTAATTCTTTTTTGTAGTCAAAGAAAGATTTTCGTGACATAAAATCACGGTAACCAGGCCAGCTCGTCTCATATGAATAGCCCCTTAAGGGGAGGGTCAACCCAAAAATCGATTGAAAAATGAAAAATTTTTTTTTTTGCTAAAACAGAGGTTTAGACCTTTGTTTAGCCATTGCAGGCTGTTTTCGGTGTATTTGGTGTGTTTTTGAAATTTTAGACGGGTTTTTCGTTAATTTTAAATGAACCGCGTGGGAAAAGTACTGGGGACGAGGTTGTTGTTTTGTTACTAGAGCATAACGGTTCTCGCGGCAGGACGTATTTTCTACGTTTCTGTTGTGTGAAAACCTGAAAAGGGCTTAACTATGTTACCAGTTGGGTAAAGACATCATAAAGTCTGGTGATCCCGATCCTTTTCACACGAAGAACTGTGTGATAGAAGTACTTTGCGATTCGTGTCCTCGTATTTTTCCAGTTCGCTGGAGACACTGTCGTGACAGTATGGGAGGCTGGTTTTAAGTCCGTCTCGAAGCAAGTAAAAATGTTAAAATTTAACTTCGTATATGTGAAATAGATGTATTGAAGTATGGCTCTAGTATTTCGAAATGTTTGAATTGCGACTTGCTATATTACTTTGGTATAAAATTTCTTTTGTGCGAAGGACTATGTTGGGTGCTGTCCTATTTTCAAAATATATCCCATAATACACTACGGTCGTCGTGGCAATTGAACAGTAGGTTGCGCCCCCCTGGCAATCTAAAAAAATGCTTGGATTGGTATGATCTGGAACAGGCTACCAAAAGGAGTTTTTGTAGGAGCGTCCGTCTTGAAATTTGGTGTGTATGATGCTGTTGCTCATTTCAATATTGGTGCCAAGTATACAGGACGAAAAAGGAGCTTTAAGATAGATTTAATTAAGGAGACGTCAATTTGCTTAAATATCTGTTGAGCAGATTGCAGATGCTTGCCTCCAGTTTTTTTAGAAGTCTTAAAGCCTGTATTTATGACTTTGAGTGACAGTAAACTGTTTAGAAGGTGTGTACTTGGAACAACACAACAAACACAAGCATCTCTAAGTATCTCCAGTAAGACTTTGGTCTTGAATTTAGGTATCTAGGCGTTAAATTTAGGCACTGTAAATAATGCTAAACTTCAAAGCCGTTTTCTCAAAACCGCACATTTTACCCTTTGAGAAAGGATATCTCTGGAACGATTTAACCAATTGACATGAAATTTTCAGAATTTATGTATCTCACCATTTTCTTGGGGATGAACAGAGGATTTTGTAATATATATTTTCTAACATGAATTATTGCATAGACATGCCAAGCAAATTTGTATGCTATTTTTAAAACCTCGTAATCCGCTTAGTTTTCAAAATTTCCAAAAATCCTCTGTTCATCTCCAAGAAATTGGTAAGGTACATACATCCTGAAAATTTCATGTCAATTGCTTAAATCATTCCAGAGATATCTTTTCTCAAGCTCAGTCTATCGCGAAACAGCATGTTGCCACTTTAACTGCCAGGTTGCCAATAGCAACGCAGTTTTGGTGTCCAAAAATATTTTTTTTAGAATCTTGAGTTCATTAGCTATCTGCTGATATATAGTTTGTCAGAGGTTTATTGTAAAGTGTCCAGTGTGCAGCCTTAGTTCTGTGATCCTTAGTTTTGGGTTGACCCTCCCCTTAAAGTCATAGTCATTTATGTATGGTCTGGAAATTCAGCGAAAGTCTTTGTTCTGCGGTGAGCATAATGTATATTTTTAGTATAATGACGCAGTCATGCAATAGAGTGTTTGGGTTCAAGCGCTCAACCGTGTGAGTTAATAAGTGAAAAATGCAGGGTTTGTGCGCGGTCAAGAACGTCCCAATGTAAAGAAACAGCTCGTTATATGGGCGCATTGAAGTTTGCCTGGTTTCCAGACCATTTCTCGATTGATTGTGTTAACGTCGACTTGCAGGGACTTAGTGCATGTATGGGGCTGCGACGTCACACCAGTCCCACGCACAACCGGTAGGTGAAAACTGAGCGTTGGAAGACAGGTTAGTAAATTAGCCTCCATCCGTAGGTTACGTTTTTTTTCACCTACTACTAATACATCTTTCAACAGCATTTGTACGTTTTAGAGAAGTAAAATTGCTCCTTTTTCGATTTTTATGCCAACTTATAGACAAGCTACGTTAAGTACAATAAGAAAATTATTTAAAAGAATTAGATAAGACACCCGTGGGTGTAAAAAAACATGCAACGGGCAAGCAAAAACATGCAACGAATATACGTTTATTACTTTTAATACCCTCACCGGGCCTTCGGCCCTACGCCCGGGCTCGGAGATTAATTGTGAATTTAAATATCGCGTGCATATCTGTTGCAAATTGATGTAGGCTCTGTTCATATACTATAGTTCTTATAATAACATGCACTCCAAAATATCTACCAAGCTACAGCAGTAGCCCCTTCTCGGGCTTCGTTCATATGGGGAAGTTCTTCCCATGAATAGCGATCAAAACTGAATGATTCGACTGACTTCAGTAGTTTTCCTCGCTCATCTTGCCCTCCCATTGCAACAATTGCATTCCGAATAACAACTGCCGCACATCCTTGCCTCTTATGTTTCATTGCAGGTAACATATGACTTTTTCCCGATTGAACATTATAAATAACAACAGTATCTAACATTTCACCATCTTTGTCTTCACCTCCTATGACAATTACAGTGTCACTCCAACTTACTGTTGCCATTTCAGACACAGCAAAAGGAAGAGGCGCCTTTTGTTTGCATTCATTCTTGTTAATATCATACATCATGACGCTATCAAGAATATCTTCAGGGCAATCAGATTTCCTTCCTCCAACAATCAAAATTTTGTCGTTGAATAATTCAGCGCCATGAAGCCCTCTGGGTTCTGGCATGCTAGTTAACAACGTATTGGTAAGGAGGATTGAGTGAAACTTCATGAATACTGTCAGAGTATGTATATTCACTGCCATCAAACCCTCCTATCACTATCAACCCCTCATTATAAACTACACTGCTATGTTCGTGTATACAGCTTGCTAGGAAGTTTGGCTGGAAAATCAAACCATTGTGTGGAATCCATATCTGGGCTGATGTTTACACTTTCCATGGTATCAGAATAAACCCAGCTAGTGTGTCCTTGTGTGAGAGTAAATTGATTATTATAAACAAATGAAGATGCTCCCGCCCGACCTTTACAGGTTTGTTGCAGTTGTGACCGTGACTTATTAGACCAGCTGAAGATTTCGGCTGAATTTCCTGCTTGGCGCTCTTTAGAACCACCTGCAATGACTATACATTAAGCTTCGCTTTCTCTCTCTCAGTTTTCTTTTCGTCACTTTCTTCCACCATTTCCTTTTGCACCATTTGTATATCACGGCTTTGTTTCGGCAGTGTTGCCAGTTCACCCAACTGTTGCTTGATTTCTGTTAAACTCTTCTTATTGCCCTCAAGTTCGTCAAGCTTGTCATTTACTACTTTCAAGTTCATCTCCACTCCATCCATCCATCCATCCAGCTTATCATGTGTTGTATTCTGCTTCATTCTTAGTTGCACCATTTCGTTTAGTATTGCCACCAAATTCGTTTTGACTTTATCCATCTCCTGTCTCGTCTCAGCACAAGTATGGCATTTCACTTTTCTGACTGACTCACAAAGTCCTGTCTCGTGGCGAGTCCGATCACGTTGGTTGATCTTGTTAGACATCCTTCGTTGGAACACACCACTGGAGTGAGACCACAATTCTTGACATGACTTTCAAGATCTCCCAACTGCAGAAGCCCTCGACAACCTCTGTTGAAATAATCTCAACGAATATTCAACTCGGACAAATAACCCGTCACGATTCGTGAAGCTGGAGTTAAGGTTTCCAATGTCAATTCTTCGTTACACGAAGGACATGTCGGTGAGTTCACCAGATGTCGAGTGATACAAGACCGACAAAAAAAGTGCTGGTTTCTTTGGCACACGACTGGTTCTTTGAACACGTTAAGACAAATTGGACAGTAGAAGTTTTGACTAACCGGACTTTCAAACCGATCGTCTTCGTAACCTTGATCGTATGATGCCATATTAACTTCTTTTGGCTTTTAAATAACAAAGCTAGGTTCTCTTGCTTATATTGCAACTCTGTGTTACTAATTAAAAGTACGAATATCGTTCACTGAATGACTCGTTTAGATCAACAGACCTGTACAGTAACGAAGATTTCAACACGCTATTCGAGTTTCACTTTACGTCTGTTAGACAGTATTAGTACTAATAATCTGATCGAAATTGAATATAGAAGCATCTCGTGATTAAAAGGTCGTGATGTCGACCTATATCATGATGTCGACCTATATCATGTTTGGGGGTTTAATTTACATGCATATGTAGAATATTTGAAACCTGAGAAGATTTGAAATATATCTTCCTTTCCTAAAATTTCATCTTCGTGGACTTTTTCGCTGTTAGTTGACAGAAGTGACGTCTAAGCAGGAATCTGTAAAACTTTTTTTAGACAAATTCCTGCTTAGACGTCACTTCCGTCAACTTTAACAGCGAAAACGTCCATGAGGTAAATCAACTGTGTCTCAATTATCTCAAGTTGTTCATCAGTTTGCTAAGGCTCTTGAGATGAGACAACAGGTTGATGTTATTTATCTTGATTTTTCTAAGGCCTTTGATCGGGTTCCACACGAAAAGTTGTTGTATAAGCTTGAATGTTTTGATATTAGAGGTTCATTGTTGTCTTGGTTTAGATCTTACCTAACTGGCAGAAGACACAGGGTTGTTATAAATAATGTAGAGTCTGATTTTCTTCCAGTGACATCTGGGGTGCCTCAAGGGTCAATCTTGGGACCGATTCTTTTTTTAATTTTCATTAACGACATGCCAATTGTAATTTCTAAGGCAACATCGTTACCCCTATTCGCCGATGACTCTAAGTGTTTTCGATTAGTCCTTGGTCAGGAGGATGGAGATAAGTTACAGAACGATTTGAATGAGTTATTAAAGTGGTCCTCTACATGGGGAATGGAGTTTAATATCTCGAAGTGTAAGGGTTGCTGGTATTAAATCTGTATTTGATAGAGATTATTTTCTCGGAGGAACTAAGAGCGTGTAGATGTGGAGAAAGATCTTGGTGTTTTGGTTACTCATAACCTTAGTTGGAATAGTCATGTAGACCACGTAACTTCTAAAGCTCAAAAAATGCTCAATTTACTTTATCGAACATGTAAAGAAATACCGGACGTCAAAACTAAGAAATTGCTTTATATAACTTGGGTTAGATCCCGTTTGGATTATGCTAGTGTGGTATGGTCTCCATACACTAAGAGAAATATTGTTAAATTAGAACAAATCCAGCGTAGGGCTACTAGATTAATTCTGGGTAAAGATTTGTCTGAACATGAGCGCTTGCAAAAGCTGAATTTATTACCGTTACAATATCGTAGAGAAAGAACTGATTTACTTTTTTTCTTTAAATGTTTTAAGAACATATGTTCTGTAAACATTTTAAATTATGTTTCGTTCCGCTCATGTGATAAACCTCTTCGTAACGTTGATTACCTTACACTCAATGTTCCTTTTAGTAGGACAGAGGCTTATAAAAATTCTTATTTTGTTCGTATTTGTTATTTATGGAACAATTTATGTCTGAATATCAGAGTCTAATTCTTTATCTATTTTTCGTAAGAATTTATTTTCTTACTATTATAATAAATTTAATGTCAGCTGTTCATTGTAATGTATTTATAATTATTAGGTTTTTATAATCGTATACTGTATTGTATATAATTGTATCTTGGGTGACCTATAGTAGGGAATCTTGAATTCTGTTTTAGGTTTACCTCTAATACATTAGATTATTTAAACAATGTATTGAAATTGATTAAAGTTAAAGTTAAGATGAAATTTTAGAAAATGAAGATATATTCCAAATACCCTAAATATGTAAAATCCCCAAACATGATATAGGCACTTTAATGAGTACAATGGTGAGAATATCTTCATGAGGTGAATAATGAATGAGTTACATTTAACAAGACGATAACTGGTTGAATTAAACATTTCATCTTTCACAGAATGAAATAACTATTTAATCAAAACAAAGAGAAATCAAAAACAAAAAACATTTGTCTGAAATGATATTCCGACCGATCTAGCTCTATATGAGAACATAACTTGAACATAATAAGAATTTAACATCTATGCAAATTACATCTACTTGTTAACAATTTTTACGTGCCATTGTTAAGTATTTCTGGCAACTGTTCTAAACTATATCATGCTGATCTATTAATTTCCTTTTCTTTACTTCATCTTGTCGGAAACTGCATTTTAGGATTCTGTAACGGAACAATTAATAACAATGACGACATGACGATAATAATGTTAATAATATCGGGTAAATAATAATGGTAGTAGTTATTACCATTGGTATATACTTTTAAATTAGAAAAACAAGAGCAATAAGAAAATTGAAAAGTATCAGTAGAGAAATTAGAAAATTGTCCAAGGCTAAAGTCTATCTTAATTATTATAAGAATAGCAGGGTGCGAATTACGGTCTGGTACTTGTGTTTTCAGCGAAGTATGTATTGGTACGCTCCACTCATCATCTGCGCACAGTTTTTTGTGTATTTAAAAACACAAAATGTATCGACTGGAGAAAGTTTCGGTCAGTGGAAGATATTTATTCTTGTTCACACGCCAATGACTTTGGTTGCCACGCCATTGACAATTGCTTTAAGGAATTATAAAGGATCTTTGGTTTGCTGTGTTAGAATTTTAAGTTTTGGTTGTCAGATATAAAATTCACACATTTTAATTCGTCGAAGGTCAAAATTAGCAAATTTGCTATGAACCAGAAATACTATTGAGAGGTAGGTGAAGCTGCTGGTCTGTTGAAATGTAGGGTATGTCTTAGAAAAAACTGGGTGAGGTACCCTGTATCCATATAATAGCATTATTCATGGTGCGATTATCCGAAATTTTCTGCTGTACCTAACTGGTGGTACAAACCTGAAATTCAAGACGTACTAAGTTTTTAAGTATACGGCATCGCGAATATTCTTTGGAATACAAATCATTGTAGTATTTCCAGCGGATCTGCTAATTAGGTTTTCAACTAAAATTCTATGAATCTGGGAAAAAGATATATTTGTGGCTGCTCTTCCATTTGACACAGATTGTTGCGTATAGGATTTTTCTTCGGATACTATATGATAAGGTCGTCCTCTTACAAAATGTGGCCTCTTGTCGTTTGGTGTACCAACGTTTACTCTTTATGCACTTCAACTATTTACATACCTGAAATATTGGGCGCTTCTGTGCTGGAATCACCAAGTTCTGGAGTTACAGGAATTGCGTCCTCACCAACAGGACCTAAATTAAGTATATTCCTTGTCTGAATCGATAATGTAAAATTTTTGTTTGCCAATAATAAGCCTATATGGCACAGGCGAATATGCACAACTGTGTTGCGTCTCATGTGGATGTTGCAGTATAACATTTCTAATACAGCTATCACTGTGTTGTACCGCATAGGTTGTTTGTCCAATACAACACGCGAATGCTGTAAGTATATTATAATAGATAAAACATGAGCAGCCGATCTTTGTCTGGTATACAGACGCGAGCCGAAGGCGAGATGTATAGAAATGTTGACTCACTATTGTCACTCATGGATGTACCCGTAGAGATACTGCAGGAATGATTTTAATGCAACGAGAAAATCGAGCGAAAAGGTTATGTAAATCAGGTTGTATCATATTTACAACACTTGATTAAACTTTCATTTCGGTTAGTTTTTCATTGTCATCCAAAGGGTGCCGCCTCATCAATTTTATAAGTAGTATTTGGCATCGATTAAACTAGTACGTGTTTTGATTCAACTAGGGATTTTTGGCGAGTGTGGAAATGTATACATTTTAAAACGAAACCGCAACATGCAACATCAAGGCCTCCCGGCAGGAGTCAAACCCGCAGTGCAGTGCTTTGTAGAACTCACAAGGTTACAGCTTCAATCTCTGTCTGGCCAGGGACTCAAAAATTCTTACTCAACACTTACAGATTGACTATATATAGTAAACTAAAAATTTTATCTTTATTTCACACTGCCATGCAGGTATACGCAACTCATATAATGACATGTTTGGAAAAGCTAATATGGCGTTTATCGCTCTGTAATTTATGCTGTATATGAATTTTGAGTCAAGACATACCATACTACGTCATAAAAGAACATGTCATACTGGGGAGAAGCCATTCAGATGTGATGTAAATTCATCTGATGATAAATATTTACCTGCTTGAAAGCATTCTTTATCCTGGAAACATATAACATGTCCTTCCTGGGAAAATGGAAAAAAAATATCATAAATGAAATTTAGTTGAGAGACGGAACGAAAAGTTCGCCGGCATGGGAGGACCGCACTCAGGATGTTTTGGGCTTTTTTTCAAACCGCCTAACCGGACTCCCAGCCTGGCCGGCCATTTTTACCTATATATAAATACTCTCAACCCCGCCAAACCATGAGAATAACACTCACTACCCTTGTGGAAGTTTGAGCACTCTGGGCCCATGCGCACTTCACGCTATCTGAATGTACTTCACCAATGCTGTCCCACATGCGGTTGTCACCGACGATCACATGTGTATAAGTAATTGATGAAATTCATTCAGATTGTTCCAAGCTACACTGATGAGCTGTAGTACAGCGAAACACGTGTCTGTAGATTGAACTATATATATATATATGTAATATATCATACACGAGTGTTTGATCAGGATATCCAAACACATATATCATCTCATGAAACAAACAGTATTTTAAGAGAAAATCGAGGTAAAAGTTTGCTTAATTTATGTAATTTCTTCCTCCGATATATCCAAACCATCGACACGGTACTACTTTCCTTTGTGTTTTCCTCACAAAGTAATTTACAAAAGTAATTTTCCTCACAGAGCAATTATTGGGTGTGGTGTCCTGTTAGGGCGTCGCTTCAAATATATTCCAGATGGGTGATTTCTTTCTGTGTCTATATATAGCTCGTTTGGTTTAATACAAGAAGCTGACATCAGGCATATATACACATCCATACCTCACAATAACAGCTTCTACAATCTCCATCCTTCCAATGACTCCGGTTTTTGTATGTTTTCGTTTTGTAACGGCAATCTTTGCCTTTGTTAGTGTTACCACCTTGCTTAGAGAATTCTAATTGCCACTTCTGTAGTACCTCAACCTGGAAACGAAAGAATGAGCAATATGATTTATATTGAAGACTACTATAGATTAGATCAGTGAACTCAATGCTTCCTCCATTCTCCCCTCATATCTGGAACGCTAACTTCAGGTCAGTCCCAACAGCCCCCCCCCCCTATATACGCGACCAAGACGCGGTTCGCATCAGGGGACTGGAAGCGACGTAATAAGTTCACTTTTGAAGCGTGATGACTGAAGTTAGCGTTCCAGGTATAAGGGATGGATATAGAAATGGAGTTTACTGGGTTAGATGCATGCTATAGAGTCCTAAACATCTATGGTTACGGGATGTAACTTCGTCAAGGGACTATATACAGATTCAAAAGAAATTTTGACAATCCGCTGCATCATAACTAAAATTATACATAAAATAATGACGATGAAGATGATGGTGGTGATGATCGATGATGATGAATATCATTTTAATGCTAGTCTCACTCTAACTTCGGTGAATAATTGTCACAAAGTGTTTATACAAAGTGCATGGAAGCGCAATGACACTAATGAAAGCTATTACACAAGTAAAGTGGCTCCCCAAATATCTTGCACGTTTATATATGTGTAGCAATATTACCTTCAGTTGGAGTTCTTCAATGACGTTGATCAATGCTTCAAAGGTTTCACAACTTGGACAATCTATAAATTTAATATTGTATAGAACTCAACTTAATAGGCTAGTTGACGTTCCTGTATTTTGTTGTGATGACCTAAATTAAAGATCCTTAACGTTAACTACCTCGTCGCTGTGTGTGTGTCTCTAACTACATGCATGTTAATCTTCTATATAGAATTGGTGAAGGCTATATACCGGTTGACTTTATACTAGTTTTATAACAAATGCATAAACATCTAAATGGAATGGAAAGAAATCATTGCTTACGATCACAAGTCTTTCCATCAGGTGCCAGTTTAAAGACTGGTTTACAATGACACTCATAGCTGCCTTCGCTGTTATTGCACATTTGAGAACAACCTCCATTTTCCTAACAGAAATAGAATCAGATTAGATAAGGTTAACTTCATTGCGACACTCAAAAAGCATGCAGCTTATATACTGAATATTATACTTTAATCATCAGAATTCAGTTAAATACTGTTCATTTTATAAATTACGGTTACACCGCCACAGTCAAAAGCCAAGGAATTCTTCCGTTAACTTCTCTGTAACTCTTCCACCCCCACGTGTAAAATGACTTGTAACGAGGTATAGCCCAAATATAGATAGGCAAGTTCAGTGAAGCGTGCTAGAAATCCATGCATACATACCACCTTTTCGCTACTAACAACTTTTGTTTTGTATAGTATAACTAGCAATGAATTGTAGTATATAACGAGTGTTGTGGCGAGCTTCCTAAAAATTTAGTCATGGGTCTGAGTGTAGTGTGTTGAATTCCAAATAAAGCTTTAAGTATCTGGTCGAATCAATGACTTTTCATAATCATTCTCATAGAAAAATAGAGAAACTTCTATAATTTTCACAAAATTATGAAATTTTAATCGTGCAGTGTGTAATCTGAAGCATTGAATACACTAAAAGAAGAATGTAAATTCACACCTTACGGATCGAGATGGGGTATCAATATAATATGGTTGACTCGTGTCTTGAAGGCAAACAAGCCAAACACCACTGACAAAAATTTACACGCTATTAAAGCGCGGAGATCGACGACACCAAATTGGAAAGATGAAACAAAGTCTAACAATTATCAATTGCTTAGTAATGACAGACCAGATCAGAGTCAAGACTGGAAGTAGAGTCATTCATACCGATAGACTCCCCAGTGACATGAGCTGAGTTAGGGCCGAAGTCCCGGAGCCCGGGTGAGGGTGCTAATCTCGACACGCGTGGAGTACACGCGAAATTACACACAAGTGGAAAGAAATTCTGCGAGATGTTTATACATATATATATATATATATATATATATATATATATTTAACAATTAGATTATGAGCTCGAAATTTCTATGAGTGAATAGTTGACGAGAGCGCCAGAGCGGAGCTCGAGTCGACTATCATCTCATAGAAATTTCGAGCGAATAATCTAATTGTTTTAGTAGAAACTAACTTGTCTACCTTAGTTCTTCCAAATTATATAAAAAAAACGAAGCATAACCATTGTTTCTGTGCGAAAACCAAGGCAAAACAATCTGTCACTCCCAGTGTCCTCCATGTTGTTTTACTGCATGGCCGCGCGAGTACTGGTACTCAGTTTGCTACTCGCTATCTATCGACGAATAGATATCGAGTAGAGTAGCCAATCAGATTGCAGCATTTGCAATAGAATACTAATAAGTTTCTACTAAAATATATATATATATATATATATATATATATATATATATATATATATATATTCGCTTACCTCAAAAGTCTGCTACAGGCTGTTTCATCTAAAAAGAATCTTCAGGCGGATCTGCCTGAAGATTCTTTTTTAGATGAAACAGCCTGTAGCAGACTTTTGAGGTAAGCGAAAATCTATATTTGCTCTAACTATATGTTATCGAGCACTCTTTGCGTTTTCGTAGACCAAAACCCACACGTATATATATATATATATATATATATATATATATATATATATATATATATATATATATATATATATATATATGTAATCAAATCCACAACTTGCGCAGTTCGAATAGCAGGGTACTGGTAACTAATCCGTTAAATTATTCAAATTATTTAAATTTACGTCAGCAAATTATAATTTATACTTGCGCAGTTCAAATAGCAGGGTACTGGTAACTAATCCGTTAAATTATTCAAATTATTTAAATTTGCGTCAGCAAATTATAATTTATAAGTTCGGTTGGATTACAAAATAGTTTTTCAACGATCATGACGAAAGAAATCTTTGCCAGAAAAAATGATTTCAGCTAAAATGTACATTAATATTACTATGAAAAAAGACCAAAGAAAGAAGGCTAACAAGAGATGTGGCAGCGAGAAAAAGACAACAATAAATACGACTTAAAACCACTGGAAAAATCCTAAAAATTAATACGATAAAGACAGAAAACGATGCCGACCGAAATGTAACTGAAAGAAGAAGAATGTGTCCTGAAACTGTTCAAAGCCGGTAAAGAATTTTGCTCTGGTGTATTCTACATAACTCGAGAGGGAACGATGAAGAAATTTTGAAACAAACGGCTTTTTAGATCATGAAGAGAACTGAATGATGCCTTGTCATATTTATGTGTCAACAACGAAAAAAGTAAGAAACCACGAACGAGAAAAACAATCCGAAAAGAGTAGACTGAATTGGCAGTGTTTGTGGTCACAAAAGCAGAAGACAGTTTAACGGTAGGAGATTCGTATTTAACAGTTTAGCTGAGTTAAAACAGAAGAAATCTTGAAATGAAAATTAATATAAATAATATATTGTCTAGAAGTGTCTTTCAACGCTAGGACGTTGACATTGTGTGATTTCTGTCTTTTCTTAGCCACTGTTTATATATATTTTTGAATGAAAATTTGTCATTTGGTTCATCTCGTTTTGTTGTTTTTTAATATAGACATTGCATGTCCTTTCGGTGTGTCAATACCATAGAAATAATACACGTCTACAGATGAACCTTGCTAGCTAATTTTCTGGATGTTTTCTGATCTGTGTTCATTAATACAACAAAAACAGAAATTAGAGGGAGGGGGGGGGGGGGGGGGGGGAGAAGGGGGGTTAAAAAATGCATATAAAGCGGGCGAGGGGTTGTTACGTTCATGTATTTCTAGTGCATGGTGTTAACAAATTACAAATCAAATCGAATTATGGCCAATCAAAACTTAACGTGTAACTTTGATCGCTATCGGTCACGGGAAAAATAGAGAACAGACTAATAAATATACGATTGCGGCGTATGAATGATTAACTTACTTTCAAACATTCGTTGATATCCAAACACCGACTTCTATTGGTTGGATCTATTTCATAGCCAGGACGACATGAACAACTGAAAAAGGTTATAACAACAAAGTATTACTCTGTAAACACGCAAACATCAAAATAACGTAACAGACTGGCTAAATTCTAACTATATGATTGATGCATGCGGTTAGCCTGAAGATGGAAATTTGTAGTATACATAATTAGCTATATGATCATTTGTGTCCAGTCTCGTACTCAGGCGCTTACGAACGTGTCTTTGGCGCCAATTTTGTTAGTTGTCAAATCAGACTCCTGTCAATCCTGTGTATAAACATGACAAGTCCAAGCGCTCGCAAAGAAAATAATTCTCAACTTTCATTAATTATGGCAGTGATCTAGCGACAAGATCGAATATTTAACAGTCTGTCTAAGAAGGACTACAAAACTGAGATGGACTACAGAAAGGCAGACTTCAATTCAGATGTCGTTGCGTTGTTTTCTCGCTTACGCGAACGAATAGGCGAGAATGCAAGGCAACGACAACTGAAACAATCGAAATTTGCTTACGACGTTTTTCAACATCACTATATAGCCGTGCTGTTTGCTATGTTGTTTAGTGAATAATAATCAACCACATGACATGTCTTGACACCAGAGCTCTGCTCGGACAAAAAACATTCCCAACCGGGTTGGGGAAAAAAGCAGCCAACCCAAAAAAGAATAACCCGGGTTGGCGAGCTGACCTGGGCTGGCTCTCAACCCGGGCTCGTGTAAAGGCCCCTTTAGATGTATACATGCATTCATTCATGTGCTTTCTTGTATCAACTATTCATTATATCTCGCAGTCATTAAAGAGATAAGGGGAGCTGGCAAAAAAGCCTGGGAGGTTCACCCACTATTCAGTTTATGCGATGAAATCACTGTTACTAAATTACACATTATATCTTCCTAAGCCCCGCTTTGGGAATATATGTTCTCTTAACGCCAAAACGAGGCTTGGTTGTGATAAATCAGGGTATACTGGGCACTCCGATTGACGTTGGCTACTAGCAAACAATAATATATTACTCCAACCTGAATCCTCCTTTGGTGTTGTTACAAATATGATCACACCCTCCATTGTTTATTGTGCATTCATTTGTATCTGAAAAATAAATAAATAAATAAATACATCTCTAATAAACAGCTTGTCTTTCATAAGTACCCTGTTTCTAATAAGTGCCCTGTCTATATATGATAAGCACTGCATCTCAAATAGGCACGCATGTTTCCCATCTCTCGATCTTACACTGTCTCTTATAAGTACACTGTATCCGGTAAGTGCCCGGACTAAAAAACACCTGTACCAGCAACATAAAAAGGAAACCAAATATTACAAAATTCAATAACAATTACCCGTACACGAAAGCCATAGTTAAGTGTACAATTACTCCAACAATTTGCTGTAGCAATTAATACCAAAACTGACATTTTTCTGCCGTCAATTTTACCATACATGCATGCATGCTACACTGTACAATGTATTCTAAAATCATCAAATATATAATTGAGGAAAATTCAAATATAAACACTAACCCCTTGTATTGCATAAACGTTTTTGTTTACGAAGTCATTTACAAAATTTCGTGCCGTTTTGTATCGGAATAAAGACTACAAATAGTAAAGTATATAGACCTTATTCAAAAATGGCCGCCGAATTAAAATTATTTAATATACATATAAATTAGCCCTTATAAACTCGTTTTCATGTGTGAAATTCAAAAGAGTTTTTACTTTAAAACGAGGTCATAAGGGCGAATCTATATGCACATAAAAGAATTCTAATTCGGCGGCCATTTTTGAATAAGGCCTATAACTATAGTACTTAATTAATTATTAATAGTATACTATTTACTTAGTAATACTAATTAATAATTGAATTAATAACAAAAATGTGGTTCCTAATTAGTATACTATAAATCGGATATAACATCGTCCTACTTTGCATTAACTTCGATCCAAAATAATTATTAGAAATAACTAAAAAAAATAGATAATTATTTAGATGTGATGTATAGTTTAAAGTGCAAAATACCCAAATTTTTTATTATCTGAATACATAGAGCAAACAGTTATTCAGTGAAATGTTTTTGATTGGAGCTATATTCTTCAATGTTTTTTGGCGATTCGCATTTCTAGTATGGTAATGAGATGACGTCTATATGTAGGCATTTGGCTTTCTTTCTCTTCTTGGCAAGATAAACTACCTGATAATTTTTGTGGAAAAACTCATACAATATGGAACATGTTGTTCAAGGGGTGTTGAAGTGGTGGCACAGTGGTTATAGCGCACGTGCCCATTCACCGCTGCGACCCGGGTTCAATTCCTGCTCTCAGCAGTTATCTGATTACAATTTCACCTTGACCGCATGTGAGAAGAGTGCTAGCGCTAACAGTTAGACTCTACCAAACATCGCGGGTTTCCTCCAGGTACTCCGGTTTCCTCCTGTAGAAACACTGGACCAATGAGGGATGGCCCTTACTGGACCTCTAGGGAGAACAGTTAGCTATTAACTGATAGAGCTATCCAGTATAAATAAGATTAGTTTAGTTCAAACACACTATTAATGGAAGAATTGGGTCATGTGACTCCTGCAAACAAGTATTGTATAGATAATGATGACTACTTTGGCGTCATATCATTACCATTTTAAAAACAAAAATCTCTATTAAATAAAGCAATAAAGGTTGTTCCAATCTAAAAGATATTTCGTTGTTCAACTATTTACCAAAGGTAGAACGTCTTTAGATGGTAAAAAATTTGGGGTTAAAGTAAGATACAATATTTGCCGCACATAATGTATCTAATGTATAAAATAACTTAATTATTTTGAAAGAAGTTGTATTCTGTTTTGTATTTTAGAGTGCTTGCTTCGTTATTGTTTTATCAGCATCGTGTTAAAATCTTTGTAATTATAATATGCAAACATTTTTTTTCGGTTTGTGTGAAAATTCCTGAGCTAGACACTAACTATAGCCTGCGTATAAGGATCGTATAATTGTAATCTCTGACGAGTCTGACCATTAAGCCCCGCACAGACGACCAAGTTTTCCCTGACAAGTCTTTTCTTGACAAGTTTTATTTGTTCGTGTTTACGACAAAAATTGACAAAATTTTCCTTGACAAAGAGCCTTGTTCAAAAATTGATCATACTGGCTTTTGAACAATATATATATATATATATATATATATATATATATATATATATATATATATATATATACATATATATATATATATATATATATATATATATATATATATATATATATATATATATATATATATATATATATATATATATAAAAAGCATGAAGTATAGTTACCTTAAAGTCTTCGCTACAACCTCTTGGTAGCGAAGACTTTAAGGTAACTATACTTCATGCTTTATATTTTTCTCTATCTATATGGTATTGAGCACTCTCTAACATTTCGTGGACCGAAACTCATATATATATATATACAGAGAGAGAGAGAGAGAGAGAGAGAGAGAGAGAGAGAGAGAGAGAGAGAGAGAGAGAGAGAGAGAGAGAGAGAGAGAGAGAGAGAGAGAGAGAGAGAGAGAGAGAGATTTATTTAAAGTCGGGATTTCTTCAGTTGATAAACTGCTTTACAAGAAAGCCGAACTAAACTTACAAAAGTTAAAAATTAATTATTAATTGTTAATTAGAAGCATGATGTGAGGCCTCTTTTGAACTCATTGATGTTTTCACTGCATTTTACATTTTCCGGCAAATTGTTCCAAATTTTACATCCAGAATATGCAAAACTTTTTTTTAAGAATTCAGTACGTGCTTGAGGTAAAACAAGACACAACTTTCTGTTTCGCAGGGAATATATATCATTAACGGTAGACATTTTAAAATGGTCTCGTAGATACGGAGGGGCCATGTTGTTTAACACTTTATACATCATAATTAACTTGTGCATATCTCGTGTTTCCGTAAGATTTTTCCATTTTAATTGTTGTCTTATTTCATTAGATCTAACTTCATAACCTTGACAAGTAATCACTCTTGCTGCACGGTTTTGCAGCTTTTGCAGTCTGTGGGCTGTTGTCAAAGGCATATTGTCCCACACAACATCGCAATAATCGAACAATGGTTGAATTAGTGACTTGTATATTGTAATTGAAGTTTGCTGAGGAACAAAACGTCTTACTTGTCGAAGACCTGAAATTCCAGCACTTACTTTTTTTGACATATTGTTGATATGATCTAACCATGATAATCTTTCATCTATATATACCCCTAGAGATTTGGTTACCCTAACTCGTTTTATAGGTTTGCTGTCGAGATATAATAGCGGCATATCTCTTACCTTGTCAAGATTATAGTCAGACCCAACAAACATGTACTCTGTTTTAGTTACGTTTAGACTGAGTTTATTTGCTTTTAGCCATTCACTAATATTTTCGAGATCTTTGTTGGCAAGAGTTATTATTTCTCGAATAGATGTTCCAGTAGTTGTTATGTTAGTATCGTCAGCATACATTCGAGCAGTGGAATGTTGCAGACAATGTGGAAGATCATTAATATAAATGAGAAATAATAATGGTCCAAGAATGGAACCTTGGGGAACGCCACAGTTAAGTGTGTGTTCTTTTGACAGAAAGCCGTTAACACAACATTTTTGTCTGCGATTGTGCAAATACGATTTAAACCAAGATAAAGTATTTGCATCAACTCCATAACTTTGGAGCTTACAGAGTAATATGTCATGGCTTACAGTGTCAAATGCCTTTGCTAAATCCAAATAAACTACAGAATTAAGCAGTCCCTGATCCATGTTTTTAAGCCAATCAGTTGTTGCATCTAGAAGTGTACTCGTAGTAGAGTGAAATGGCCTAAAGCCTGATTGTTTTTCATGCAATAAACTATTTTTATTGAGATACGTATATAACTGATCGTAAACAATACGCTCAAAAACTTTAGATACGGCACTGAGTACAGAGATAGGTCTGTAATTGTTTACGTCGTCTTTAGCTTCGCTTTTATGTATTGGTGTAACCTTTGCAAGTTTCCAGTCGTCAGGAAATACGGCTGTTTGTATGGAAAAATTGAAAAGGTCACATAAAGATTCAGAAATAATAGGCGCTGCATGTTTGAGTAGTTTACATGGTATTTGGTCTAAGCCAGTTGCTTTCCTATCGGGTATTAAACTAAGTAATTTAAAAACGACATTTGGTGTTGTAGGTTTCAAAGTAAATACCGAACTAGCTGTTTTCAAATAATCAGAGTACAATTTAGTAGTCTGAAAATCAGTTGATGTCAATTTCAATCCAATTTCCGAAAAGTGTTTGTTAAAACATTCTGATATATCCGCATCATTATTGATTTCTTGGTTTCCAATTTTTAGAGAAGGGATACTGTCAGATTTAGAGTTGCGAGACATCAATTCATTAATTGATTTCCAAACTTCCTTTGAGTTTCCCGAGTTAGCTTCAAAGAAGTGGTGATAATAATCCTTTTTAGCTTTTCTAATCTTGTTGTTGCAATTATTTCGGGCAAATTTCAAGTTTTGCCAGTCATTGGGATTATTAGATGTCACTGCTGCTTTTTTAAGCTTGTCTCGGTTAACTAGTAATTGTTTTAAATGAGGCGTCATCCAGGGACTCTTTTTGTTTCTCACTCGTTTTCGTTTGAATGGTGCATGTTTATCAACAATAGACAAAAACATTTTTTTCCACAATTCCCACCGGTCATTGGAATCACCTAAGTTATTAATAGTTGACCAAGCGAGATTGGTTAAATCGTTTTTGAAGCTAATGACGTTGAAATTTTTCATATTTCGAACATGTATGACTTTATGCGTATTCTTATTTGGAATAGCGATCTTCCGTATTGCGTAAATAAGACTATGATCGCTTATACCTAAATGTACCACTCCAGATGCAACAACTCTGTTGGAACAATTGGTGAAAATCACATCAATTAGAGTTCTAGTATTTTGTGTGCATCTAGTTGGCTCGACAATAAGTTGTTCAAGTTGGTATATTTCGGAAAGCGAGTTTAATAGTTGAGTAGGTCGATACGTCCTGTTGCTGAGTAAGTCACAGTTAAGATCTCCTAACATGTAAATTTCCTTTGCTTCGTAATCAAGCACTTTGACAGCGTTTGAAATGTGATCAAAAAATATATCAGGGTTACAGTCAGGTGGTCTGTAAGCAACAACTATAGCAAAAGGTTTACTGTTTGGTTTGGTAACTTCCACTATAATGGCTTCAGTGTTATTTGTCATCAAGTCGTATCGAACTTTATAATTGATGTGATTTTTTAAATAAATACAAACCCCACCACCGTTTCGGTTACGATCTTTTCTAATTAAATCATAGTTGTTTAGTTTTACTTGATTACTAGTTATGTTATTATCAAGCCGTGTTTCATTAAAGGCAATTAGATCGATATTTTGATGGGTTATCCACGCTCGAACGTCTTCTATGTGTAAAGGAAGACTTGTAATATTTAAAGAGACCATTTTAAAACCTCTTACCTGCGGGATTTGTAAATTTTCAGACATAACATCATAGCTTCTATCAACAGGTCAATATAGATTAGTTAAATAGTTTTTAAAATTCTTCGCAAGATTAATTGTTCCATGGGCGTTAAGATGTAGCTTTCGTCCGTTTAAACAGCTTGGATCAATGTTATCATGAGATATAATTTTCCAGTTCCTTGATTTGGAAAATGAACGAAGAATTTTGTTGACCGCGACACGTTTATGTTCTAGCTCTGAAGAGTCTTGTCGAGCAGTTAATTCGGAGACAGCTATTGTGGTATCGGGGGAATTTCTCTCGATTTGTTCGCAGATGTTGACGATTTTTTCAGCGACAACTTGGGGTTCTTCGGAACGAAGATTATTTGTGCCAATGTGAACAATCATATTGTCAGGTTTTGCTTTAAGGGTAGGCTTGATATAGTCCTTCATATCTTCAACTCTTGAACCAGAAATAGATATTGTACTGATTCTGTTGGATTTGTCGGACATCTTCCATCCTTTAAGTTTGGATATAATCGAATCTCCTATTATGATCGTCTTCTTGCGTTCATCGCTGGTCTTCGGCTTAGGTGAGTCATCAACATTAGTGACTTCATTTTGTTCAGAGTTCTTATTTTCCTTTGCTGTAGAAGATTTCGTCTTTTTCTTCTTTTTCTTTGGATTGTGTTCTCTAGCTTCATTATCGTTGTTATCGCCAGTGGGAGTTTTGGTATTTGGACTGGCGTCCTGCATAAGTAGTTTGATAGCTGTAACCAAGCTAGACTTCTCTTCTTCAAGTCGTTTGGTGTATTCGTCTTGGATTTTTATTTGAGTTTTAAGTTCCTTAATTTCCATCCGGCACTCTAGTAAATCGTTGCTAAGCTGCTCAGATTCTTTTTCATGTCTACCAGGAGCTTTGACAAAACACTTGTCTTTGATGTCTTGTATCTCGGCTCTTAGATTTGCCAGTTCGTTCATCACAGCTGCATGGTCGCAAACAATTTTCGGCATGGTTTGCTCGCCATTCTCAAAGCTTATCCTCGAACTTGGGATTGAAGAATCCACATCGAGTTTACTATTTAACTCATCAGTGAAAAGCGTTTTGTCCTTGTCGATGGATAGGACAAGATCGCTTTGAGCTGTTTCGATTGCTTCGCCATTACTGTCAGTCGTCCTGGAAGCCGGGTTCCTGTTTCGTTCACAAACATCATGAAACATTTCTCTTAGTGCAGCATGTTCCTTACCATGTAACATAAGGACATTGGTAGAAGTGTAAAATCTAACGGAGCAGTCCTTCACTTTGTAGGTGATGGCCTTGTGCATTTTGTCCTCTTTCGTTTCGCCTTCGTCTTCATCAACGTTCAAAAGACCATTGATAAACGTTTTTAGATCGTTTATTGATCCACCCCAGCGAAAACAATCACTATCGTCTTCGTAGTCAAGATAGTGATTCATTATATTAGAAGTAAGACAAATTTGTCGAGATCTAACTCAAAAATTTGCGGAGCGATTCGGCACACGTCTGCTCGTGACGACAGGCAGGCAGAGGAGAGAGAGAGAGAGAGAGAGAGAGAGAGAGAGAGAGAGAGAGAGAGAGAGAGAGAGAGAGAGAGAGAGAGAGAGAGAGAGAGAGAGAGAGAGAGAGTCCCTGCATTCATGCCACTGCGCGGTCATTGCCGTCAAGGAAAACTCAGCCAGTTGCAAGTGCGATCACCTCTGAAATCAGAGTTAATACTAGGCCTACTTCTCAACCCATTTATACCTTGGCAAGTGCAATTATCTCGCGACAGGAAATGTCCATCATGGCAGCTACACGTGTATCCACCTGGCTCATTTATACACATGCTGCCACAGCAAGCAGTTTCTTCAAAACATTCATCGATATCTGTATATATATATATAAGAAAAATTAAATTATATGTTATAACACAATATATATAAAAACTGTCTAGAAATATAAAAAACATAATGTATTGAACGTTGGCGATAGTAACAAGAAACCAATCCCTTAAATAAAATACTAAATTGAAAGTTAGTTGATTTTGAAAAAAATCGACCAATTACTAAATTAATCGTATACTTACCATCGCATGCCATCCCACCCTCTAATAAGTTATATCCTGAATTACATTCGCACTTGTAGCTGCAAAGTGGGAAAAATGATGTTATAACTAGTTTATCGAGCGGCTTTTTGACCTGGTTTGTTAACTTTTTAACAACCATGCAGTTATACACATAAATATATTAAAAGCAAGGCAGTTTTAATAAAATTCAGGATCTATTTCCTAGTTATAATTATATGAATGTCGATCTTCTAACCTTCCGTTGGTGTTTATACAAATTTGGTGACAGAAACCATTCAAGTCTTCACATTCGTTTACGTCTAAAAGATACCACCAAGACAATTAAACATATAAACAGCACCACATCTGCAGTGTTTGATCTATTACGTCAAATTATTGGTATGGCTCAGCTAAAATGCCATGATTTTTAAATTTAACTTAACTTTATCTTAGTCAACGTTCATTTTCTTTTTCAAAAATAGAGTTAAAATTTGTTACCAGGCATTAGGCCTAAAATATAAATTTTCTGGTCAGCAAGCGCGTTCACTTGTCTTTCTCCTCACGCGTCGATCCTTTTTCTTACATTTTTATGAAAAATGCATAAAAATAAATACACACACACGCACCAAAATGCGCTTTGTACTACGTCGATTTTGGAGATGCGTCCGGACCAGTAAAAAATATTTCTTTTTCTAACCTCATCCTTGACTTGCGGACAATTTTACTCGTCAGGGGAGCTAGAATCCATCGCAGAAAATGAGTTAACTCTCACACTCATGAGTAACTCTTTAACTTTTAAAGATCTCAGTTGATTTTTTTAAAAAATTCAAAAGCTGTAATCAGAAATTGTGGTAGCTCTATTAAATTTTAAAATATATACCTAAACATGTTTTGCTATCTTTATCCAAATAGTACCCTTCATTACAAAGACACACAAAACTACCAATGGCGTTAATACATTGATGATCACAGGGAGAGGAGGCACATTCGTCAATATCTAGAAACAAACCATAAAAATACGAATGAGCTAAGTTTGGGTATATATAATCGGTTTGCAAAGTGGGGTCAACGTACGTCCCTAAATAAGGTCTCGGCTGGGGTTTGGGGGGGTCATAGAACAAGGGTGCGGTCGTGGAATCAATCGATGAGTATTAAGCTTGAATGAATTATGCCGGCATAATTTTGAGGGCTTTCGAAGCATAATAATGCATTTTCGGGCATTGTTGGCATAATAGGCTGTTTCCAAGCATTAATCAGTTTAAAAAATATAACACTTTTAGAAAAATTGGAGAAAAAGCTAGGTGCCTGAGCACTAATAAAACAAAGAAAGCATGATGGGGGCCTTGAGAATATATTTATACCAATTGTTTTTAGGTTTCAGTTGTTAATTTGTTAGCTTTCAGACTTCCATGCAGTTGTAATTAGTTATTTGGTAGCACAGGTGTTCCCACTTCAGAGTTACAAAATATATTATGTGCATGTAGCGTTTAGTGTGGCTAGGTTTTTCACGTTTGAGTTATTTAACCCAGGATATATATATATATATATATATATATATATATATATATATATCAGAATTCTCGAGCATATATATTAGATCGTTTCAACGGGCAATGCATGCCTTTGAGTAAAATTGCTGTATTTTCGGGTATAATGCGCCCAAGCCTATTGGGTGTTCATTTTTTCATGCCACTGCAGCGCTGTGTATATGAAACAGAGTTTACTACAAAGTTAAAATTGGGAGCTGCACTTCTCCGTTATTTGAAGGTATCCGTTGACTTGTATAAACCTATAGACCAGTGAGCTGTATATATAGCTGGAGTAATATCTGCTGTTCATTGACCGGGCAAAGATTGTCAAACATGTTGGCCATGTTGGCCTAAAGTACGTATAGTTCCAGTCTCCTACGCAGTCCAGACCGCGTAGAAGACTGGAACTATACGTACTTTAGGGCCAAAAGGATCGCGGGCTCTGGGAACAAGATTGCCACAAAAATATCACTCCAGTTATATATAGAGCTCATATTTATATAACTCCAGTTATATATAGCTGCTATAGACATGTCCGTTGGTTATAGTGGTACTATGCACTATTTCAAACCAGGAAAACATTTCCTCGATAAAACTGTTTTCAAGTAGAATATTAACAATTGTGATGTTTATGTCTGCATTTACGAATATGTGACTATATTAAATAGCACTATGTGTGCCAGGCACAGAATTAGAAGTTTTGAGGGCCCAACATTCGACAGTGAGGACACGATCCTTTTGTGCAATCTGGAGGCATGCAACTCCTCAAAATTTTTGAAATTTGGGTCTCTGAAACGCCATGCATGCATTTCCTGCATTTTCGCAATGTATCAACATTTTTATGAAATATTTTGGTTCAAATAAGATTAGACTTTCGAATTGCATTTCGTTTTAATTAACAACTGATTATTATCACTTTCAGCCCTGCATTCGAGGGAGAAAAATTATTTTTTTGGGAACCCTTCTATATGGTTTTAAAGGGACTTATTTTACATGTCTGTGATCGTTAGTTATAGTATTATATAGGATTTTTGTTTGGGATGAGTGATATAAAGCAATCAGAAATCTTCTTAGTATAGGTAGGTGGCGACTACCCTGCAAGTCAGAGCCCCTTTCCAACCTACGGAGGCTTCGGGGGAAAGTGGGCTCTGACGACAAACTGGATCTTCGCCCCAAACTCAGTCAGGTTTCGAACTGGTGAAACAAGTTTTTCTAGTTTTATATGAGCACCCGCAAGTAGGAAAATAGCAAGTAACGCGTTAGAGTCTGGGCCCAAAATAGTATCTTGGCAACCGTTCATGTATGCTCAAAAAGAAATACCGAATTTGTTGGCAGAGCCCACTTTCCCTGACTCGCAGGGTACACACGTAAAAACGCGCAAGCCGTTACATACCTGCGAGCAAGTTGTTACACAAGGCTGTTCAACAGGCTGTCACCGTCATGTGTTCGCACTGGCTGTTCCAGTCAGTTAACATGTCTGTAACAGGTTGTTGACAACTTGTAACAAGGCTGATGACTCCAACAGACTAATGACAAGTTGTTCCAACAACCTGTTACCGCTCTGCACTTAACAAGTTGTCAACAGGTTGATGCTAACAAGGTTGTAGCAGCTTCTTGAATGAACAGCATTGTTACAACTTGTTCCCAGCCTTGCTACATGCCTGTTGCGAACATATCCTGTTGACAAGCTGTGAGATTTTTACGTGTGTTGGTGGCGACCTACTCGTTTTGAATAAAAGCCCTTCATCAGAATGATATATTTAGACAGCAGATTAGATTTGTTAGGCTTAGGTTTAATTAATCAGTTTTCGAACTGCATGAGGTAGGGGATATTGTTCATCTGTAGTGATACAATTTTCAAAACAAAATATCCCTTACGTCTTTAAATCATTTCTTGAAATTATAGTTTCGCAACAATACATGCATTCACTCATTAAAATGCCATTTCACTTTTTGAGATTTTAATGTTACCTGTGCAAGACGTCTTATCTTGGTTTAAAGAAAATCCATCAAAGCAAAAACAATGGAAACTAAAACAACAAATCATCCAGTTTAAGTAAAAAAATACAGTCACTTTCATAGTAATAAATTGTGATTTTATGGTTGATGGCAAATTAAGTTTAGTTTCTGATAGTTGTATATATATATATATATATATATATATATATATATATATATATATATATATATATATATATATATATATATATATACATATATATTAACCTCCCTTTGAGTCCCACGCATATTGTTCATATAAACTTAATAGACATTGATAAACCATTTATTTCAGAACAAATTAAAAAGAAGCAAATAATAGTAAACTGAAAACATGCCATGTCGATTGAAAGTATGTCCAAATCATAAAGTGCTCATAACTATTTATATACTTACATGTAATTGTCTAGACTTTGCTAAAACAGATTCAAATAATGCTTAATATGGTTGTCATAGTAACACATAGTTTCCTGCAGGCTTCTTGTTCTGTTTAAATAATTTCTCCGTTTAAAGCCAAATAATAAATAATAAACAATTTTTTTGAGTTTTCAAATGTTGACCGCAAACTGCCAATTAAGGCAATAAAACAGTCTAAAACAAAAAACATCTGCAATGTTGGCTAAAAATTTCATTCTTAAACAAAGGAATCCAAAAAAACGAATCTATTATCATAGCATGCTAGCTAATAAACAAAATCTTGAGTGAATTTGATTAAAGCAGTCTGGCGATATACTTGATTTTAAATTCTGGTGTATGCCATGTTACACTTGCGACGTCGCATCTCCAACTATATACATGAAGCGTAATAACTCAAGAACGGAATAAAATACGAAAGTCGTGTAAAACTATTTTAAATTGCTTTAAACCCCCCGGAAACTCCACATTTTTTAGGTTAGGGTTATTGGGTTCAGAGGGGAAATTTCACATTTTTGGGGTTAGGGTTCGGGGATAGGCTTCATTAATAACCTCGTCCAGCATTACAATGCAATGATTTATTGCCTACAATGCTTTTATAATTACAATAATACCATGATCGCCTCGGATTCATTTGTTCCCCAGGGAATGTAAACATCGTATTTCCCTCATTGCTCATGCAAGAGGGAAATTTTTCCTTTGGCTTTGTCTTCTAATTTTTCCGTGCATGCTGATGAGGGAAAATTAGAAGACAAAGAAATCCTTTGTCTAATTCTTCTAAATTTCCCGCTTGCATATATTTTCCCTCATCAACATGCATGGGAAAATTAGATTCAACTTGTCTGATCGACAACCGTGTAAATTTCCTGTCGGTAAGATTCTCAAAGTTTTCCTCCACGATCATAATATTACAAACTAATACCATGACTTTTCGGAAAATTAGCGATTAAATTTCCCATTTGCCTCGGGAAGCTTTGTAAAAGTCCTTGGGCCCGCGGCCCTGGGACTTTTACAAACCTTCCTTCGGCTGCGGGAGACTTACTCGCTAATTTCCCTCAAGTCATGTTATTACTTATAATAGTTTATTGGTTACAACGTGAGGAGCGGCTGAAGTCACACGGCTAACAACTCACCGGAAGTATGAGTATTAGCGGAAGTAGACTCGTCCTACAGTAGCCTGTGTACAGCCGCTCTCCCGTGAGAAGAAAATTTTGGGGAGAGAGCGTCTGTGAGTTCGAGCAAGGGAGCACGTTAGAATGTGATAGTTCTCGTAAATAAAATAAACTAAACTTTACTTACCTAAAGTTGTTGACGTTTTGTGCGAGTCGCCGAGTTCGATAAAACCGCTGACGATATGAGCCCCCGACGAGCGAGCCGAATACTCTCCGAAGATACGCGAGGGCGGAGCGGGAAGGGAAAAGAGAAGGGGAGTGCAACTACCGAGCACGTGATGGCTTTCAGCCAATAAAATGGTTCATTTAGAAATAGCTTTTCTCCGATGCTCGTAGCAACCTTTCTCGTAGCAGTAGATACTAGATCGAGCCAAATACACTAAAATTATCATATTCTACGACTCGTTAAGTAACTACTAACTACCCTATTAAAGTTCTTGTAAGAATTTTATTAAAAACAATGAATAGTTTTAACACAAAAGGATCAGTACTCGTACTCGTACTGGTCGATCGTTCCACAAACTCGTCTCCTCTTCTTCTCGCACGAACTCACGAAGGAAATAAATGAAACAAAAACTTCCCAAAATTTGAACGATTCAGTTGGTTGACCTTGCAATCTAACTCCTTTTGTATATGTTGTGGGCTTCTTCGGTATTGAGATCATACTCCTGGAGCGTCGACAAACAAACCCGCGATGGCGCGATTCTGACAATAAAAATTCAAAATGACTTATAACTTATTCATAAAAGCCAACGGTTTTCTCATCAGAGTCCAAATTGATAAATCATTCAACGAAAACAACTTACGTCCTGCTGTGAATATCACGAAGATCTGTTGTCTCGGTATTCGTATATAATTGTTGTAAATAGCAACACTCTTTGTGCATAGCAACACTCTATGTGCATAGCAACGTGCTACGAGCATTGTCGAAAGAAATCTCGTAGTTGCACTCCCCTTCTCTTTTCCCTTCCCGCTCCGCCCTCGCGTATCTTCGGAGAGTATTCGGCTCGCTCGTCGGGGGCTCATACAGTATCGTCAGCGGTTTTATCGAACTGGCGACTCGCACAAAACAGGTAAGCAAAGTTTAGTTTATTTTACAAGAACTATCATATTCTAACGTGCTCCCTTGGTTCGAGGCGATAATCGTGTTCCAGGTCACGTGGATATTCCACGGATTCGTGGAACCATATCTGATTGGCCCTTACACAGTCTTATTGTATTACACAAGTTTTAATTGGCTGCTGATAGCATAAATTATAATTTGGTCAAACGAAGATTCAACGAACATACGAGCGAAGTAAACAACTGCCGTATCTCGTTCGATTCTTCAAATTATCTTCTGATTACACGTAATTTATGGCAGCCGCTGATACTGAAACCAAGCAACTTCAAATATTACAAATTCAGATTGATTGTATAACTGAAATAGTATTTCCAACGGACAATCTATCGTCGGTAAGACTACGATTTAAAAATACCTAATTTTCGACATTTATAGGAGTTGGTTGTTATTATTAATCATGGCACATCTGAATTGACAATTGTGATACTGGAATTAAAACATACAACGACATTTATGAATATGATACAGTCAGTCAATCGGACAGTGTGGACAAAACGCTATGTTTTTGAAGCCACACATGAAATTGTACTTGACCGTGGTCGTGAAGTCTGACCTTTGGTTTATAGTAAATACGCTGTTCAAAGACTCTCGTTCTCGCACACACGTCTTTTTGATCAAATACAGTTTTTAATTTGTTAGTTTCTTCACGACATATAATAAAGAAACTTTGAAAGTATTATGAAGTTATTCAATAATTATTATAATTTACTTAAAATCCACGTGACCTGGAACACGATTATCGCCTCGGACTCACAGACGCTCTCTCCCAAAATTTTCTTCTCACGGGAGAGCGGCTGTACACAGGCTAGTCCTACAGTAGCCCAAGTAATTATTTATGTATGTGTAACAAACCTTCCACGAGTATTGTTGCACTGCTGGCTGCAGTCGTTTATTGTTAAATCATTACATTCGTTCACATCTTAAGAAAAGGAGAGAAAAGATTTAAACTTTTTTAATACATTATAACATTAATATTTCCAACTCTTAACCCAAAAGAAACATTTGCGATAAATAGTATTGGCACAGACAGTTGCTAAAATATGACGCATTTCAGATTTTAAGCATAGCTATATTCTCCATGCAGTTAAATTATTATAATTTAGGTAATTTTACGCTCTATCTATGTATACTTCATGCTCCATCTATGTATATTTCATAACTTGTTAAGTCGATGTTATTCTAATAAACATTTCCCTACTCTTTCTGTAATATTTTATTAAAACATGAGCAGCAGTGTTTTATCAGATTTAAAGCACGAAGCGATAGCCGAGATACAACACGCGTATACTGGAAATGTTTTGAAATTTGAATAGCCTCAAAAACGACCGTAATTAGTTCGTTTGGTAATTAGTTCGTTTGGTAATTAGTTCGGTTGCGTAGTAATTTTGGAAAACAACGTTGTCGTCTAAGCCGAGAAAGTCAAAGCTAATTATGTAAATCAAGAGGATTCTTTATCACACATAAGTAGACGCTCATTACACATGAATTTTCTTTGTGTTTTCCTCGTGAATTATGACTTTGGAAATGTGGTATAATAGGCGAGCTTCTGGGTGTTGCGCGCGCATCACTTTTCAAAAAAATTGGCAAGTTCCCTTCAAAATAAACATACTGTTTAACATCAACAAAGTATAGATATAGTTTCTGGATGTTTAACACTGTTATTCTGATGTTGTTGGCTCGCTAGCAAGTCTGTTTGCATTGCTTACTTTGTGGGGGACCCCGCCAAGAGCCCGCCAATTCCTTTGCAAAATGATGCGCGTACAATACCCTAAAATTTGCCTATACGCTCATTTATCTAAATAATTCAAATAGAGATTGATATATAACTTCTAGCAAATAAACTACACCTACCAACACAATCTTTCCATTCAGAAATATAGCCGGGTGGACAAATACAGGAATAATTTCCAATTTCATTGAAACAAATGGCTCCCAAATTAGTGTCACACAGATGACTATCATCAATACATTCATCTAAAGAAAAACGGCAACAAAAATAGAACTATAATTTAAATAATAACCAGAGTCAATCGGATTTCATTTTAAATAATAACCAGAGCCAATCGGAGTTCAGGGAAAATATCACCAAATTCCAATGCACGATTACAGTAATGCTCTGCTGGTTCCTTGATAGAGTTAATATTACTCCGACTTAAACGTAGGCTCGATTTCCAGCCGTATCTCGGGCCCCGGTATTCTCCGTCAAGTTTTAAGATCACGAATTACCTGTAGAGGTCGTCTACAACACTACACCGGAAATTGGAGCTGTCCCGTTTTAACACAGGCGACCCATTCAAGTGACTTGTCTGACTGATATTATATTATTATTAAAATGTATTAAATATGTCATCACAAGCACTATTAAAAATGCATTTAAATATAAAATACCTGGCGTTGTGTTATACCTTTTCGTAGTTCAGTCTCATACCTGTATATTCGAGCAGTATTGCTCGCTTTGCGGTATGTTTGCTTACCCTTGCAGAGTAAAATATTTTTGTAGTAGAAGTATTTATTAGTCACTCCCTGAAAGGGCTTTTCAGATGAGCAAATCGGAGACGGTTATGACGCTATGGTCAGGAATCGTTCATGTTATGCACTGTTATGCATGCTATACATGCTATACAGTGTAGTTGCTTTCGAGGCTTGTGAACAAACTTGTGAATCTTTAAGACAATCAATCTTAAACGTTTCTAAAATACGATCGCATGCCTCACTCATCAACACTCTATTGAACGCTATTTTGAACTGACGGGGTAATTCATGCAGTGATCCAAATCATCCCAATAAGATATGCCTGATGAAAATGTGCAGGCACGTTTGTGATTGGTGCAAATCGACAATGGACAAGCTCACGAGTCCAGCCATGATTTCGAGCGAGGTAAGTACCGCGGGGCGGCGGGGCCCAAAATCGATTAAAAAGAACATTCCCACGTGTGAACATTGCACATCTAATTCACACGTGCTTGCATGCACGATGTTATATTATTACTCGGGCTACTGCAGGTAGACGAGTCTAGGTTTCGGCTCGGTTTTGGGTTTTTTCCTTCTGTGTCACGCTCTTACCCTACTCCGCAGGCCTCTCTTATCAGAAAGCGCAGGCTCAAGTCAAGTGCGCATTTAACTTATTCCGCCGTCTCGATCAAGACAAACATAATAAGACTTTGCTAAACTGGTGCGTGCATACCAAATGCTTTCTTTCTTTGCTTTCCTGATGTCTGATCAAGTCTTTCTCTTCTCGGATGTGTTTTGTGTTTTCACAGACATAGTTATTGGTCAGTAATGTCGCTGGCAAGTATCTTGATCTTATATACGCTTACGATCTCACACGCCGTATACATGAAGCTGTGTTGATATTTACAATGTAATACCCGAAGACTTGACATATGAACGCTGTACATGTGTGGAAATAATGCTTTCTTTCTTAGCTTTCCTACTGTCTGATGATCAGAGTCTGATCAAGTCTTTCTCGTCTCGGATGTGTTTTGCGTGTTCACAGACATAGTTTGATATTGGTCAGTAATGTCGCTAGCTGTGTTGATATTTAATACCCGAAGAGACTCGACATTACAGGCAATCGTGTTTTGTGTATTGCAAATTGTGTTATCTATCGGAGATTAGATTGTGTTTTGACTTTTGTCTGTGACCTGAATGTGTTTAGACGGCGGCTTTAGATCTTAGCGCTGCGTGTGACAACCTGCGCGTAATTTTGCAGTAGCTCGAGTGAACGCCTGACCAGGCGTCTTGTTGTATTACAAATACAAATAAGTTATATCTTATTAGTTCAAGCATCGACAATGAACAATCTCCTACACACGACAAACAAAGCTATTACTTAGCTTACCTATATCCCTGCAGACTACATCGCTTCCATTTTTGCCAATTTCTTGAAATCCGTCATGACATGCGCATTTGTATGATGATGGCAGATTAACACATTTTTGTGTGCAACCACCATTGTTGTTCTGACATTCATCAATATCTAAACAAGTTAGTTTATCCTCCCCAAGTTGGTATCCATCTGGACAAGAACAGTTAAATGATCCAATCGAATTCTCGCACTTGTATGAACAATTCCCTTTGCCATTGTTACCTGAACACTCGTTGATATCTTCACAGTTCACAGATCTAGAGCATAAAGCAGATCAAATTTAAGAGTATAAAAGCAAGACGTTAACATTTGTGGACTGTATTATTCAATTTAAGGCAATAGATTTCTGAAAGTAAATTAATGAATAATGAAGATCATTTTAAGATGTTTGCTGTTGTCTTGATAACACTTCTTTACAAAATCCACATGCAAAACGTGATAAAAACGGAATTAAAATGCATGATTCGTTCCTTTCAAAGCCTATATTTTAGTAATAGTTATAGTCGTATTAGAGTTTCCTGGTTTTAAAGCTAAATATTTCTGTATATAATATTAAAAGATGCGATGCAAATGGGATACATTTAACTGCATGGATGTTGTTAATCATTTGGTGACTAATTCCTCGACGTCAAAGACCTTTTCCATAAAAGACCTTCACTTTAAGTATTCTTTTGTGTGCGTCAAAATGAGCCTTTCTGGCCTCGTGGGGCGAATATTCTTTTGAATTGCAGACACACGAACGAGGCAAGATGCAGATAAAAGTATATTCAAATTAAAAGGCATTGTGAAAGTGGTGTAAATACCTCAGGAACGAGTAGATACAAAGAAAACAGTCACATCCTGACAACTATTGTGTATGTTATAAATTCGGAATTATGAAACTTAATATGCAAAAAAAGCGTTATGTAAACAGATGCATTCAAATATTTAATGGCTGTTGACAATCAGTAGTGACTGAATTACTTTGAATATTTATTTGTACTTAGCACGTACGGATGATTTCCACAACCCTTTTTTAATACGTATATGTTATGTGTAAAAAGTTGAAACCTGTCGCATGCATATATATATATATATATATCGATCAAAAAACCTCCCTCCACCCAAGCTTAACATCAGTAATATAACACGATCAGTAGAAAAACTTTGTAAAACTTTATTTCGACTTTTCGAGGCCAAGCCTCTTTATCAAGATACAATCTACAAGTCATAAAAGTCACCTATTTATACTAAAAATAAGAAAATAATTATGATTTTAAATTACAAAAAATCTCTAATATTTAATCCATTTGGGGCAAACGTATTCAATTTGTAAGCCCAAAATCCTTCTCTGTCCGTCGGTGCGCTACGATTAGTCTTGTCAATAATCTTCACTAACATATCATTAACCACCTCATGCCCTTCCCCATAGAAATGCGCATGCGTATAAATGCGTATAAATGCTCCCCAGGTATATCCCGCTGTCCCTTTCCAAACCTAATTACACTGCTCTTATGATTATTAAACCTTTGTCTGAAATAAGTAATGGTACTTCTCACATACTTCTTACATCTTTTACACAAAATGAGGTAAATCACTCCGACCAAATCACAATCAAAGGAGAAATTAATTCGGAATTTACAACTTATTCTCCTTCAAATTCACAACCTTTCTCAACAAAAGCACATATTTTACAGCGTGATTTACCACATTTGTTCATATGTTAGTGAAGATTATTGACAAGACTAATCATAGCGCACCGACGGACAGAGAAGGAATTTGGGCTTACAAATTGAATACGTTTGCCCCAAATGACTAAATATTATTAGAGATTTTTTGTAATTTAAATTTATAATTATTTTCTTATTTTTAGTATAAATAGGTGACTTTCATGACTTGTAGATCGTATCTTGATAAAGGGGCCTGGTCTCGAAATGTCGAAATAAAGTTTTACAAAGTTTTTCTACTGATCGTGTTGTCAATAATCTTCTAATTGTGTAGTGTGTTACACCTACTGTATATATTCACGTAATTCTCTACAAGGCAAACAGAAAAACGCTACAGTCCCATCGGTTCTGTACAGACTGGACTTCCCGTTTGTTTTGTTTATTGCACAAAACATTAATATTACAAGTCTATTTGTTCACCTGAAATTTGGCATTTTATAAAACCCTCAGCGTCTTAATTATTTTATTTAACTAGACTAATCGACATAGAAAAATATGTTGGAAATGCATGTTGACAGCCGATCAGCAATTCATGTAAACCTATCAGCACGCGCCGGTAAATTAATTCAATTTTTTATTTATTTATTTATTTATTTATTTATTTATTTATTTACTTATTTATTTATTTATTTATTTATTTATTTATTTATTTATTTATTTATTTATTTATTTATTTATTTATTTATTTATTTATTTATTTGTAAACTTTATTGGGTAAACTACAAACTTGCATTTTCTGCATTCATGTTTTTGGGTAAGAGAACTAATAACTTTATTTTTTAAAATAGTTGGAAAAATGTGACAGCTAGCATATTATTTACTTACGCGGAATCGATTGGACGAAAGCCTTGTTTGCACTCACAGTCATATTTTCCAGGATGATTAACACACAGTTGTGAACATCCTCCGTTATTCTCAAGACATTCATTAATGTCAAGGCAAGAAGTTTTGTTTTCACTTAACTTATAACCTTTGTCGCACTCACAACGATAACTAGAAACAAAACCATAACAAAAAATTTCATAGTCTCTCTGAAAAAAAAAAAAAATATATCTCTGGTGTTCGCACCAGTCTATGCAAAAATGAGCGCCATGCATTGCATTTTTTTGCTTTTCAACTCATTTTATTTACCAACACACACCAAACCCACCACCTACCACAACCACTCTTCAGTCATAATCACGTACCCATGCACCACATCCCACCACCACTACTTTCACCGACTGCCACCATCACCCACTACCACCACTTACCATAACTCACCACCACTATCACTTACCATCATCACACACTATATAACACCACCACCCTCAACCCACTTTGAAAGATAAAGAACATCGTCTGTGGCGTTAGACAGAACCAAATGCAAAATATGCATAGCATATAAGTGATGTCTGCATGAGGAAAAATGTACAAAACTTTCTTCCTACATTAAGTCATATACTCATATCCTCCTCCAAGACATCCCCACAAGTTGAAATAAAAACCCGTCCAGCATAGAGTTTAATTATAAAAGAAGAATAACAAACCCTTTAGTGACCATCAAAGGCTTACCTTCCTTCGGAATTATAACATTTGTGGCAATCATCAAGATTCAAGTCACATTCGTTAATATCCTTACAACGCTTTGAACGACCAGGATATGGTTCATATCCTTTAAAACATCCACATTTAAAGCTACCAGGAGTATTAAAACATTCTTGTTGACATGCTCCTCCACCACTGAAAAGGCATTCGTCGACATCTGAAAAGAAAAAAGTTACACACTAGTAAATAAATATTTAATTACGTAGTCGATTACTTGAATTTATATATAATCTATCTTTATAAATAGAATAGATAGAATCTATCTAGAATTTATAGATAGAATCTACCTTTATATATTTAGATCCAAATAGTTAAGTAAAACTACATATAAATCTACGCGCCAAATGTGAAATCTTCTTTTTGAAAACATTTGCCATGCAGTTGCGGGCCAATAAAGAACTAGGAAAACTGCTAGGATGAGGCTACAGGGGCTAATGCTAATCATCCTTAATACTTGCAGCCAGCCGCTGAATTACAAAGGACGCAGTCAACGTGGCCGTGTCGAGGCATATATCAAAGGCACTCCAGGCAGCCGGCCACGGATTACAGCTAAGATGTAGGTGTTGATTTTATGTTACGTGTATTAGCAGGAAAAACGTGTGTTTAATATTTATTTGTAGTACTGGAGCAAAACCATTATCAAGTATGATATCTGTCACAAGACGCATTTTCCCAAATAAAATGATGTAATAGCAGAGCATCAGTTCTAGTGGCTTGATGGATAAAGCGGGAAAACTTGCTAGTTTGATAAGAGTACGTTTTTGAGTAAGCTTTAAAATTAAAAAAGAAAACATGTTCGCACGTTGTGGCCAAAAGTTCGGTAGCGTCGACACGTCACGTGAGATACAAGCATTTGGGGAACGCGAAGGGCCGAAGAGGATAATTGGGAAGTTTAAGGGATATATGCGATGGCAGCTGACCGACAGGCGCGCTCGCTCAGATATCCGCAATTTCTGGCCATGGCAGGTTTGGCGTCAACTCGCATGCGCGTGACGTAGTTTGTGGATGTGGGAGGATGTGTAATGTGGGTCACGATCACAGGCCAATAAAGCCGCGGGCTCAGGGGGTATCTAGGCAACGACTCACGCTTGGATAAATGCATTCTCGCCCGATCGTGACTTGATCTTTGTGATCATTTTTACCAAAATGGCGTTTTGGCTCCGACATCAGAAAATGTTCACTTTTTCCCTTTTTTTTGTTTGTGACAGATCGGATATTTATTTTTCAGCTATCGGAAAGCCAAATTCTTAACTTAGAATCGTATGTTTTTTGTTTATCGAATTTGCTCGTTGTGAATTTGTTTGAAGCGTCGGAGTGATGCGTGCGTTTGAGATGTCGAACCATTTGTAGAATGCTACTTTTCAAGGACTTTATCTTGTTGGTGCAATATATGAAGGGAATTCGGGAAAACGCCTGGAATGGCATATTGAAAATAAATTTCAAAAGACCAGGAGAAATACAGAAATCCAACTTGTGTTTTGGTGACTGGAACGAGAAATGATAAGGTAAGAATGGTGATATATTTGTAGAGAAGTCTGAGTATTTAAGTACAGTAATTAGGCAGTGAAACATTTGAACTGCTGTTCAAAGGTTTGCATGTATATAGCCTTGATGAATTTAATTGTTTTGAAAAGTAGGAAGATGTAAATGACAGAGTATAGTTATTGCTTATTTGTTCTAATAGCATTGTGTTTAATTGTGTTTATGTATGTATTATTTCACTGCATGGATTTTTTAAAATCCAATTAATGAGAGCTGTGTTTATTACTTTTGATTTGCTATCTCAGTCTAGTGTTGTAGAGCTATATATTAAGCAGTATCAACTCCTACAATACAGTACTTTTTATAGTTTATACTGATGTACATAAAGCTGTGTTTTAATATTTTCCTGCAAAGATGCACAGCTCTTATATTATTGCCTTAGACAATTTTCCTATATTCAGTGTACAACATAGCTGTGTTTGCTTTTTTTATTGTTAACCGATGGTGTAAATAACAGCTAATAGCTTTATTGCAACACCCTTATTGAAACACCAGACTCTCCCGACACACTATTACTTTCTGAAGATGTAACCTGTAGCTCCATATACTTACAGTACATGTATACTGTATCTCTATTTATTTTTATTTACCTAAAAATATGCACAGCTGCTTTCATGTACATGTACCTCAGTACAGGGATTATTTTTAGTCATTATAATTTACCTTTGTTTATAGTGCTACAGAGAAATATATCTGTTACTAAGTAATGACGGTGAATGACAGCCCATCTTTTTTCTCTCTTGCAGAGGATGCAGAGCTGGATTCTGGTATTTTAAAAGCCACATCAGAGCACTGTCTACAATTATTAATGATGTTGCTTTCTGAAAACTGTCGGTTCAGATAAATGTTATGAAAGCTTAATCTTGAATTTAAGTACACTAAATCAGAGTTTTATTTACATATCACTTATATGTATACTGTATGTAATGTAACTACAGTTATTTTATAGTAATTGGACAATAATAAATTCATTATCTTTCTTTTGTATCATTTGTTTGAATTTGTGTAGTGAATGTGTAAATACATGTACTCAATTATTTCCTGTGTTTACACATTGAAATTAAAGAAAATTTAAAGATGAATTTCATCAATTTTCATGGCAATTGTCATTTCAATTGTTTACTCTACCACAGGGATGACTACATTAATAGGTTGCTGTTTATTTAATAAGAAATAGAAAATGCCATTTAAATGGGTGATCATGTTCACATAGTTATACAGCCTAAAGCAAACATAAAGATGGACTTCATTGGGAGAATTTGGTTCATGTGAAGCCAAGGTTTTTGCCTCAGGGCTTTCAGGTTATGCTGTATAAAACATTCATTTTCTATTTTTTGAGAACCCTGACACTGTATATCCATACAACTTTTCACTGGTCAAATACGAGTCACCTTGTGTCCCATTGTTGATGTTGTGAAAACAAAGAGATTGCCACAATGCCGAAACTCATAGTCTTTAATACCCTCTTGGCACAAGTCTTTAGTTGTGGATTATTTCGTCTTGAAAAAAGCTTGCTATTTATAGCGACATATTCCTTTATAACCAAATAAAACATGGTACTAAAACTACCCAAGTATTACCAAATCATTTTAGACACAATCGCACAACAGAGCAAATCCTTGTTTCACGCAGTTAGTGTACAACGAAACAATAATTTGAAATTCAAAATGCAATGTCGCGGCCATTTTGTTTATTTTTGGGGGGAATACCGCCGAACGCAATGATGGCGTATTGGCGATTTCGCTATCATTTTTGCTTTTGCCAAGCGTGACTATAGAAATGAAACGAGAAGCCTTCGACGAGTATTTTGGTACCAAATACGAGGTATGGCAAGCAATATTTCGAGTTTAACGAGCAAGTGAAAACTCTCTTTTTGACAACGAAGCAATAATATGGCGGCGCTCATTTCACACGACGGCTAATGGATGTTTAAATCAAAATTGCAGAACTTTTATCGTGAGTATCATTCAAACTCGAAACGATTTCGGCAACTACCGATTATTGAATACCTAAGGAGAACCAAGCGTTTAAAATAGAATCATTTGAGAAATCCCACATATTCCCAGTGTAATACAAGGTAAATTATTGTATTTAATCGCAAAATGCATCGCACCAGAACTCGATCACCAGGCTGTTGATGAATGTGTTTCGGATAACCGTCGCATGCTTTCCGCATTTCGGCAGTTGCTCGAAGGAGTCTATGGGCCATTCTATTTTAAGAATACTTAATTTCCCTGTGAATAAACATAGGTCTTCGGGCCGTCATTATTGGGGAAATCTGAGACATGCGCAAATCTTGCATGTCCGTAATTTCTGGCCATAGTTTACGGCAAATTTAAACCTTCTACAGTTCACGCAAAATTAGTCGTCTAAAGTATCGCTATTCATCACGGTATCAACATGTTTTCTCAGAGGAATAATAATAAAAATAAGATACATCGTCCATTTACCATTGCAAGTCCGTCTGTTGGCGCTGAGCTGAAATCCTTGGCCACACGTACAGTAATAAGTACCAGGCATGTTGGTGCAATTCTGGTCACAGTGGTGCACATTACGACCAAGAACGCATTCATTTACATCTAAAATACAAAATACTTGTAATCTACACTTTAAAAAAGATATAGGTTTTCTTATACTAATTAAAACGCTAGCTGTCGTATAATTAATCAGTTTTGAAGAAGGATGGATTCAACTGCTTTATAGTGGTCAAATAGAAATAATAAAAAATCTTTATAGTTTGAGTTGCACTTCTTAACTTACTTTTAAACGGACAAAAACTCGTATTTTACTGTCTTCTCTTTCAACTTCTTTGTCTCATTTAAACGGGATACCTTAACACTTACAAAGACCTTCCAAAGACCCCAAATAAAGCTCTCCAAATACCAAGAAGACCAGCCGACAACTCGAAAAAATATAGAAAACATATTCCGAAAAATAATGCAATCCTAAAAACTCAAGATATGAGTTAAAACAAGTGGAACTACTGTCAAATTGTAATTATTCAACTCTATCTCGAAGTCACCTTCAAACAAGTGTGTCTTCATTTGTCTGAAAATGACTTTGGAATAGCGTCGAAATATTACAATCCCACAGCAGTTCCATTTCTTTTAACTAGCTCATGTCTTGAGTTTTCAGGATGGCATTATTTTTCGGAATATGTTTTGTTAAAAGCTCTCCCGAATCCAAGTAATTTTTTGGCCTCGAAATTACAAAATAACATATACATAGCTCACCTTTACATGTGTGTTGGTCTTCACCAATTCTGTAACCTTTCCAACAAGAACAGAAGTAACTTCCTAAGGTGTTGTGACACGCCTGGTCACATCCCCCATTTTTTCTTGAACATTCATTGAAATCTGCAGAAAATTTACCTGAAATAACCAATTGAAAATTATCATTAACATCCATGAGTCATATTTTTATTAGGACAAGACGCCTGCTTAGGCGTTCACTCGGGCTACTGATTTATGCAACCTTGACGTAGCCCCCTTGCACATCTACAAAACCTGCCGTGCGAAACAGTGCAAATTTTTTGACAAACCGAGCTTCTATATTGGATCTTATATGAAGTACATCGACGCATGAAGCTTTTGTTTTTGTTTTTTTTAACAACTTTATTGGGTATAAGCAAAAGTAAATACTACAATAATAAGACTAATTTATAAGATAAAGAAAATGTTATAAGAAAATGAGAAAAATATTGTACCCAATAGGGAGAAGGCGCAAACGGGACACGAAGACCCATGCGAGGCGCCCCCCTCAAAAAACAATCAACAAAAAGAAACTACAAAGAAAGAAGATGAAACAACAACAACAACAACAACAACAACAACAACAACAACAACAACAACAACAACAACAACAACAACAACAACAACAACAACAACAACAACAAACAACAACAACAACAACAACAAAAAAAACCAAAAAAACAAACAACAAAAAATTAAAAAAAGCAAACTAACGCTGCGACGCGCTTTACCAACCTCCGACCCAGATGCACACCAAGAAAAAGAGGGATCGCCAAATTGATCACTAGGCTTGTTTTCATCACTTGCTGGTGCCAAACAAGCTGCAATTTCCCCCCTAACTTCCCCACCCCACACACACCCACACCCCTTAGAGAAATGCATGTAAACAAAGCAATGGGCGATGTGGCTTTCAACGGGCAATATCGTATTTGTAAACAAGACGCCTGCTCAGGCGTTCACTCGGGCTACTGATTTCTGAAAGCTTGGCGTAGCCTGTGCGTACTCTAACAAGACTATATGGCAATGGCAATGCATAATTGCATATATTTTGACAAATAGAATTTATTTTCTTATATGAACTGCAGCAGTGCAGGAAGCGCCGAAAGTTTGCTAATGTACATGTATTAAAACAACAAGCTAGGCCGTTTTTCTGAATATTAAACAACAGATCTAATATATTTAGTAGACAAAACCTGTAGTGTCGGATTCGGCAGATTCAAGCGATCATTTTGATATAGAATTTATTTAAATTCGGACAAACAGAAAATATTTAAACATGTTTTGAAACACACGTTTTCAAATGTAATACGACACGCGACACCTACGCGATATCTGGACAGGCACTGAACAGTTCAACATATTATTCGGTGCTTAATAATAATGTAAAGTGTCCTTTAATCGAGTAAATATGAGTAGTATAGAACTTGAGGCTATGGGCGCACTTTTTTTTTTCTCACCAAAGACAGCCCCCAAATGCTCAAATTTAGCGAGGAGGGTTGTTTGAAACGGTAAGCTTTTTTAAAAAATTTTTTAAGTATAAGCAAAAGGGACGAAAAGGGATCCAAACCAAAAAAAAAAATGTTGGAATTCATCAAGAAAGGATGTTTGAGAGGGTTCTTTTAAGAGATGGACCATTTTGACTGTTTTCACGATTTTTATATCCTCGTTTCAGTTTTTTTTTGTTTTTAATAAGGTCTCCCAAATGTTAGTTTTCCTTTTCCAGACGCTTCTGTTGGATTTGATATAATAAAACACAACAGATCTCATACGAGTGGCCGGGGGTTAATCACAAACGGGCTGTATGTAAATTCCATATGTCAGGTGACAGGGGACGACCAATCATCTTTTAACCCATAAATTAAAGTTCTGGTTTTAGTTTTGGTTTTGGTTTTGGTTTTGGTTTTGGTTTCGTTTGGTTTCCGGTTTCTGTTCGGGTACTTTTGTCTTGTGTTGGTACACATGTTTTCCCACAGTTATACCTCCGGATAACAGTCCGAGACATGGTATATATGGTGTGATCATGGCTACAACTTTACCAACGTCACTTTTTAACAGTTTGTCTTTTTGTAATTCGTTGTCTAGCTCCTCAGAGCTTTCTACGGCGTTCAGACCACCGAGAACATTGGAGAATCTACTGATTAACATATCAGTAAGGAATTCATTAGCTCTTTCCATCCTTTTAGCCTCATATTCAGCGTATAGCTTATCCACAACCTTTACCGACGCTTTTTTGATGTAGCCAACTGACTGAGTTATTTCACCATCCTCTGACAGTTTTATTAGCTCACTTCTCTTCTTGTTGGCATCATCGGTTGGTGGAGGTGTTGGGCTGGTTTCCTCAGTCTTTTTCAGATCATTGACGAGCTCATCGACTAAGTTGGGGATCTCAGTAGGTATTTTCGTTTCTGGCTCCCCAACAGATGTCTCAGCTGGTTCTGCAGCGGATGCCTTGGTTTTTTCCCCGACTCTCACCGTTTTAGTTTTCTTTTCGGCCATCTTACTACGGACCAGATTTTGGGATGACCACCTTATACGCGTATGGATGCCTTAACATAATCTCAAGCCTAGCGTATTTGTTTTCTTTTAGCTTTTCAGTTATCCCCATAACCTCATCACGGTCTAAACCACCAAGGTAGTCATCAGTGATGACCTTCATATCGGTTTTGTTGGGGTTGTAGAACGTTACCAACTTACTGATATTCTCCCTATAAGGTTTTGTGATAGCTGTTAGCTGTTGTGTGATTACGATAGTTGACAGATTGTAGTGCCGGGCGCTGAAGGCTAATTTAACCAACTCACTTGTTCTGTTTTTTACGGGTTGCCCACTGGCACAGTCGTCGAGGACTATCAGTGTTTTGGATCCTTTGAATATCCGAACAACATATTCTAGTACAATCTCAACGTCGTCCTGACTACAGTCCACAGCGATGAAGTCCGGGTCGGAGGTGTATTTCCAGGTGGTGTAGGTTTTGTTCCAGCTGAACGTCGGACAGAGCAGAACGATGTAGTCAAAAAACCTGAGGTATTCATCTTCTAACATCTTCAGGAGATACCAGGTTTTTCCACAGGCCGTCATACCAACGATCAGCATATTGAATGGGTGGTCCATTTAATACTGGATTGATTTTAGATTCTTATTTACCATATTTACCAAACCATCACTCAGCACAAAGATTCGACAGACTACGTTAGCCACAGTCACCTTCTTAGTAATCTCGATCAGAACCCCAGACTGTGTGTTAACAATTCTTTTTCCAGTCCCGACACTATTACAGGTCCTTCAATACTTCTCAGATCAATCGCCAGAGCGAAAGCGTCCTTGTAGAACTTCTGGATTGTCATAAACTGATCTGTGTTTTCCTTTCCACCAAACAGTCTTTTAGCCTCATCATAGAACCGACTTTTTGGGATCCCCTGACTGAAGACAGCGTTGGGTACACCCTCGATTGTTAGCTTAACGCTCTCAATGTTTGGATAGACGTATTTCTCACTATCAGTCCGGATCTTGTTTGTGAACATCATTACAATACCTTTCATAGACTTCCGTGGAAGGTTAATGTGTTCGTTGATTAGGGTTGATCCAGCCAACCATTCAGTTGACTTCATCAGCGTCACATGTTCGTAGGACAACGATCGGCCAGCTGTGTACAGTGAGGTTATTTCACTGGCGATGTCGGTGTTATCAATCGTCTCATACTCCAGTTCGAGGTTTTCCAGTGTGTACCCATCAACGGTCTCACTTGACTGGGCCACCATAACGTCACTCGCCTTTGGTAGGCTAATGACATAGCGGAAGTTGTTGTACATCTCAAAGGGAGCATATAGTCCATGGTCCCCGAGGATCTTATCCAATTTCACCTTCATCCTCACCCCATGGATTGTGAGCATCAGAGCGTCAGCTACCTTCTCAGCGTCCCCAGAAGAAGCCCCACTGTCGTCCTTGGACATCAGCTTTCTCAGGTTTTCTGGACCGATTCCATACCCAACCATCTGATCTCTCACACTCTTTGGTAACCAGAGATCCCTGTACACACCAAGAACACTTTCACCCGTGTTGTCGTAAACAGTCTCGCCGGCTAGCTTAACAACCAGCCTTTCAACCAGAAGTCTGGAAAGATTGTTTAGGAACCACGACTTGGTGTTCATGTTTTTGAAGTCGAACAATAAGTGAAAGCTACCCGGGACCAAACAGCTATCAGGTTTTAGCTTTGGTATGTTGATGTAGAGGTCCTCACCAGGGTTGACTTTGTTGGGGTTCATGGTGATCGTGTGTCTTGTCCTACTTCCCTTAATCTCCGACATTTTCGCCCGTCTAAATCCAGGTAACAGCTCTGTCTGACTTCTGTTGGTCATATACTACATAACAGGTTTTATTTTCTGTTTTTCCAGTAGTCGTACAACAACCACGTCATAGCTATAGCTAAAACCCACAGATTGTTGGCTAACCATGCTATCCCTTTTGCTCCCCATGTCAGAACCTGTGCTATCACACTGAACAGTGGTGCCAACAGAGGTCCCAAACTCTTACCCAGATTAGCGAGTGCCTTAGCGAAACCACCAACAGCTCTCGCTCCCCCCGAGACAGTCCTTCTGGTTGCCACAACTATTGTGGTTATGATTCCAGCTATGGTAATGGCTATGGCAGACGGCCAACCATATTTTCCTTAGCCCATTTCTTAAACTTTTCTAACCTATTTAGGTCATTATTCTCCACTTTATCGTTTATGATAGATATAACATCAATATGTTCGGGGGCATCACCAATCCTAATTCTTATGGTGTCCGCCTTCATTTCCGCCATCTCACTGATTTTCTCATACAGCTGCCTCTTACGAGGGTCTTCCTCACTAGCCGCTTGCTCTTTGTAGTAGTCGGCTTCTATTTCAAGAAACCTAATCTTGTCTACACTTGTACCCTGTGGTTTGAGCATTCCCATGAATTCTCTTACTTCCTTCTCAGTTAGGAGCTCTCTAGCCTGTTTCAGTAGGTCCTCCTCTTTTTCCTCAAGTACACTCTCACTCTCTGAGATGATCTGTGAGCTTATGTCACTCACAACTTCTAAGGAAGTCGTTGAGCCGTTGTTAGCCTTTTCAATGGCTCCTACTAATGTTTTGGAGTGCTCAGCTTTAGCTTCTTTTATAAGCTCATCAAAATCCTCGACGTATCTATCCTTTGTTTGAGATTCACTACGCCTAATCCCACCACCTGTCTTACGTACCATAACCTTTTTACCTCTGAAGGTCGCTCCGGTAACGCCCTTATCCCCAATAATAAATTCAGTCTGTTCAAGCAGTTCTCTAGATGCTTTACCATCCCCCACATTCACCGTAAATCCGAGATCCTTCTCCTCTTTAAAGATTTTCTTCTTATCCTCTATGATAGCCCTCCTCATTGCTCCAGAGTCACGGCCAGCATTAGGGACACTTTCGTCTGATGTTACGCGTGTCATATCATCTGAACCTAACGTGGGGCGGCCTGTCAGATCGTCCAGTCTTCTTCTCTGATCTCCATCGGTGAAGCTCGTCTCGCCGGTATCTTCTTCACCCTCTACTCTCTCTTCTTCTTTGTTAAGATCATCCATTCCGATGTTGACTTCTCCATCAGCCATTATATACTAACCTATGTACAACTCAAGCAGAACAGCTCCGATCCCAACCGGTCGACCTACTGAATGATCATTATTTCCACGAACCCTAAAGGTCATCTTACCATAGACACCCTTACGGATCTCAGCTTTCGACTCAATGTCTGTGTAGTGCTGTACACTCCCTTTCAGACTCTGCTCAGAGGTTATCGGAAGAGTACCAATCAGATTACTCCTCCTCCCATTGTCCAGACTTTTCTCACTCTCAACAGCGTCACACGAGATCCCAACATACCTCAGTCCTCTGTTGATGTCCACCTGATTCGGACTATTTGTCCACCCACCACCACCAGCAGTTATCACATCGTTTTCACCGAACCCCAAAAGAAGACCCATCTTCCCAAGTCTCAACTTTTCCGACGTTTTTACCTTAGAAGTTCCGTTGTAAACATTCTTTCCGAACTCAACCACCCCACTGTGGGTCCCGGCCAAACCCTTAACGAACGTTTCCAACGCGTCAAAGCTGAAATAACCTTCAGGAGCGGATGCCTCCTTACCATCAAACGACACCGAATCGTTTAGACCTGACACCACATTGTTATAGTTCCAGTATACCGTCGCTTTCTTCAGCATCACCTGTGGTCTTGGACCTGTCACCATGATAGGTTGTTCGAAGTAGACAGTCTTCTCACCGTTTTCAATGAATAATGTTAACCTCATTACCCGGGTATACATTAACCCAGGTTTTGTACGTCACTCTCAGGTATCCATGAGTTGTGCTTACTGTCATAACCCAACCACTTAACCAACACCATCTTCTTTCCCGCGACTCTCTTCCTCCTCAACACCTTCTCAACCCTATAAACGTCATCCTTCTTATCCACCGGTGACAGCTCTGAATCATAGAACTTTCCGATAATCGGCTCACCCTCAGCGTCCTCTATCTCGTAAACGTTTGGGTCACCACGGATGACCTTTGTTATCCTGAAGATTTCCTCAGTGAAGTTAGCCTCATAACCCTTTGTAAATATACTCTTATACTTTGACACCCTCACAGTGTCTCCAACCCGGAACTTAGGTAGGGGGTGATCACCAAAATGATGACCGAACAACGTATTCCAGACCTGATTCTCGTTTGATTTATTTACGTCCCTGGGCTTCATCAGAACGGCACTATGCTTTGTGTTGTTATAACCCTCAACGAGGTCATCCAGGACATCAATCCACCTATAAGTCCCCTTGGTGTAGAAATACTTCCACATAGTAGTCTTAAGTGTTCTGTTGAACCGTTCGACGATCGCTGCTTTCTTGTCCGAAAACGTACTGAAGTACTCAACACCACGTTCCTTCAGCAGACCTTTCACACCAACGTTATAAAACTCCTTTCCGTCGTCGAACTGAGCAAGGTCGGGGTAGTCACCAAATCGGTCTTTGAACTGTTCCAACAGCTCAGCCACAGCCCCGGTCATGTTTTTCGTGTCCTTCCTGTAAACGGGAACGGCGAAAGCATACCGACTCAGAATCTCAACAGCCGTCAGAATCCAGTAATACCCTTTGTTCTGGTTCTTGTACTTCCCCATATCAACCAAGTCCATCTGTATCTGCTCACCGAGGTGGCTGACGAACGTCTGTCTGAACTTATGCCTCCTCACAACCGGTCTGTACCTCGTGTACGTGTCCTGTGTTTTTAGCCAGTCCCTCACTACCTTCTTACTCACATCAAGACCTTCTTCCACCGCCTTCTGGTACAATCGTTCAGCCGACTGATATCCTGTTTTTGGATAGTAGTAGATATCTCTCAATTCCTGTTCCAACCCGACCCCGGTGTCCATATAACCTAACCTATGATATATGGATAAGACTCTGAGAGTGTTTTTCACCAAATACCCATACGCCGATAGAACTAAGTTCATAACTGATTCAGTCTTCGGTCAGTCAGAGCCTGGTGTGTTCTTTGGACCTATCAACGATACATACATCTACACTGGTGACGCGCAGTTTAAGAACAATAAGAACTACACCAAGTATCTGACAATAAATAAACCACCACCCAGATTTCCGAAGATATGGCTTGGTGGTGGTACGGTACAAAAAGTTCAGGGTAAGCGACACTGGAAGAGGGACATTGAGGGAAAATACGACTTCTCGAAGTTCACGTATCTATCAGACAACGCCATAGACTACGACCTTAACAATTTCAGGATCTACGTTAACGACCAAGACTTTTTTATGGCAAAGTTACCAGTCCTAAACCCAGGGAACCGGACGGACATTGCAGTATGGTGGAATAACAATGAACCTTATTACCAGCTCATCTTTGCTGTCTATCTCAGTTCATACTGCTGTGGCGTTGGAGTAGAACACCTAAAATTCTCAGAAGACGTATATCCAGTGGTCTCCTCTGTCATGTGTTTTCACCTCTATTTCACCACGCGGCGTATACTAAGACGTCTCATAACCGAAAAGAGGAGTGACCTAATGAGAGAGTTTGGCGTCGGAGATGATGTGATTGACAACATGGTGAACATACCTAGAGAAAAAAAGTTTCTGATTAATCCGAAGTCTGGTTACAAACACAACCGTCCGTTCCATGAGTGAATGTGGCGTCTCAATAGCGACTATAAGACACACTACAGAAGGTTCATCCCTTTACGGACAAATGGTTTCACCAGGGTAGGTCTGCAGTATCTGAATGAGTCCATCGAGGCTTATGTCTACGCCGTTCTTGGTTCACAGGCTAAAACAAGGATCAGCATTGTTAACAAAGGTGCTGGCAGTCTCGAGACACAGCAGGAATTCAGAGTCCTTGTAGAGGATGCCGTCGTTAACTACAGCGTCAGCACCTGGATTTTGAATATGAACAGGGCAATATCAGATACTAACGTCACCCAGAACCTAGCCATTAGCCCTGACACGTGGTTAGTACCAGGATCACTGACGATACTGAAGGAGAAAATCTTAGGATACAACAACTTACTCAAACGTGCGTCGGAGGGTATGAGATTTGGTATCAATTCTGAAGTCAACTACCAAGGTGTTCACAAACAACCAAAGAAGCTACACCAAGAAAGCGGTCCACATCTGGAAACACTAGACAACACTGACGGGCAAACCGACAAACCAGCTGTCCACACACCTGACAGACCAGCCGTCCATACACCTGACAAACCAACCGTCCATACACCTGACAAACCAACCGTCCATACACCTGACAAACAATCAAAGCCAGACAATCTGGGAATCCTATTGGTCCTAACAGCTGTGTCTGGGTATCTGTTCAGTAAATACGTCCTATAGTATATGGGTCTGTTTTATGGTTACAACAGACTGGACACAGTGACTAATGAACATCTCAACGGTAAGCTGAGAGAAGTCCTTCATACGAAGCCTGACTACAAGGTCATCTTTGATCTGAACGTAACCAGATCCAGTAAGAACGCGGTCTCCAGACTCAATTTTGTTGATTACATAGAAGACAGGGACGGTGAGATCCACTCAGCCATGTTTTGGAGACCCCTAAGTGTCAACCCACAGCTAAACACCGCCGACGACCACCACTTCCTTTACCCTGAGTCCTCGATAAGAACAGCCTTTCAGGCTAACGTGCCCAGATTCATGTTCACCAATGTCTCAGTTTTCGTTGTGGTAAGGAGAAACAGTGTGAGATCGGCGTCGGGTGCCTGGGAAACAATTGTTTCCAATACCAATGTTAACGGTGGTAGAAGCCTTGGGTTTAAAGCTGGGGTGAATAACAGACTGGTTTTCGGTGGAATGACACCGTCTAGGTTTCGTGAGTGTACAATTCCAGCGAAGTTCATCGGGAAGAGGGTTCTGATATCTGCCCACTGGCTATCTGGGCTTAGAGTGTCACACGTCAGGATAAATGGTGAGATATTGAGGGACTCATACTCTCTGTGTGACATCGGACAGTTGGGGACACCCTACCTGAGTGTCCTCGGGGTGAACAGCTTAAAAAGTTTTTATTCAGACATCAGCTTCTACGGTATGAGGGTTGTGGAGGGTCGCCTAGGGGAACCTGAGATCGGGAGGATCTGTAAGGAGGTTATGGTTGAATATGACCTGTAATCACGTCTGGGTATCTGTCCTATAGTATATGAGTCTGTTTTATGGTTACAACAGACCAGTCACTAATAAACAACTCAACGACAGACTGAAAGCCCATATAAAGGCCCGTGACCACAGAGTTATCTTCGATCTGAACGTAACCAGGGCCAGTAAGAACGCGGTTTCCAAACTCCCTCCTTTTGTTGATTACATAGAGGATAGGGACGGTGAGACCAGAACCAACTCAACCATGTCTTGGAGACCCCCTAGTGTCAACCCACAGCTAAACACCGCTGGCGACCACCACTTCCTTCACCATGAGTCCTCAATAAGAACAGCCTTCCACGTTAGCATACCCAGACTCATGTTCACCGATGTTTCGGTTTTCGTCGTGGTAAAGAGGAACGGCGTGAGATCGGCGTCAGGTACCTGGGAAATGATTGTTTCCAATAATGACAACAGTCTCGGTAAAAGCATTGGGTTTAAAGCTGGGGTGAATGACAAACTGTTTATAGATGGGTCGTCACCACATAGGATTCACGAGTGTACAATTCCGGCGAAGTTCATTGGGAAGAAGGTTCTGATATCTGCCCACTGGCTATCCGGACTCAGAGTGTCACACGTTAGGATAAATGGTGAAATACTAAGAGACTCATTTTTTATCAGTAACATCGATCAGATAGGGACGTCTTATATGGATGTCTTCGGGCTAAACAGTTTTAAAAAGTATTATTCAGACATCAACTTCTACGGCATGAAGATCGTAGAGGGTCGTCTGGGGAATCCTGAGATTGAGAGGATTTCTAACAGGACCATGGTTGAATATGACCTGTAATTAGAATGGGGAAAAAGAGGAAAAGCGTCGTCAGCTTCAACCACATTGGTAAAAACCTCCAATCGGCTGAAGTGGACAAACTAACCCGACTCTATTCGTATTACCACAGGTTAGCGACCTGTTACAAGTGGAAACACACCCGACTGAAAAGACTGAAGATGATCCTCGAGACGGTCTCTATTGGGTTGACCGTGGTTGGGGGAATAGCCGGTGGTGTTACAGCTAACCCACTGATCCTCGGAACCATAGCCAGTCCTGGCGTTTTGATTCAGGGGTATGTGACCAAGTCGGGGATGTCTGGCAGACTGGAAAACTGTAAATTTGCTCACGTCAGCTACCACAAGGTCCTGACACAAATCAGAAGCTTCCTACGCGGAGCTTCCTACGACGAAACGGTCTTCCTATCCGACGTCCGTGTACTCGACGACATTGTGACTGAGGTCTGTCCACATTCCCACAGTATGATCACACGGTATCATAGGACTTACGACTCAGCTGAGCCTGTTGGGCCTGGCTAACGGTTCTGACGATCTCTGGTATGTAGACGTCCCGACCGTTCACACGAGCCATCCAACCGTGAAATCCGCTAGGGATCCCATTGAGGGCACCGACCACCTCCGACTCATCCGGACCGAAGTCTTCCCAATCTAGGGTAATCACCTTAGTCCCATTAAGGGCTATGTCCTCAGTCATCTCCCCCATATACCTCTCTACACACCTGAGGTAATCCTTAGTCACACCGGCTTCACATTTCCGACCTCTCCTGAGCATCCGGTCGTAACAGGTGTCAACTGAGGCTTTTAGGAATAGTAGGGCATCAGGGGTTGGGAGAAGATTGTTTAGTGAGTGGAAGACCTGGGAATACTCAGAAAACTGTTTGTCGGTTATCCACCCATTACGCCAACAGTTCTTAGTAAAAACCATACAGCTGTGATGTGTCCTCTCTACGATCACATTCCTCCCTTCGTTGATTAACTCCAGAGCCTCTAGGTAGACGTCGATTCTCTCACCGAGGAACCAGGTCTCCATCTCATACGCCCAGGTCTTAGGGTCGGCGTAAAACCTTTCGAGGTATGGATTGTCGTCAACTGGCTCCTCAGCAAGGTAATAGCCATTTCTTACAGCGAATGGTATAGCGAACGTTGTCTTTCCAACACCGATGTTTCCGTCGAGGGTGATTAGCCGAGCACCGATCTTTGTCTCAGTCATTATACCCCAGGTATACGGTACGACCCTAGACCTCTCGTATTTTATATGAAGATTCCAAAGAGACTTAGACGACCCATACTGATTATCTTCCACGCCCTTAGAAGAGCTATCGGGGTGATGAGACATTGTGTTAGGGGAAACCGTAGGGAGAGTACTACGTGACTGAGTCTGTTGTTTGGCCGACGGTCTTAGGAACCCCTACAGATGACCTCACAGACTTCCAACAAACAGCCTCAGAGATTCCTATAGATGGTCTCACAGATTCCTCAGAGACGACCTCAGAGATTCCTATAGATGGTCTCACAGATTCCTTAGAGACGACCTCAGAGATCCCTACAGATGACCTCACAGATGAAACATAGATTAGTGTATAGATGGCTGACGAGTCTGAGAAAACCCCGGAAGTCCCTAAAATAACATCAGTGGTCAAGACGGAGAAAGTTAAGGATCCAAAACGGGTGGAGGCTGGTAAACGACTGGCTCAAATATCGAAGGTAGCCAAGGAGAGAAAAGCCAGGGAGCGGTTGGCGGCTGAGATTGGTCTTGGGGTTGGTGGGGGCCGGTCAGCCTATTACGGATATCTAATCGGAACCGTTGGGTTGGTTATCGGTGGGGCTTCACTCTATTACACTATGAGGCAGGAGAGAAGGGAGGTTCAGAGACTGAAAACCGTTGATGAGGAGAAGGTAATGGAAGGAACCGTGGTAAAACCCGAGCCACAGAACCCCGTCCAGACCCCTCCGGTTTTAGACACCTTCGACGAATGAAATATGTGTTAGTATAATGTCAACCACCAACCGAAAAGAACTGATGAACGAGCTCTACGACGCCCTCCTGAATGAATGAATTGAATGAATTTATGAATGAATGAATTTATTAATTGACATTCCCTAAAATGGGCTTTTCAATGACAATTTACATGTTATAAAAAGAGATTATGAATTATCGACTATATTTACAGCAATCTTATCGTTAATGATTAATTAATACAAATTATTACGTAAACTAAAATTATACTTTATATTATGGTTTATAAGTTAAAAACAATTAAAAAATTATCGCTTTTCAATAAGAATTGTCTTAAGTTTCGTCTTAAAATTGTTCAAGTCACTGACTGATTTCAGCTCTGTATCTAGACCATTCCATATCTTAGTCCCTCTGTATTTAAACGATCTTTGATCGATCGATGTCCTAAATTTTGGAATATCCAGGTCTCCATTTCTTCTAGTATCTCGGTTATGAATTCTGTTACGTTGTTCAAAATTATCACATAAGTACCGTGGAGCTTTGTCATTCATGCATTTAAATGTTAGTAACGCATCTCTGTATAATAGATGTTCTTTGATTGACAACCATCCTAACGCATGTAATGTCGGAGATATATGATCATACCTAGGCACCCCTGTGATTAATCGGGCTGCACAATTTTGGATTAATTGAATCTTTTTAATATTGCTATCTGACGTATTAGACCATACTGTTGAACAATAATTAATTTTGCTCATGACTAATGTGTCAATGATTGTAGCTAGTGTTAACTGATCAAAGTTGTGTTTCACCCGACCAATCTGACCCAATTTTGAAATACACGATGATGACAATGCTTGTATGTGTTTGTCATATGTTAGATGAGAATCCAGGAGCATACCTAAATCCTTAACCTCTGTAACAGGTATAAGATTTTCCCCCATAAAATTAATATGGACGGGAGATTCCAATTGATTCATTAGTTGCCGTGTACCAACCACCAACATTTTGGTCTTTTTTGGGTTTACAAGAAGACTGTTGTTGCAACACCATTCAAAAACTCTATGTAAATCCTCTTCTATATGCAGTAACGAGCGTTCCATATTCAATAAAGTAAACGATAGAAATGTTTTCGAATCGTCAACATACGATTCAAGACTACAACTGTTAGGAACTGAAGACAAGCTATCTGTATATATATTAAATAAAAACGGTGAAAGCACAGAGCCTTGAGGAATCCCATGTGACAATACAACAGGTGTCGAAGAGGTGGTTCCAATTCTAACATACTGCCATCTGTCAGATAAGTAGCTTTTGAACCATTTGTGCACTGCTGGAGATACACCTAGGTTTTGAATTCTTTGTAGAAGCATATCGTGTTGAACACTGTCAAACGCTTTAGACATGTCCAAAAATATAACTATAGATAATTGCTTATTGTCCATTGCTTCCAACAGCATGTCTGTCACTGCAATATTGAGTGTTTCAGTGGAGTGTTTTTTACGGTTACCACTTTGATGCTTCGTCAATAATTTATGTTTTGTTAGATATTCTGTATACTGATTCAATGCGACTTTGTCGCATATTTTTGACAAACAAGACAGCAGTGAAATTGGTCGATTATTTGAGGCGATTTCAGGATCATCTTCCTTATGAAGCGGAACTACCCCTGCTATCTTCCACATTGAGGGATATGTTGACGTCATCAAGGAACAGTTGATAATATCCGTGACAGGGTCTAAAATCACTTCAAGTGAATCTTTAATGAATTGAATATTTATCTTATCGGCACCTGGAGCTTTGTTTGATGGACTATTTAAAATTATTTTTCCAACTTCATCACGTGTAACTGCACTAAATTCAAACAGATCAAGGGAGGATAGGTGTCTCGAGGGTGGTAAAGTAGTAGTTATCTGAATGTTGTTAACTTCCGCTAGTTTCTTTACCTTGTCGGCTGCAGTCTTCCCAACAGAAGCAAAATAGTTGTTAAATTCATTGGCTAGTATTTTGTGATCTTTTTGGTAAACAGGTTTTTCTGAATCTTTACTCGGCAGACACCCCCTGATCACCTTCCACATAGATCTTGAATTACCTTTATATTCCTCAATTTGATTCCGTACATAGTTAGACTCCGCTGTTCTTAAAGTTGTCTTTATAGAATTCCTGAGTTGCTTATAGACATCCCAATCTTCCGCGTTACGTGAGAGGCGAAAAATTCTCAGCTTTTTGTCTCTCAATTTCATCGTGTACTTAAATTCCTTATTGATAAACTTGTTAGGTCTACCTTTAATTCTGATATGCTTGATGGGCGCGTGTTTGTCCAGAGTATTTATAAATAATTGATTAAAGTAATCGATTTTCTCATTTACATCATTGATACGATAGATCTCATAAAACGGAAGTTGAGACAGTTCTGCCTTGAAACACATGGAGTCGTAGTTTTTATAACTCCTCACGTCCTTGTATGCAGAGCGGGGCTTATCAGCTCTTAGTTTAAGTGTACAGTAGATCATAGAATGGTCACTAATGCCTATATCAACAACCCCACTACTTTTAACCTTGGAGGAAGATGAAACCATAATAACATCAAGCAACGAACTTGTTTGAGATGTAATTCTCGTTGGATCTTTAATAAGTTGGGTCAAGTGTAGTTCGGAGCAAGTATCTAATAATACTTTAGCTTCATAACAGGATGTTTTGAGGAGATTGCAATTCATATCGCCTAAAATAATGATCTCTTTTCCCAATAACAAAGCCTCAGTAAATTTAGGTTTAACTTCATCTCGTATACATGTAACCGGGCAATTAGGTGGTCTATAAGTAGCGCAGACAATCATAGATTTATTATTATTCACTTGTATTTGCAACCAAAGTTGATGGAAACCTATTGGAGAAATATACGAAAGGTCTTTTAACACTTTTGTCTTAAAGTCATTACGCACGTAGATACATACGCCACCACCCTTTTTATGCTTGCGATCGAGTCTATGTACATTGTATTCCTTAATTTTTACCTCGGCGTTGGTCGTGGAAGAATTTAGCCATGTCTCTGATAATGCCAAGATATCTAGTTTCTCGTCAGCGACCAGTTCTCTTACTTGAATCAAATGGTTTCTGTTTCTAATTGACTGCACATTTAGATGAGATAACTTTATTCTGTTACATGAATGTTTTTGGTTATTCATTACAACCTTTGAATGGGCTGTATGGGAAATATTCACAGATATTATATTTTGAGGAATACGCTTCACCCGCCTAAACCTCTGTAATCGTGGAAACATCCTGACGGGAATTTGAGCCATTATACATACGTAGAATGGATTCCCTCCTGGGTGCTGTTGGTTTTACCCCCGCTAGATTTTGGTTTCCACAGTTTACATTGCACGAACTTAGGCCAAAACGTTTTGTTTTCAATCAAAGAACATGCATTTGCTGGGACGTGGAGTTTAGCAGAAATTGATCCTTTCCTTTTACTTTTAAATAGAGATAAGTAAGTTGGAGTTACCTTTCGCTTTTCCAAATAGGATAGAATATCCTGATCTTTAACATTCTCACCAATCCTGGACAAGAAGAACTTCTTAATTCTACTGCGCTTTCGTTGAACCCCGATAAACCCATCAGCACTGACATCAGTTTGTTCATTAACCATTTTCCGAGCTGCAGAGACTTGCACAGTATTTTCTACATTATCGTCCGTACTAGGTCTGCCATTAATCTCACCCTTCTCATTTACAGGGGGAGGAGATTTTGCCACTTGAGCGTAGGTTCTCCGCGGTCTAGATTGTTCATCAATAATACCACTTGCACTTTGCCCCACATCAGTCAAGATTGGCTCTCGTGTGGGAGGAGAATCAGGAGCAATACTTATAGTTTGATTTATATTCGCCTGGTTGCTATCATTTAGATTTATCTGTTCATGCATCACAATCAAATTGTCATTTAGATTTATCTGTTCGTGCATAACAATAGAATTGTCTTTATCTTCATTAAAAAACGCATAGTTTGAATTTGCGGTATTTACATTCATATCTAACAACTTTCTCATGCTTGATTCTCTTTCACAGGCGTTATTTTTCTCTATATAATCCTGAAATTGGGACATAACAGAAGTTAAATACACGATATTCTCTGACAAAGATCTAATCGCGTCCCCATTAACCGACTGGTCAGATTTAAGACTTTCCATGTCCACAGAAAAATCGTTCGATTTGCATGAAGAAGCAGCATCCGAAACGTGTACTTCTGCCAACTCCAAATTATCTTCTCCGTCTTCACACATCTGTTTACACAGCTCTTTCTTAATAAGGTTTGCTTTACTCCCATCAAAATATAACAAATGTTTATTCCTTCTCCATGAAATTGACGAATCACCGAAGGTAAACACTTTTTTATCCCCACCAGGATGAGACCAAGTTCCATTGAGTTTATATTTCTCGCATAAAAGTTCTTTCAATGATTCAAGATCTCCAGACCAAGCTAGACACAGCTTGTTTGTTGCCATTAGATCGGTTATCGCATTATTGGCGATAAATATTGAAAACAGTCACTTTTAGGAATTCTGATCTACAAATATACGGAGCTATCAAACACACTATCTGATCACAAGTGGAGCTGTGGCGGTCTCCATGGCTTCGAGGAAGGTCCTGAGGGAACCTTTGGGTACTCCTGAATCTGTAAAGAGCACTGTCAAGTTGGCCCTAGCCGTTGGAATTAGTACAGTTGGGATTAAATATGCCCAGTCGAAGGGGTACCTACCGGTTGACCCTTTTTCGAAGCCCAAGTAGCCTAAGGGGGTTCCATATGCAGTGGTTACTATGAGCGTGGAGGTTGAGACACGTTGGCTGCCCCCTATGTCTAGAGGAGAGAGGGATGTGTGGGATGCTTTACGCATTAATGGGATTGGGGCGGTCAGGGAGAAGACCTTTGATGGGTTAGTGGGGTTGGGTGGTGGTCTTCTGAGATATGACTTCGCGATACCTCTTAGCGGTGACGCTTTCATACTGATTGAGTATGATGGTGAACAACATTTCAGCCCCTCCACCTGGTCTGGTAAGTTGACTCAGGAAGAGGCAGAAAGGTGCTTTAGGGTGCAGAAGGAACACGATCGGATGAAAAACGAGTATGCCAATGACAACAGTCATTACCTAATCAGGATTCCGTACTGGGAAAGGCGTAACATCCATTCTATTATCAGATCTTTGTAACGGAGTGTATTATCTCTAGTTATATATATGGCTAGTGTGGTTGCTGGTGGACTGTTTAACGCCTTGGCCTTCGCGGGCGCTGGATTCATGTTTTCAAAGTTAAATCACACCGGGTATGAGGCTGAGATTAAGAGACACAACCACGCCCTTGAGCAGCTGGCTAGGGCAAAGGAGAAATGGTATGAGAACGAGGTGGGTAAGAAGGATAGGATACAGAGGTTAAGACAGGAACTGTCTGACGCCAACGCTGACATCAACACAACGAATCACGCTCTGGATCTGCTGAAGGATAGGTTGGAGCAGGCTGAGGTCGTTGGGTCGTCCCAACCAAAGCCTGAGTTGTCTGACTATTACAAACCATCGGGTGCGATGAAAGAGTATCAGACCCTGTTTATTGGGTCTGTTGGTCTGGTTGGTGGGTATCTGGTATCTAGGTTTGTTTTGTAGGGGTTAAGGAATTCGTTAGGGTTTAGTTATAATGTCTGTTTCCTGGTCGGATTTACCAAAGGGGCTGAAGGATTTACCGTTTTCAAGCGTTAAATGGGTCTGTAAGCAGATGGGGACTGAGTTAGTAGCCTCGGCTTGGGATCCACCCAGACGTAGCACGAAGTTGTGGTGTGAGGATTGTTTCAGATTTCGTGTGAAGGTGAGAACTGAGATGTATTCCTGTCCAGGATGTGGTGATACGGAGTATGGATATGTTGTCGGGAGATATCTGGGGGCTGTTGGTCGTAGAAGTGAGCATTCGAGAAATAGTTGGATGAGGAAGAGACTCGCCAGAGTTGTCAGGGGTACAGCCGTTGATACCGTCCTAGCCGACTTTTCCAAGGTTCTCCAAGTGATGAGAAGTAAGGGCCTGATAAAAGGTCGTAACCTATCCAGATACAATTATTACATCATAAGATTGTGCTCAAGAAGAGGGATTAAGTTACTGGATAACCTAAAGGATCTCAAAAAAGGGAAAACAAAGGATCTGTTCGATAACAATCTGTTTGGGATTGTGTATAAAGAACTTGGTTGGGATCGTACCCCGGACAGGTTCTACACCAGGTGGTTGAGACAACACCTAACGAAATGTGATCACCCCTGTTATAACGATGAGCGACCCAGATGTTATGATCCACCAGGACGACGACTTAGACCCTGACATGTTTGACTATTCCGATGATATAGACCCCCGTCTCTACGAGAGACTAATTGGTTACGACATAAATCAGTTAGACAGAGCTCTGAGGGGTAAAACTAAGTCATTCAGTTGTGCTGTTGTGTCCCAACACCCACTGGAACAGGTAAACGCCCTCACGAATGATGTGGTACGGCTGCTACGTCGGGAGCTGGCTGAGATGAGGGGGTTGAAGTTCGCTGAAACGCTGGTTGTGACGCTTGAAAAGGAGGTGTCCGGCGGAACAACTTATAAGACGGCTCACTTCAACAGCCACATCAAGACTATAATCAACGGCAGTGAAATCGGTCAGGACGTTGACACCGCGAATGAGGAGGTGGTGGCTAGAATAGGCCGGTGGATAAGCGAGGGATCTGGCTGGACAGTGGAGTCAATCGGCGGTCACTACGTTAATCTGACTGTGTACAGTCCACTGGAAGGCTCCAGTTATGTCGACCTCCCTAAGGAGCTAAGCCATAGTCGGAAGGGGCTGATCAACGTTAAGAATAATGATGACAGGTGTTTTATGTGGTGTCATCTGGCTCATAAGTTTCCTGTCCCAAAAGACCCACAAAGGGTGTCTAAGTACTGGGACCATGTTGACGACTTGGATTACAGTGAAATCAGCTTCCCTGAGACTCAAAAACAGTACAACCGGGTGGAAAAACAGAATGAGATACGTATCAACGTCTTTGGTTACGAAGACGGGTTAACCTTTCCGGTTTACGTATCAGAGGAAAGGTTCACCGACCTCATGAACCTCCTGATTATAACCAACGAAAACAACAAACATTACGTCCTCATCAAGGACTTTGATAGGTTTATGTACAACAAAACAAAACATAAGAGGAAAAAACACTTCTGTGTTTACTGCCTCCAATGTTTCAGCTCAACGGAGGTTCTGGATAGGCATAAGGTTGTGTGTATCAGTGTGAATGGTAAACAAGCTGTCAGGATGCCTGAAAAGGGTAAGAACGTGTTGAAGTACAGTAATTTCCATAAACAGCTAAACGTTCCGTTTGTTGTGTACGCTGACTTCGAGGCGATCACGGAAAAGGTCGACAGACCGGAGGTGTTGGAGTCAGACCAGGAGGAAAAAGAGAAAAAACCATACATGGAGAGGTACCAAAAACATACTGATTGTGGTTATGGGTATAAGGTTGTCTGTTGTTACGACGATAGATACAGCAAACCTGTTCAGGTGTATAGAGGCCCTGGTGCTGTCAACAAGTTCATTGGAAAGATGTTGGAAGAAGTGGAGTACTGTAAGGGTATCCGAAAAGAGCACTTCAACCAGGAGATGGTTCTGACTGATTCCGACAGGGCGGACTTCAGAGACGCCAACGGGTGTCACATCTGTGGTCAGGAGTATGGGGAAAGGGATGTTAGGGTCCGGGACCATTGCCATGTAACGGGAAGATATCGGGGATCGGCCCATCAGCTTTGTAACAGAAATCACAGAATGACTGATAAAATACCAGTCATCTTACACAACCTGAGGGGTTATGATAGTCATCTCATCATGGGGGAGATCGGAAAGTTCGGACAGGAGATTAACGTCATTCCAAATAATATGGAAAAGTACATGGCCTTCATGTTAGGTAAGAACCTTGTGTTTCTGGACAGTTTTCAGTTCATGAGTAGTTCCCTGGAAAAATTGGTGGGAAATCTCCCAGGGGACGCCTTTAGATACACAGCTGAAGAATTTGGTCCCCGGTCGGACCTGATGAGGACGAAGGGTGTTTACCCCTATGACTACATGGACAGCTTCAGTCGGTTTGAGGAAACGGGGTTACCACCAAAGAGTGAGTTTTATAGCGTACTAAACGATGAGGAAATATCAGACACCGATTACCAACACGCTTTGAAGGTTTGGGAGTCGTTTGGAATGAGTACAATGGGGGACTACCATGACGTGTATCTAAAATCAGATGTGTTGCTGTTAGCTGACGTCTTTGAGAACTTTAGGAAGACCTGTGTTCAGTACTATAAGCTGGACCCCTGTCACTACTTCACTTCACCTGGGTTAGCATGGGACGCTATGCTGAAGATGACTGGGATTGAGCTGGAGCTGATGACTGACATCGACATGTTCCAGTTCATTGAGAAAGGATTGAGAGGTGGTGTTAGTTACATAGCTAACAGATATGGGAAAGCCAACAACCCATATATGAAGGGGTATAGTGAGGACGAGGCTGTAAAGTATATAATGTATCTGGACGCCAATAATCTGTATGGTTGGGCCATGAGTCAGTGCCTTCCGACTGGTGGATTTAAGTGGATGAGTGAATCTAAGCTGAGAAACCTAGCCTGGGAACTTCCGGAAAATGACAGTCGGACTGGGATGATACTTGAGGTTGATCTTGAGTATCCCCCTGAACTCCACGATCTACACAACGACTACCCACTAGCCCCTGAGAAGATGGAAATACGGGAAGATATATTGTCGGAGTATTGTTCTGAGATCAAAAGGAAGTTCGGTGTCAGCGTTGGTGGTGTCAGTAAGCTGATAACCAACCTGATGGGAAAGGAAAGGTATGTCGTCCACTATAGAAACCTACAGCTGTACGTTAGGCTTGGAATAAGGGTGAAGAAAGTTCACCGGGTTTTGTTGTTCAGTCAATCGGAGTGGCTGAAGCAGTACATCGACTTCAACACGGTGAAGAGAACTGCTGCCAGGAACGCCTTTGAAAAGGACTTCTTCAAGCTGATGAACAACAGCGTTTTCGGTAAAACAATGGAGAATTTGAGAAAGCGCGTAGATGTCCGGTTGGTCACGTGTGAAGAAAAGCTGTTGAGGCTGGCTTCCAAACCAACCTTCGTGTCCGCTAAAATATTCAACGAAAACCTTGTTGCCGTTCACAAAATTAAAGAAGTTCTTACATTAAACCGACCGGCTTACGTTGGTATGTGTATTCTAGATCTATCGAAGGTACTGATGTACGATTTCCATTACAACTATATATTAGAAAAATATGGAAACGATGCTAAGTTGTTGTTTACAGATACGGACAGCCTGACATATGAAATCAAAACAGAAGACGTTTACAAAGACTTCTGGGCTAATAAAAATATTTTCGATAACTCGGACTACTCAGAGAGCTCACCTTACTACAACAATTCAAACAAAAACGTCATTGGGAAAATGAAGGACGAAGCGGCTGGCGTTCCTATAGCTGAGTTCGTTGGTCTCAGAAGTAAAATGTATTTGTATTTAAAAGACAACGGAGCAGGTGGCAAAACCGCGAAGGGAATTAAAAAGAGTGTCACTAAGAAACACATTAAACACGAAAACTACAAAGACACACTATTTGGTAAGAAACAAGTGTTTCAGAAAATGAAAACAATTCGAAGTGTAAACCATGAGTTAGGTAGTTATGAAATAAATAAAATATCACTCTCATGCTTTGACGACAAAAGATACCTGCTGGGAGATGGGATTAACTCCTACGCGTACGGACACAAGAATATTTAATCAGAACCGACATCAGATTTGACACATTGACAAGTGGCTAACACCGTCATATTACAAGTCGTAACAAAAAACCTATCTAATATACATGAAATTATTGTGGTAACTTTAGTTAAAAGAAAAATAATAGTTACTAACTCAACAACTTAAAACAATAGCATATAACGTCCCGCTACAGTCATTCTTGTTCTGGTGGGAACGCGATCAAATTGGGGCCATGCCGTGCGTTGTCGTGGTAACTTTGACGTTGTCGTGCCCACGTAAATATGAATATAAATGATGACACATATGTCTGTGTGACGGAACATCAGCTTATCTCGGTTCTAATCCGACGGCAAGACGACATATCGAGTTATTGAAGAAGAAAAATGACCACTCGGTTCATCCTTTGTCGGTGGTTCTCTCGAACGTGGCTCCCCGAATATGGTTCAAATCTCTCCCGTCGAAGTCGTCTCCGAGCTTTTAAATCACAGTCATTCTTGTTCTGTCGGTTCATCCTTTGTCGGTGGTCTTCCCAAATGTGGCTCCCCCGAATATGGTTCAAATCTCTCCCGTCGGAGTCGTCTCCGAGCTTTCAGATCACAACGGACTTTGTCTATCCTATCCATGTCTTCTATCTGCTTTTTAAGACCTCTTCTCTTCCTCTCCTCACTCAGAATCTTCTTGTATTCAAGCAGAACCCTAACACGTTTGGAAACTTCGGCCTCACCAGCGTCAACGTCTATAGTCTCCAACATCATAACAGCTCTCCCCACGTCAAACGTAAGACTTGACTGAGCCCCCGCTAAAGACTTCATCACAGTCACCAAATCTTGAATCCTCTCATTAGTAACCCCGAGCCTTCGCGTTAGTTCCTCCAAACCTGGCATGACAACAAAATCAGAACCAAAACCAAAACCAAAACCAAAACCAAAACCAAAACCAAAACCAAAACCAAAACCAAAACCAAAACCAAAACCAAAACCAAAACTAAAACCAGAACTTTAATTTATGGGTTAAAAGATGATTGGTCGTCCCCTGTCACCTGACATATGGAATTTACATACAGCCCGTTTGTGATTAACCCCCGGCCACTCGTATGAGATCTGTTGTGTTTTATTATATCAAATCCAACAGAAGCGTCTGGAAAAGGAAAACTAACATTTGGGAGACCTTATTAAAAACAAAAAAAAACTGAAACGAGGATATAAAAATCGTGAAAACAGTCAAAATGGTCCATCTCTTAAAAGAACCCTCTCAAACATCCTTTCTTGATGAATTCCAACATTTTTTTTTTTGGTTTGGATCCCTTTTCGTCCCTTTTGCTTATACTTAAAAAATTTTTTAAAAAAGCTTACCGTTTCAAACAACCCTCCTCGCTAAATTTGAGCATTTGGGGGCTGTCTTTGGTGAGAAAAAAAAAAGTGCGCCCATAGCCTCAAGTTCTATACTACTAATATGGTACTTCATGTGCGCAAAATTTTTACACATCAAGAAATTTACCGCTTTATTGTTCTGCATGTGCGATGTCAATTAACTATGGCGTATAAAACTGTATGCATATGATGTTTCCAGCGAGTGGCCACGGTAATAATTTTTTTAGTCAAGCCAAGTTTGAGTCATAGAAAGTTCGAAAATTCAGTCGAAAGTTCAGTGCATGCCAAAACAAACATTCGGCATCCGTCCAAAGTGATTAGATTTTTTTCATTTTATTTGTTTAAATTTCAAACACGTTTATTCGTCATCTATATATTAATCTTGTAACAAACCTTGGCATTGTCGAGCACATTCTTCTTTTGTTCCAAAGTTGTTACCATTAGAATTACATCCTCCATACGTAAAGGTTTCACACTCTCTGCTATTTGTGTTGTAAAACCAGCGTTGTATATTTGCACGGCAGCTACCAGTATGTGCGGGTCGGTTGCAAATCTCATTCATGGAAACCCCTACAAAACAAAACATAAGGCTATATAGAAGAAATATTTAGAAACGAACAACTCGGCTTGTGCAGTTTGCAACTTGTTAAACGTAAATGATTTTTGTTTTCTACTAGAAGTAAAAGTTTTTAAACAAAACAATCCTGAGTTTCAGAGAATTAGGGATTGAACCACAACCTTCTGGGAACTAGTCGCGTGCATGCTCTGACCATTGAGATATATTGAATGGCAAAAGAAACCCAACAAATAGCTCTAAAAGCAATTTTACAGTAAATTAGGAGAAATAAGGACCGTTAGGAGGTGTTTATATGGAGGCGAGCCAGTCCGGGTAGCTGGGCTAGCCCGCTTTGCCGAGATCCCGTTTATGCTGCTAGTTCTTGTTAACTTTCATCTTGTGTTTATGAGAGCCGAGCCAGCCCGCCTATAGCCGAGATCTCGCTTGGTGAGACCGAGATCTCGGTTACCCGGGCTGGCACTATTAGAGAGCTTCATACACGCGACAAAATTTGTTTTTACCAGCTTTTTTAGACATATTAACAATTCACAAGGTTTGCTTGTTCATGTACAGTTCATATTTAAAACAATGAGACTTCGTGTCTTACCAGAACTGATAAATTACGCAATTAGCACAACAAGCAAACCAGCCAGGCTAGGCGAGCTAGCCCAGCCCGGATCCATATAAACACCCCTTATTAGAAAGGTTGTGGGGCGTGGGGGTGGGGAAAAACAAAAAGAAAAGCAAGGCAATTTGACAGGGGGGGGGGGGGGGTCGTGCACAAAGAAAATTCTTTAATTGCAGACTGAAATCCTGAGAGAAAAAATCTTGCACGAGCAATTCACAAAAAAAATTGTGTACGCTGAAAAAGACTTGACCGAGGGGTTTTTTCCCAGTATTTCGGTATTTAAGTTTGCTATATAGGTGGTGTGCAACCAATCCCTTGAGATTCGAAGGACAAAAATATTTTCGCCATGTTGGATAAAATTATAATGGAGATGATGAAAAAGTTTTGTCCAATTCATCCAACATGGCGACAATGACGTTAAATACTCAAGAAAAATCCCCGCACGAGAATCAAACCTACAATCTTGCATGTGAGAATTATTACGCTACGGAACAGCTACGGAGGATTGAACCTGATGTATCGAGTCTGTGGTGTAAGTCGCGTTTTGCAAGCTCATCGTTCTCATGGGGATGTAGGCCTATATAGGCAGACCATGCATAAATGTGCCTAAATGGCTGTTTAAGGCCTGCGCTAAACGTCGCACAATAGACGAATTTAATTCAGACGAATTTAATTCAGACGAATTTAATTCAGACGAATTTAATTGTTTGAATTTTATTCAACGAAATTGCGACGTATAACTCGATTAAATTCGACACACGAATTATTTAATTCGTCTCCGCAATTAAATTCGTCTGAGTGAGACGGATAAATATAAATATGCGACGATAATGCGTGTTCGAGTTCACGACGAATTATCGTCGCGTCAAATTAAATGTTTCTCTTCTGTCTGAAGTCATTTTCAGGCTCCGGAACAGGCTTCGAAAAACAATTAAATTCGACTGAAATTTGACGTTTAACTCGACGTCGCGTTTACGTCGCATTTGACCGACGAAGTTAATTAGAATTAAATTCATCTGAATTAAATTGGTCTATATATTATGCGACGTTTACCGCAGGCCTAAGAACAGTTTCCGCTTAAAAGAAATTATAAGTGTAATAAACCTGTTCGACTGCATTTAGCATGCGTAGATAGTAAAGTACAGTTGCATTGGAAAATCGGTATTGTGCTGGCAGTGGACTGGCATTGACAGTAGTAGTATCGCAGCAACTGTAATGGTACAGCAACTGCATGCAGCTTTAAATAATATGTAGGATAGTTAAGGCAACAACGGTAAAACATAAACCTTTATTTCACCTTTTGCATAGTATTTTATCCGAAATCCTGTCTTCTTTACTGTTGTATCCGCAACAAAACGAATAAGAAGTTGATTTCCACTTGATGGTCCAATGGATGGTATGTGCTCACCACAAAATCGTCCCAAGCGCCGAGATTGATCACCTGGGCCATCAAAAACATCCACGTAATCGTACACACAACCACTAACTATATTGAAATAAAAAAATAGAAAAGTACTCTCATGTACTGTGCGTAGAGTTCGTAGGTTTCTATAAAAAAATAGCCAAAATGTCATAAACAATTCTATATGAATAAGGATGTATATAAATTAAATGCCTTGTATGTTTTATTTACCATAATTTAATAATATTATATTCCGTTTGTGCGGTTGTGCCACTGACCTATATATTTAACTGGACTGCGTGCTCCTATTACCTTTGAGTTAGGAAAGTGTCCGCATTTTCACTTTCAAAATGGCGGCATTTATGGGTCCTTTTGCTAATGGTGAAGGTCGCTGACCGATACCTAAGATCTCTAGTTCGTGTTGCACATGTTCGGTCTTTCGCTTTTTTTAAGAAAACTAAGCTATTTGGTCGAATAAACTGTATGTATGTTGTAGCCAGATTAATTATCTTTCTTCCAGTATATTTGATAGCTTCTACAGTGGTTTATTTCTCGAGAAAACATTCGGAGAAGACATTATAATACATACGGAAAAAAAATTCAAAATAGCGGCCGCTATTATGATTTGGACATGTTCGGTATTTCTCTTTTTTTAGGGAAACTAAGCTATTTGGTCGGATGAACTGTACGTATGTTGTAGCAAGGTGAATTATCTTTCTGCCAATATATTGTATAACTCCTACAGTGGATTATTTCTTGAGAAAACGTTCGGAGTAGACGGACTAGGTGAAACTTTGTCGAATTTTTGCCAAGTCAGCATAATATCGTCCTGGTCTCGAGTTTGTGTAAACAAAATATTTCTAGTATTTATGTTTGTTGCTGAGCCTGAGCGGCCCGGGATGTTTTCATGAGAAGGTCTTATTGTAGTTCTGAACTACAATAATATTCCTAGACAATTACTGTTGTAGCTTTCTAGCAGTCTGAATTAAAAAGACGCGCCGGCCGGCGGTAACCGCACGAACACTTGGCAATAAAATAAACAAGACTGTCAATACACATGGTCATGGAAATCTACAAACATTTCGTTTTATGAAGTCGCCAGCTCTATAAGGAACCGCTGAAGATCACGACAAAATCGTAAAGAAGCGAGGCGTACCGAGTCCTTCTTAGGCGCTATTTACATGGGAGGCGATATTCCTAGTATTTGGTCAGACAAATAATCCAGGAGGCCTCTTGAGTTTTTCCACAAAAAATTAACAAAGACCAACCTGCATGCATTAACTCTTTCCTGTCTGAATTTATTGGTCTTTACTCTTTAGTATTTTATTCTGGCTAACGCCAGACGATTTTATTCACCTCTGGGGAAGCCCTCGCAAGGAACGATTTATTAATAAAGTAAGAAAATCGCTTTGTGTTTACAAAAATATTCTGTTTTCCTACGATAAGTACATGTCAGTGGTCGCTACCATTAGCAGAAGGATCCATAAATGCCGCCATTTTGAAAGTGAAAATGCGGACACATTTTTGACCAGCACCCGCAGTCCAGTTAAATATATAGGTCAGTGGGTTGTGCCTTTCATAAATCGTATTTTAAAATATCAATAATAAAAATTAAAATTTGAGCTTCAGAGTCACACTTGTAGCCTAAGTCTTTTTTTCCCCAAGTTTCCAAATGTCCATTATATATATAAATAAATCCAGAGAACATCATCTTCAACACCTATATATATATATTTGTTATATAGCTAGAGTTTCGCTGGGTGCAACGATGACTGTCATTGGTTGGTTTGTGGTCACATGACCTTAGCTAAACTTCAATGTCTACCGGGCGGGCAATAATTGAGAACTTATTGCCTGCTCGGTCAATAAGTTTTCCGAATTGTTGCCGGCCCACTACAACTTTGAACTCTTTGCGGCATTCTATAAACAAAAGCTTGTTTGGTACGAAAAAAAGAATATTTATAGGTCTTCAAAGCATGTGTGAAGATTAACTGGAGAACTGTATTGCTGTTCTTTTGTTCTGAGACTCATATTTGTTTGGTTGAAGTGAAATTACAGAGCCAGGCGAAATGTTTTGGTAAGCCTTAGCGTTGTCTTTTGTGTACTTTCCCTTGATAAACGTCGAAATTATTCAGCGAAACTGGTGTATCAAAAAAAAGGCTACCCTTAGAAAATATAATTAACATTCTTTTCAAATAACCTATTGTATATTGACAGCCCTGTGGTCAGTTGAACCATTTTTAATCGAACTGATATGAATATAATTAACATTTTTATTTCAGTTATGCTCCTTCATACGTTTAGAAGTTATCGTAATTTCCCAGGTGTATACGACCATTTGTTTTTTACGCATCCGTGACTTCAGAGGTGTCCAGGGCTGTCAATATACAATAGGTTATTTGAAAAGAATGTTAATTATATTTTCTAAGGGTAGCCTTTTTTTTGATACACCCTGTATAACAAAACACTTAATGTCTGATCCCTCGGGAAACAGTTAGTTTTGTTTTCCCTCGAGTCTCGATGTTTCCCTCGACTTCGTCTCGGGAAATATCAAGACTCTCGGGAAAACAAAACTAACTGTTTCCCTCGGGAGCAGACATTAAGTGTATAATATATATATATATATATATATATATATATATATATATATATATATATATATATATATATAGACGTAACGCACTCATGCAGTAACGCAGGTTCGAACTCCCACTGATTTTTCTCAGCCGGTTTTCGCTTTCCAATAAAGAATCAGAAAACGTTTGTGTTGAAATAAACAGATCGCCTTGCCTTGTTGTTAAAATGAGTGTGTTGAGTGATAGTATATATAATATATTGCCATCCAAACCAAGGTGGAAACCTGCGATAGCATATAGTAAAAGAGTTTACTTTATACTGGACTCAAAAACAACTGACGTAATACGACAGTGCAGACCTGAAAAAAAGTGGGATGTCGGATAAAGATAAAGGATAAACCGAGATGAGTTTACGAAACGATGGCATGGAGCGGGCTAGCCCGCTAAGCCGGGATGGGTTTTGAGTTGACGTGGATGATTTCAGGCCGAAATTCGAAATTATCAAGTAAATAAGGGCAAAGTTAAGTTAGTTTCACTTCAGTTTTACACTAATTAGTCTATTATTTGTTTTTGTAAGCCCATCGTTAATAACAAGATTGTTATAGTCTTAGCTAACCCACGAAAGCGTCTTCACGAAGATTAATTAATTTATTAAATCTTCGCTATGATCACGAAACACACAAACAACGTTTTGATGTTCTATTTCAGTTCCTTGCAGCAATATTTATTCACACGGTCAAGTAAACGAGCGCGTATCGAAGCGAGTTCAACAGGTTTTCAGCCCGGTTTTCCGGGGGCTAGCCCGCTTGCCATGTAATCGAAATGTTAAAACAACATGCGTCAGTTGATATATAAGTATAGGTAATAGCATGGTTTCGAGTGCAATTTGGAAAAAAACATGCACAAGTGAGTTTTTCAAAGACTATCAAAATTGCTATTTGAGGTCCTTGAAAAACTCATGCTATTACTTATTAATAATATACATGAAAATGTTGGACAAAATGTTCTTCCAGCTACGAAGTTACATATCACTCATTGCTCCACTTCTCGAAGCTTTAATGGTTGAAAACTGCTTCATTTTGTTCACTAAATACGTCAAAGGTTTATAGCACCTAACCTCTTCTAGTCTTCTTGTAGGAACTTTTATGACAATATTAAAGCAAAATTCACTCTGTATTTCATCGAAATGTTCTTCGACAACTTTATGATTTGGTCGCCATATTGGATTTTCTCGTGAAGGAAAAACCATCCTTCAAAATCTGCATAGGCATTTCATTGGCTTTCCAGTGGATTCCGGTTCTTTATTAGCCAATCAGAATGCTTAATACTCATTGAAATTTGCACTGTATTTCATTTTTCTGCACTGTATTACACCTTTTCTGCACTGTATTACATTGAAATTGCACTCTTCTCGACTAATTTTGTCATGTATATTATTAATCGTGTTAGCCCAGCCCGGTCCATGTAATCGCCCCCTTAAGACTGAAGAACATTTGGGGTTCTTCACACGAACTTTAAGAATGAATTTTGAGGAATCGTATTCAGTTATCTGTCATTTTTTCATAGAATTTGAGGATTATTTAGTTGTGTCACAGGTGTATCAACCAACATAAACGACTTCCAGATCTTGGGGATGCCCTTTAGCTGAAATATTTTTACCTGAAGGCTCCTCCAAGCTAAACTGTTCGAAAGTTAAGCGGATAGACATGCCATGAGTCACATTAATGTAGTAATTGCACTGCGTAGGTTCCGGATGATGTCCAGGGTAATTTGGTGATATGATTTCTCCAGAGTCTTCAGTAAATACACGATCGCAACCTGTCAAAAAATTTTGAAAAATAGGCCATGTTAACAGAAACTATTATGATATTTGGTTTGTTTTCTTACAAAGCAGACAGGTAATCAAGGATACAAAAACTGGAATTATATTTAATAGAAAATGACCGCTCCTGTATGTTTATAAATCATAACCCAAACACAACAGAGAGATTGCATGGAATTCAGAAGTACTTTCGAATTCCCCTCAACTCGCTCGAGTGTTTGCATCAGGTTTTATAAAATAACAGGTGTCCTACGCACGCTCGGATTGGACGAGAGCCATTTTCACTCAGAGTTCAGAGACACGTTTGACGTCATTTTCATTTTATATTGTACAACGCATGCTCTGTTTCGTTAAATCTCACGTAATCAGATTGTTTATTTTTCACGTTTATTTTCCATGAGTAATCATGGCTAATTGTTGTTTTCGGTACGAATGCGGAATGTTATTTAAACAAAACGACACATGAAACTGGTACTAACGGCATATTCTATACTAAGTTTGTGTTGATTTTTTTGTATCCTCTTCGGAGTTTAAACGAAACTCTAATATATGGTTTATATTTATATAACGAAAAGTTTGATCTAATTTCTTGAATGACAAACTTCGTGTACGTTTTGTAAAGACAATGACCCTTACTATAGCAACAAATAAACAATTACTGCATAATTAGTTCGACAGCATAGCACAACTAATTAAAATTTAAAATGTACGTTTAGCGAAGCGTGATAAAATGGTTCAATAAATAATTTTTCAAACCTTTTTGAGCCTTCGCGGTTCACTCAAGACCGGCGGCCGTGTAAAAAACATTTTGTGGGAGACTGAAATCTACCTACAAACCGCGCAAGGGCCTGGAACTTTTTGCCCCGAATGACTGGACGTTACACTAGAAACCCAAACGTGTTGTAAGAACACGCATTTTTGTCCGCTATAGTGACACGCCAAAAGCGTGTTCAACACGGCTTTGGCGTGTTGTAATACAAGCGTGTTCTGTGTAGAAGCGTGTTGCTAGAACACGTTATTGTGTTGTAACAACACGTCAATTTTGACACGCTAAAAGCGTGTTGTAATACAAGCGTGTTCTGTGTAGAAGCGTGTTGCTAGAACACATTACATTAAGTGTGTTGTAACAACACGTCAATTTTGACACGCTAAAAGCGTGTTGAACACTTCAGCGTGTTCCAAATTCACGTGTGTTGTAAGAACACACTATAACGTGTTACGGTAACACACATCATGTTTTCAGAACACGCACCCCAAAATGGCGTGTCACTATCGCGGACAAAAGTGCGTGTTCTAAATTAACACGTTTGGCGTGTTGTATTTGGCGTGTTGCAAGTTTTAGCGTGACACACTTGCCGTGTTGCAGCTCGGACATTTTTGGTGTGTTGCCGATCTCTGAAGGCGTGTTCTGCACCACAGACGTGTTGTGACCTGATGTGTTTCGTTCGAAGGCGTGTTCTGCACCACAGACGTGTTGTAACCTGGTGTGTTTCGTTTGAAGGCGTGTTCTGCTTCTAAATTTAAACGCACAAAACAGAATGGAGGCAAACAATATACATTTATTAATCTTATACTGATCTATAGTTCTGGAACATAATGCAAGACAGATGTGTCTTTCAAATGTCAAAGTTCAATCCTGCCAATTTTAGGCGTCCGTAAAATGTCGGAAGTTTGTTTGGCCTGGCAGCCTTCGTTGATTTAGGGGCAATTTCTTGTGGAATATACGTCGGATAGTATTTTGTCCCAATCAAAAACAGCATCCTCCAGAAGTAGTGCAGTATTAAGTGTTTCTTTGTCATATTGGATATTAAACACAGTGTCAGCTGCCAACCACAGTTTCAGTAATCCTATGACAGTTCGACTTGTGACTAAATGGCATACAAGCATTTTCCATCGTTTGAATTTGAAAATTGATTCCTGGTCTGTTATCAATAGGCAGTGAGTACCCCAGCCAATGAGAGAACAGTACAAACTATATACAAACAAAAAGAAGATAGTGTAAATGAACAGTATATAAGTACTGTATACGTGTAAAAAATATTAAATCTTATAACATTTTAGCCTCCTCCGCAGGCATCTCAAATCAGAAACGGCAGGCTCAAGCTGCAAATGGAAGTCAGGGAAGGAAGACTAAGGTGAGGGAAAGGGAGAGGAGGAAAGGAAAAAAGGGGGGAGGGGAAGAGAAAAAGAAGAGATGCCTGCCAAAAATCGACAAGGTCATGGCGCATATAGCTTCGCGCATGATAATTCATGGTTGACAGGGGTAGGGAGCGGCAAAATAGACAAACGAAAAACAAACAACTGGGGTAGGGTTAGAACCTTTACTGTGTAAATATACCCGAATTTTTCGCGTCCCTCTCCCCAGTTCCCTAGCCTCCCTCGCCCACTAGTCTCCGCACGCAGAAGAGGCAGAGAGACTAGAGAGTTGCCTGCGGAGGAGGCTATAATAACATTTAAAAGAGAAACAAAAATATATTTCCTTGAAATGTAATACATTAGTTAACAGTACTATTTAACCATGTAAATTAATTAATTAATCATTAATTAATTTACATATTTAAAACTTTAAATGGTATTGTTAACTAATGTTTTAAATTTGTAAAGATATTTTTTTGTTTCCCTTTTAAATGTAATAAGTTTTAGTATTTTTCATTAAATTTCAAATTTTAGGAAGAGCATGTTTTAGATAATTTGTTCGTTTATAACGCTTATGTAGTTTTAATGCATTTCTTATGTTAATAATGATCATGATAAATTTGATTATTTGCTACAAAATAAATTGTGAATATTTCTGGTAAATTCTTAATATGATAACGAATTTATGGATTCAGCATGTTAAATATTGTAAATAAAACTTAAATATGTTATTTAAATATTTTCTTTGAGCTGTTTATCATTCTTATTTTTTCATTCCTAACCTCCTAATATAGTGTAATAACACTGATTTAGGAGTATTTCATTAAAGCATTAAAGTGTTCCTGTTTTGTGTTCATAATTTTCTTGGAATTTTCAATTGAATATTTTTCTTAAGGGAAAATACAGGTTTGAGGGTCCAAAATACATGCATAAACATTTCAGGAAAAGAATAAAACTAAATGTTACACATGGTTTAAAAGTCTGACAATCAAAAACTGTTACCAAATAAATAGCATCAGTTGTTGCTATGGCAACAATGACGTTTCAAAATGGCTGCCAATTACACTCAAACTAATTTAATTCGAAAAAACACGATGGTGACCCCAATTTTTTTCTCATTAAAACTTTTCTTAAAGTATGAATAATGCATAGGCCGATTTTGAAAAAAATTCTGTGGAATGAATAATTTTTTCTCGGAAAAATCATGTTCGTTAATTTTTTAAGAAAATTGGATTTACAGAATTTTTTTTAAAATCGGCCTATTCCTTACTCATACTTCAAACGAAGTGTTAATGGGGAATAATAAATAAAGTTTTTTTCGAATTAAATTAGTTTGAAGGGTAATTGGCAGCCATTTTGAAACGTCATTGTTGCCATAGCAACCATTTATTTGGTAACAGTTTTTGATTGTCAGATTGTTTAACTATGTACAACATTTAGTTTTATTCTTTTTCCGAATTGTTTATGGACGTGTTTATGGACGTGTTTTGAACTCCCAAACTTGTATTTTTCCATTTTTCAAGAAACTGTATGGAGCCACCTTAAGATTTGTCCATGTAAAAGTAGAATATAATATATGCACGGAGAGTACATATCATAGGCATAGAGTATGGGGAGGACTGAGGGGCTTTATCCCCCCCCCCTGAGAAATCTTAATGGGGGAACTCAGCCCCTCCACCATTCACAAATTATAGGTACTTTATACTGGTTAGAGTAAAGTAACTGTTACAGCCTCATTCCTGCCAGCCAAAAGCACCCATGTACACATAAGACAACCCAGTAAACACAACATCGAAAAATAGTTGACATGTGTTGTATTTTAACTAGTTTTTATGATATTTCATGACCTTCAGTCTTCTTAAAAATCACCCCTCAGAATGCAGGACATTTCGGGGACTCTAAATTTCAAAAATTCCCAAGGGGAGGCATGCTCCCAGACTCCCCATGGGAAAATGCTTTGAAAGGCCCTGTTCAGCCCCCCTGGACAAAAACAAAACTCTATGCATATGGTACATATACGCATGGTTTGAAACCAGGCAGCCTACTTAAACTCTCTCTATATTGATATATTGTCTATTTACACGCAGTCTGCATATTTGTGCTGATTAACTGGTGAAAATGATGATCACATTAGTACAGACTGTCTGGCCACCATCACTTATGATCTTCATTTTCACCAGTTAATATAGAAATAAAATAAAATAAAAAAATAAGATGAAAAGGAAACTATATGGGTCACCTGACATTGGGTCATTCCAGAAAACATCCACACCTCCCCCACGGAGGAAATGTGAAGTTGACCCCCTCCCCCCTTCAGATGTCCTGGTACATTTTACTATTATCAGTAGATTTACCCCCCTCCCCTCCCCTCCCTGGATGGCACAAATTTCCTCTGTGGGGGAGGTATGGATCTTTTCTGGAATGACCCATTGAGTGGTATCCACAAAACTATATTTTTTGCAAAATTAGGGTATCGCAGGGTATCTCCCCAATACTAAAAAAGCAGGGTATCTCCCCAATACTAAAAAAGTGTAAATATAAAATATAAAAATATGGGGTCACCTGCAGGACTTAAATAATTACATGTATAACTATAAAAATATGGGGTCACTATATATATATACTTAAATGTGCAGTCTTTCCAAAAATATCATTTTGGGGGAGATATCCCCCATATTTTTATAGTTATAATTATTTAATTTAAGTCATGATGGTGACCCCATATTTTTATATTTACATTTTTTTAGTATTGCGCACATAACCCACCTAGCTAATTTTCAAAAAAAGATAGTTTGGGGGAGACACCCACTCAATGTGGTGCCCCTGTGTAGTTTCCTTTTCATCTAATTATCGATGAAAATTAAGATGATATCATCCACAAAAGTTAAATTTTTTACACCTTAAACCAGAGTCTGTAGAAATATACACCATTTGAATGGCATTAGTGAATAGTGCTAAACATTGTTTCGAGCCAAAAATGTACACAAGTTCTTAGCATATATGCAATAATTAAATTAAATAAGAATTGCAAAGAATAATTATTTACAAACAATTTTCATGCAACACAAAATTAATATGTACTCACTTGTAATTCAGTAATTGTGCATGAGTAAAAACCACAATGTGAGGGAGATGTACTCAGACCACTTCAGTCATCAAATAAGCATGATCCACTTCTGATTTGAACTGAAGAACAATTAATTATAAAATGAAACTTTGAAATATTAATAAACTAGGATACTATAAAAAAATTACAATTGTTTGGTTACAAATATTGATTGGCTATATTTAATATTTGGTAAGCTTTATGTTTTGAAGATGAAATCCAGTCATTACAATATTTAAGCTTAAATAGTAAAATGCTTGTTTCCGAAAAATAATACATAGTAGTTTATTGGTTTAGCAGCATGAGCCATCTAACTATCAAACTATCAAACTATCAAAACGAACGACAAAAAAGTTTGCTGTCAAGTTCCAACCACACAAAAGCAGTAAATACGAGTTAATATAAGTTGAGAGTAAAATGGCTATAAAATGGTTCAAATTTTAGAAATTTTTCCACTAAATAAAAGTACAGAAGCAAGGAAATTACTTAGGATTAACTCTAGTCAAGTACAGTACCTTAAACTATAGTTTTAGGCTAGAGTCGACGACGTCTGGCGTTACTTGCGATGTCTTGCTTTTTCGTCTTCACTTTCAAAACATGGCGGCTTGTCAGGACTCTACTTCGGGGCATTTCTCTACAGAAACCAGTTTTATCTTGACAGATAAACATCAAAAAATCTCTCGTATACGTAAAACTGCTTGCACTGTTCCAGCGCGCTGTTGTTTCTTCCTCCGCGTAGCTTTCCTGACAATAAAATTGAAAGGAATACTAGTAGCTCTCGTCGTTTCCTCGGCCTTCTTCTTCGAATGTTGAAAATCTCTTTCGAAAACTTCCTTTTGGCGGCAATCTGTTCTCGTATTTGATTGGTCGAGCTACTTACTGTCCCTACCCTTTCCCGATAGTGTTAAAAATGTCTCCCTTTTCACACGCATAGTGTGTTACAAAATGTCTGACTTTTTACACGTCAGCGTGTTTTGGACTGGTTTGCAACACGTTTTGTGTGTAGCAAGGCGTGTTGAAGGCGTGTTGTAACGGATATTCGCTTATAACAACACGTTAGTGTGTTCTGGCGACGTGTTGTTACAACACGGCACAACACGTCTAACATATCGCAACACGCCAACAACACGCTTACGTGTATTTAGAACACGCCTACGTGTCTTTGGAACACACATCGATGTTTTTAAAACACGCTTACAACACGCTAAGTTTTCTAGTGTAGCGTTCCAGGTATCAGATTTTAACTTACATTGAGTTCACTGGTTTTTTTACGTCGTAAAACGTTTGTCATTTTATAAAACAAATAAAAAATGGCTTTTGTGACTCTACGCTGTGATAAAAACACGAATAACGCAATTTCAACCAGAAAAAATGTGTGAAAACACGAGGCGAATTTTTTCCAGTTGAAATGACGTCATTCGCGTTTCTACGACAGAGACACGCAAGCGATTTTCTATTTGTTAAATAGAAAGTACGTCACAACGACATTTGCATTGATCAATCGCATGTAACATACAACTTATTTTATTCAACTTATTTCAATAACTTGATGTTGTGTCTATAATGACGTAACTTGATGAAGTAAACAATGAGGTTCCCAAATGACAATGTTTTACATATAATTACTTTAATAAACAGTTTTAGTGGGGTAACCAGGTCTTGGATAAGACATGGTGTATAAGGCTACTCTGGTTTAAAGGAAAACCAGTCCAGTGTTCTATCATAAACTGAGGTTACCACAACACTTGTGGATATCTCTCAAAATAACATATAAAGGAAACTGTATGGGGTAACCTACACAACAGTGGCGCTCAAACATTTTGTAACAAATGCGTGGGGTTTTTCCACCACAATACACGCACTTTACGTGTAGTAAAGTGCATGTAGTACACACTGCGTGTAGTGCAGTCAAACTACACGAAGCTTCGCACTACACGCCACCTTGTCAAGGGGGGCCAGGAAAAAACTAGGAGGGGGCCAGCTTAACTGAGGCATATGAAGTCAAATTTTCTCAGGGGGGCAGCACTTTTGCCAAAGGGGGCTGGGCTACGCCTCTATGCGTGTAGTTACACTCGCACGCAGTTTGTGGTGACCCCATATAGTTTCCTTTCTATCTTATTTTGAAGTGGTCCTCTAATAAAGGAAGGTATTGTTGGTAGTGTTTCTGCATAATCCTAAAGATATTATGCAAGTACTTGATAATTGTGCAAAGTTTCATTTCGAAACTCCCCAAAACAAAGTTGTATTTTACGTGCGAAGTTTGTATTTTGGAGCGCTTTGAAGCTTATGTCTCAAAAAAAAAAAAAAGATCATTGTTGTTGTCAACAAAAGGGTCATAATCGTTGCTATTGAGTCTATGACATCATAAGCTTCCCGGACTCACCCTTCTCAACTCGGACGTTTTAATGACGGCGCTCCAAAATACAAACTTTACACGTAAAATACCTATAATTCTCTATAGTTCACAAGTATATTTTTGTTAATTTTCAGTCAATGTGATTTCAGTGCCATTTTCTGAGCCTTATACATAACAAAATCAAATATGTTATTTTTAGATGTAATAAAGAACAACAACAATATCGTCCAGAAAAACAATAGACTTTTCCACATGAAGTGATTGGATCTCACGCATGATCTTTCTTTTTGACAAAACATCTTAATTTCTCAACCTTTCTACCATCTCCACTAAAAGTTTTTACAGTATTAAGGTAATGTTCAAATCATATTCCTACTTTTCACGTTTAGCCATATCAAATAACTTGAGACGCAAGCTATACAGCTTGTTAAACAACGAGCCGAATGACCAAACCATGAAATGGTGTTATCACGTTTGAGGTGTGATCTTTCTTTGACATGCGAGATGACAGCGGCAAAGCCGAAACTTCCCGAAACTCAAAGGCAAGACTTCGTGCGTATATCCGGCCTGACGATTTGGTGACACAGCGATTTCGCGAAATTTATAAAAAAAACCCAGAACAGCATCGCTAAATGAGCTTCGCAGCTTTCAGAAAAATTGCTTCGCGGATTTTCGCAAAATCTGTTTATTAAGGGACCGCATGAATTGGTCATACAGACATTTTATACGTATTTTTTTCCCCAGAATATGGTGATATGTGTGATCTTTGTGACAACTGGTACCATCTTTCTTGTCTTAATTTAAGTTCTTTTCCTGAGAATGATCAGGAATGGCTTTACCATTTATTTGTTCCACCATCAAAACTTTGTAAATAATGATGAGTTTAGTGACAGTCCAATTAAGCCAAAGTTTTTATTAAATAAATAAATTTGTATATTGTAGTTTTTGTAAATATATATTTAGCTGTCATAATTTATCATTCAGGAATATATATTTTTTACTTTAAAAAAGTTTTGTCCACATTACACGTATATCAATTATCCTGTAAGGCAGTGGCGTCGGAGGGTTGAAATGCCATTTCCTGCATTTTAGGACAAGGATTTACAGAATTCTAAAGGTCCAAAAACGTCACAAAATACTCAAAAGACAACACTTTTCCGGACATTGAATATCTGCATTCAAATTTCTTTATTATATCTTTATTCAAAGTCGTGGGTTAGCTAGGGTTAGTGATTTTGTAAATCATAACTGTATTACTGGTCTTGTTTATTACTGGCCTTGTTAAAAAGTGGGGGGAGGGGGCAAACATATTCTGCCCCCCACCAAAAAAAGTGCCCCCCCCCCCACCGCTTCCGACGCCCCTGCTGTAAGGAATCATTCTGAGGGAGGGATTTCTGAAGGGGGTAGGAAATCTGTCCCGGGGGGACACATTTTTGGGGGGACATATTTCCTTTGACACCGGCCTCATTGAGTTATACATGCACTTCGAAAAGTCGATTCTATCGAATATATTTTAAAGCAAACTCAAGAAGGTCATTTACCGTAAGATGTGGAGTACTGCATTTTAAATCCTTGTCCTTCGACAGCAGGATCCGAATGAAAGACGACAAAAAGTTTTGACCCAGAAGACACAAATTTCCCAGGAAGTTTAGATCCACAAAAACGGCCAAGTTTTCTCGAATATGATGATGGCCCATCATAGATTTCCAAGTAATCATATTCACAATTGTCGTGACTTTCAAACTAAAAAAACCGACAAATAAAAAACAATGATGAACATAAAAACATAACGCAACAAAGCAAGGGCGAAACAAGTTAGTATCCAAATCTGGAGAGTAAACGACATTTTACAGTCAGCTTTGGTAAAATAAATATCAGCAGATCTCTATTAATGCAAACTTTTAAATACTTTAAAAAGGAGATCTCTTGATTATTGCTATTTGGTTACATCAGTAAGTGGCATTTCCTGCATTCTGGCAGCACTTTTAAGCAAAATTTTATATTAAGTTTTAAAACATTTTTTTAATGGCACATTTTATCATTTTTAACAAAGATTTTGTTAAAATTGATTGTAACCATCCACCAGAAAACATACATGCATTAACCCTAAATTTAAAAAGATGGAATGGATTGTAAGGTCGAAGCCTGTTGACGATGAAAGCAAAGGTCGATGCGTTTTCATATGCATTCTTACCGATACGCTATTCACTGATCTTAACAACTTTATAAAGAACAACTCTACATCAGGAAAAAGGTGGGGCAATTGCCCCCCTCAACACTACCCCCTCCCCCTCCCTGTACATGACCAAAACAATAACTGGTAAAATAGAAAACGCATCAATTCGAAAAAAACGTATATATATATATATATATATATATGTATGTATATATTCCCTCAATTTGGTTCACTTGATCAGCTATTTCTTAATGGTCAAATGCTAGGCTACGTTATTTAAAAAGTCCATTGGTACAGAAGATATATAAAAGCGTGTAAAAAAACTGTGTATTATTTTTTACTGTCTGGACCACTTTCGAAAGCCGATTCAAGGACAAGGTTGTGATTAGAGGGACGTTGTGCTGGGCGGTGGCTGACAGATTGCCCCACCTCAAATACGCGGGCCTGACGTAAAACTATCTTGACGTAAAACAAGAAAATTCATCTTGGCTAAATTTAGAGCTTTTGAATGCAATCAAATAATTAATTGCATCAGCCAGTTGTTGGTCCTCTGAGAAGTGCATGTGTGCCCGCGTATGCCCACAACAAAAATAGGGGAAATACGTAATCAGATCATCGGAGAAATTTGGTCAATTGTCGTAGGTATGTGAAGTGCTGGATTGACCAATAGCTAGATCCCCTTCTCTAAAATCGAACAAACATGTAAACACTTATGAAAACCGACGAATTTCACTTACATGAGTTTTTAACGCGAAATTTAGCGGCTCATTTTAGACAACGTTCGTTTAATCAATCTGCATTTACATATACCAGGCAAGAAACAATATATAGGGGGGTGTTTTCATGAGGCTGGCCCAAGCTCAAGCCGGACTGAATTTTGCATTTTGGGTTTTGTTTACATGAGGCCGGTCTTGACATTATATGGCCTTGGTTCCTATTTATACGTCGGTTAAAAGCTCTTTTTTCTCGTAATCCGAATCGGTTCTAATTCTGTTTACATGGAAAGCCGGTCTGGAGTTCCCCATAGAAAGCACGAAGGCAGGCTGTATAAACCAAATGAAAGGGGAGTTGCATGCATGGGGTACGTTCTTCGGCAATTTTATAAAGAAAGTTTATTTTCTAACAACCACATCATTAACGACCATTGTTCAAAAGATAAAAAGATTATGGGACACTATACAAGCTTGTGATCCTCAACTGAAACTTCCAAAACCTATACGCGTCGCCCTTGAACACAGAAGTAATATCAACATGTTATAAATGGTGACAATATTATCAAAGCATATTTCTATTTTCCAAATTAATAAAATCAACCGCGACATTGAAAGTTTAAACCGTTGCAATAATATTACGTTAAGTGTATATAAAGAATATATATATAAATATATATATACTAAAAGATGATAAGACAATGCTGGAAACAGTATATGTGAGTTAGTTTACATAAGAGTAACATATTTGAAAACTGATATGATGGGGCAACTGGCAAGTAAAAATAAACTTAACAGGCGAACTATGTGTTTCGTAAAACAACTAAGTATACACTTTCTATAACGTTTAATATTTTAACATCAGGCAATATTCGTAGATTTTTCCTTCCAGTATTGTATGCCTAATTCGTATGACAACTAAAAACTTTTTTGTCTGATAAAAATTAATAATTGTTTAACCTCCTGATAAGAAACTATCAGTAAAAGTAGTGCAAACAGTGGTATAGTATATCTGAAGCTCTGAGCTAATTTTGTTTACGCTGTAATATATCCGACAAGTCTAGCTTGATACCAGCTATTAGGTCCTCCATCTTGCTTCGAGTAGATTACTTTGAAAATAATCTCGTTTGGTAGTTTGCTGTCCCACGGTAGCATCTGCTCGTAGTAAAATGTGTTGGCATGGACGTTGTAGTGCCTGTTTTTGTTAGATGTCTTGCCGTCCACTTTATCGTTACCCTTTTGATGCATTTCAAAGTCCAAGTAAGCGTGTCCGTTGGCGTTTCCGTAAAAGCAGTAAATGGAAATGATGACAGCCCGAGTTGTTTTAGGAAAAACCAGTGGGAACTTTTGACTGTATGTTGGCTTCTGTCCATTAAGCGCCATTTTTTCCAGTTGGTGCAGTATTTCATTGGTGCGGTGTAGTTTCCACTCTCGCTGGTTGTCATTTAACTTCTTTATCGCTTTTTCCTGATTAGCTAGTTGTGATTTTGCCTGAGTTAACTTCTCTGCGAGATCAGCAACATTCCTTTCCAAGTTCAAAAATCTTTCTTCTTTCAAATATTTCGTTTGACAAAGATCTCCCGAATAGCCAGGAGTACACTGACACTTAAACCCAGTTCTAGTTGTTTTACAGTAACCACCATTCTTACAAGGACACTTCAGTTCACATGTGGGACCATAATACCTTTGATTATGGTCACACACGCACGAGAAACAACGAAATCCGTCCTGGCAAATACCATTGTTCTTGCAAGCTGATGTCGAACAGTCATTACCATCATTAGCGAAGAATTTATGGACTTTCAAACGGTCTCCAAGCACCATAATCCCGATTTCGTTGAGCTGCGTGAGTGTAAGCCTTCCTATGTTTGTTTCGTCAATGCCGTGGTTCTCCAACTTTTTGACGTAATTAATCAGCTTGTTTTCTGAAATTCCAGCTAATTTAAGAAGGCCCTTCACTGTTCTACCATAGATACAGTGGGAAGACTGTGTGGCTTGAATATTGGTAAGAAATATGGTTGACAGAACAAATAATATCATAAAACCCACTTCTCTAGCCATTTTGAACTGAACACGATCGAGCTCAAATCTGCATATCTGCATCACGCGCATTAACAGATCCTTATTATATACCTCTTTGTACAGTCAAAGTTCATGCATATATATACTGATGTTATCATAATTATTTGTTCAACCGTCTCTTGTCGGATCTTCATTAAGTGATTCAAGTATATTTCCCCGGCTAGAGACACTGAAACTGCTCAGCTAGCCTACCTGCACATCAATCATAATACAGTTGATCAATCCGGCAAACTAATCTCGACTTTTTCAGTATAAATATATAAGTAAGTCATCATGACTCTGTTAAACTTGATTGTCTCACTATAATCATGAAGTGTGCCGCAACGTAACGGCATGCAGCTGAATCCCTTACTCCTTTTATTGCCAAAATATTCATGCTTTAGTTTACTCGCATTTTATGGATCAATATCGTAACTCGGAGTTAATACGCCCATGGACATACGACACGCCCATGGGGGCAAACGTAAGCACGGTTAGCCGACACAATCGTCGGAGGAGATTTATTCCAGAGCCGTTAATCTTGGGTCGTCACAAGGGTTCGTCACTCATTCCTTCCAGCGACGAACCCTAGTGACAATTTAAAAGCGGCTGTCAGGGAAACTTCGAGATCTCAACGTATAAGATGGAGGGGATCTGAACTACGCTATATGAAACACAACTCAAGATATAGAGAATATCTGAACGATGTTAAGCAGACACTTCATACACTTCAATTCGCGTCGTTGGCTATCGACTAACTAACTTCCCCTGATAAGGGTTCTGGGTTTGACACTGGCGGAGAAATCATAGATCAATATTACAACATAGAGAGGATCTGAACGATTCATACACTTCACGAACCCTAGTGACGATTTAAAAGCGGCTGTCAGGGAAACTTCGAGATCTCAACGTATAAGATGGAGGGGATCTGAACTACGTTATATGAAACACAACTCAAGATATAGAGAATATCTGAACGATGTTAAGCAGACACTTCATACACTTCAATTCGCGTCGTTGCCTATCGACTAACTAACTTCCCCTGATAAGGGTTCTGGGTTTGACACTGGCGGAGAAATTATAGATCAATATTACAACATAGAGAGGATCTGAACGATTCATACACTTCACTTGGAGTCGTTGGCTGATAAGGGTTTGGTACAAGCGGAGAAATCAAAGATCAATATTACAACGATGAAATTACAATATTACAACAATCTGAACGATGTTAAGCAGACACTTCATACACTTCTTACACTTCATACACTTCATACACTTCCATTCGCGTCGTTGGCTATCGCCTATCGACGTACTAACTTCCCCTGATAAGGGTTTGATACTATAGCGGAGAAATCATGGATCAATATCAGCTATTTTTAGCCCTTTGTTGCTAGCTATAGTGGTTGCTTTAATAATGATGAACGTTTACATAAGAACATCTGCATTTTTCCTTTACGTCAACAAATAAAATAAAGATAAAACACTCAATATATATATTATCTTGTCATAACAAACCAAAATTTTGGATGTCAAGTGATCGACCAGCCATTTTTGCAGATCATTCACCATGGAAACAAAATGCCCTGGGTACGAGATGGCTGGCCTCAGTCTCAGTGAACTCTATATATATGGAATTACGAACAGCAGGGAATTTTGTCTGCGCATGCGTCGCGCAAGTTGTCGTGGGGAATCTGGGAACTTCAAAAACATAAACAAAGATGGTGGTAAATTTTCCCCCCACCACCCTTATTTCCCCCAGAAAAAGTGTATAGTTTGTAAAACGGCTTGTGAAAGGACACTGCATGGAAACAGTCAGAAGCAGCCTCCCACAACGTGAAGAAATAGAAAGATATTTTAGTGAATCATACGATGTCAAATTGGGTGACAACGACTTGAGTACGTTGTGGTCAATATGCCGTGGCTTCAAATGCACGCAGTTTAATTGAGCTCAAAGCCCCATTTCTACAATTTTTAAGACAAAAAAGTGTCGTTAAAATTGAAGAAAATCAACTAAAGACTGACAATCGGTAACAATATTTTGAGGTGGCAGATTTTGCAGAAATTGACAATATTTTCATGTCGTCGCCGCAATGAAATTAGTAGCGTAGGCATGCCAAACTTTATTGTAAGATCTGAGTGAGACAAAAAAGTGATTGTATATTTCTATGTACGAACGGAATTATACATAAATTTAGCACAACCTTCTGGCAGTTAAGAGGTCTTGCTCGACATAAGACAGAATCTGAGTACGTTTTAAAAACAGCACTAACTTGTGAACAAGTTGTCGGATGAAAGGAATAAATACATAATTTTCCCCACTTTCCCCAATTTCCCATTACGAAATCCTCTCAAATATCAAAAGCTGTAATAGAATAACATGAAACCAGCATTTAAATTTTGGGGAAGAAGGCAGATTTTGAGTTATAGTCGATCGAACATTCGCTATCAATTTTACTCCAATGCGGCTTCTTCCTACCATCACTTCATCTTCGATATTTATACACATTCCTGGCTAAATGCCTTCTTTCACCTAACAGAAGAACGTCAGTGTCTCCACTAATTGGACAACATAGTTTAAAGTTCTGGTTGACCGACAGATTGTTAGTAAATCTTGAAGATACCTTGGTCGTCATACCTTCTCCACATTTTCAACATTTCGCCACAGACGATACAAAACACGATGAGCCCGCGATATTTTTTAGCAAAAACACGATGAGCCCGCGATATCTTTTAACAGCGCAGACAAAATTCCCTGCTGTTGGAATTACGCTGACTTCTGACTGCGTGAACACCACGCTGCCAAACGTTTTGCGCCTGCGCGACATCCGAGCTCGTACCTCAAAAAAGAGTGGGAAACCATTGAAATATTTGGACTGTTCCGCAAGTTTGAACTCTCGCGGTTCGCAAAAAAGTTAAAATTATAAGCATACTACGAAAAAGATAAGGTAGGTAATTTGTGCATGGCTTCTTTGTCAATATTGTAACATATTCTGAAATGACCCCTTCGTAATTTTCATGACCCTTTTTTTAAAACTCAAATGAATAGTCGAGTCTTACTTAGTCAATACTGTCTGGTCGTTGTTGCCACGGCTAGTTCCCACTACTCTTGCAATGTTTACTCTAGCAAATTCACGCATGCGCAAACGTTTGGCAGCGGTGTTGACTGTTTGGACGTCAGTTTCAGGCCACTATACTCGGCCACATAATGAAAAAGTTTGTGTCATACTGGTGCGAACACCTATTTAAAAAACAGCATGTTCTAAGGATTTAGGGTGAAGGAAAATTCGAGTGTAGAATATATACATTTTAACCCTATCCAGACTGGGGGGGGGGGGCGGAAAGTGCCCGCGCTAAATGTAAAAGTTAACATCTCCTAAACCAGTACAGGTATGGTTCTGAAATTTTATGACTTTTCCTAAATATGTATGGGCTTTATGTGTGGAAAATTTGGTGAAAAAATATCGCGCCAAAAAAAAGTTACAGCGGAGTCGTGAACACCTACCAACACAAAATTTCAACCGACAATTTTTATTATGTTTGCTTTTATAATAATTACAATAAAAGTAAGCACTTTTTAATAAAGAGAAACTATTTTTTTGGTATACTACCTTCTTTATGTTAACAAAACAATAGGAAAAAAAATTTTGGAAATTCTAGTAATCCTGGGTTTTTCCAATTACTGACGTCATAATGACGTCATAATTTGTCGCCATGGCAACATAAGTGTAACACATACTTGAACAAGGCATACCATCCACCTGTAAAAGTTTCGTCGGAATACACCAAATGGTTCAGGAGATATTGACCGCGGGCACTTTCCGCCCCCCCCCCCCCCCCTCCCCCCAGTCCCAGAAGACAAAAAAAAGCCCAGTCTGGATAGGGTTAAGACCAAACCGGGAGCAGTTGCGAAAAATGCAACTACACAGGCCCTCCGGCAGGAATTGAACCCACGACCTTGCGATTCTAGTGCAATGCTCTGACCACTGAGCCACGGAGGCCGTTGTCGAGAGCTTGATCGCGAGTTCTGTATATATAATAAGGTGGTAATGCCAGGAGAGAATTGGGTATATTATAAATGATATTGGGCATTTCACTCGATTACACAGCATGTTCTAAGGATTTAGGGTGAAGGAAAATTCGAGTGTAGAATATATACATTTTAAGACTAAAGTTGCATTTTTCGCAACTGCTCCCGGTTTGGTCTTAAAATGTATATATTCTACACTCGAATTTTCCTTCACTCTAAATCCTTAGAACATGCTGTGTAATCGAGTGAAATGCCCAATATCATTTATTTAAAAAACAGCCGTCTTTCTATTTTAACACAACATATAAAAAAATGCCCAAACAAGATAAAGTCTGCAACTTGCCAGCTATAATAAACTGTCAAAAACACGCTTCACATATAAGTAAAAACAACGTTCCATTCCACGTATATACAATAACGTTTTTTAATCAAACTTTTTGCTATAAAGCATCAGGTTTCGCCAATCGTTTTCTTCGAAGTACATTTTTTTAGCTTCTCAAAATCAACCTCGTCCCCAGGGCATTTTGCCTCCACGTTGGGAGGTCGGCGAAAATGGCCCTGGCATCGGCTGGTCACGTGACACCCAGAATTTTGGGGTGTTTTGGCAAGAAAGTTTATGCGGTCTTTGTGTTTCGTTTTTGTATAATACGTATACATGAATAATAAATAAGAAATATTTAACGCTCTGCCGAATCACTCATGTGAACCTTTATCATAAATGCAACTGGCTAGCATTATTCATCATGATACTCCCCACGATTATCCAGGATACATTTAAATGTCGGGAAGAAACATATGTCTAATGTTGTTCTTGACTTTAACCAAAGCTATCGTTACAATTCTTTGGATGAACTTCGCAGAGTGGATTTATTGCAATTCATATTTTGATGAATAAATTACACTGTATCCGAATTAATCAAGTTTTTAAACCGGCCAATCCGATTATAGAATCGACCAGCCGATGCCAGGGCCATTTTCGCCGACTCCCAACGTGGAGGCAAAATGCCCTGGGAACGAGGTTGTCTCAAAATGATTAATTAAAGTACTAAACTAAGTTGTGTTACCAACGAAATTCGATTTTTCGTGGTGGTTTATGTCGTGGTGTTTTATGTGCAAGCTTGATATTTTTTATCAAATAGTTTTCGTCCTGTGTTCAGTTAGAACATCATCACAGCTTGCGAGCTAAATTTATCGCAAACTAAGAAAAATAAAGATTTTTTTTATTATTTAAATCTAAAATAAGGTTTACTAAATTAAAAAAATTATTTTCGGATTAAAAATTTTACATCGAGAAACCTACCTCAAATGCTAAAAATTTGATAGAAATAATTTTGCCTTCTGTTGTCGAAATTGTCCACTGACAATCGGTATCGGCAGGATACACACTGGGATAGCGGGGACTTCTGAGGAAACCTGGTGCTTCTAAGTGTCTCTTGCCACATGATGCACCTGTAAGTTGGAAATGTGAAGAAATGCTTTTCAATTGACGGTACCAAAAAAGATGACGGCGATACACTTAACCACGATGCATTGCGACCTCAAATCAGCTCAAATAACAACTAAACATTGTTTATCATGTTAACATGGATTAAGTATAAGCAAGAACTTCATTCTTACTTATAAGGTTAATCTTTTTAAAGACCTGTCTTCCGATAATTGATAATCTTTCTTTTTGAAAAATCTGATTGGCTAATGTCCAGAGTTGTCCGAAGTTTCAGATGTCCGAGAGCCAATTAAATCTCTCAACGCATTTAGTGCGGAAAGGTCTATTGAACAACAAAAGGTCCGCTATGCGTACATGTATCTGCGCCAAACCCACCACTGTGAGAATCTTGTCAAGATCTTGTGTGATCTTGGAAAATCTTGTACGATCTTAAGAAAAATCTTATAAGATTTTTACACATAGATCTTATAAGATTTTAGCGAGATCTTATAAGATAATTAAAGAGAAAGTACACGTTCTCTAACCAAAATAATTTACACGCTCGTAAACCCTTCGGTCATACGAATAAGACTTCAGTGAAGTATGCCTATTAGCTTTTCGCCTTGATCACGTATTGACGAAAACATTCGGACACACAAACCGTGCTCATGGCATAGCGGCTACGGTTTAGTGGATTTACATAATAGTTTTATTTATTGTTCAACCTGTTGTTTGTTCTTTTTTTAATCCTATGTTGACTTGATTTATTTTTTGCGACGTCATTACAGCTTGTTTTCCCCTAACTTAGCGTCTACCTAGACTCCAACGCCCTTGTCGGAGGTATCATCGGTTTCAAATTATGGAGCTTAACCATCTAATAAAACCATCCCACAAGCGGGATGTTAAACTTGAACACAGGTGGGGGTATGAGAGGTGGGACATTTTTCCGGAGGGTTGTGGTTAGGTTTAGGATTTCCGGGTGGCGTGATTAGGTTTAGGGGTTCCAGGGGGTGGTATGGGGGTGAGGTTTCGTTTAAAAAGGTTGTATAATCAGATGGTGGTTTTAGTAGTTGGTTATTAAGCTTCATAATTTGAAGGAAATGATAGCTCCCTTGTCGACGTGTAACATTTTTGGCAATGACATAACTGTTCAGTTTTGTGAACAGGAAAAAAACATGAAACGCGGTCCCTATAATCGCATTAAAAATATGATACGCTTATATCGCTTTAATTCTGGGCTATATGTAAAACCAGGACCCGGGACTCACACCAAATTGAACGGGGGTTTAAGAAAATATTATATTTGGTGTTGGGAGTGTGATATTTTATTGTACCACGTGCAAATGGTTGAAATAAGAAACTTAGCTTATGTCTGCAGTGAATAATCCCAACTGATCTGCTGCGTTATTGATCTAAGAGCAGTTTGAGCGGCCATAAATACGCTGGTTAAGCCATGTTCGCGGGCCGGCTGTCTATGTTTTTTTATCCTTAGTTATGGTGTTTACTCGATTCCAACGAATTTCTCAATGTTTGATTTCAATCGATCCTATCTCAAATACATCGTGTGGCATATACGGTCCCCCTAAACAAAACACAATAAACTGACGGAATGACACAGCTTGTTCAGTTGTTCGTGCGGTTTGCAGAATTTACAGAATATACGCGGCAACAACCAAGAAGCCCAAAGCAAAAACGTTGCTGTAATAGTATTTCTTAACCCATTGCTGCCGAGATCGGCTTCAAGCCTTCAACCGAGTGACCGACCACTAGCTTTCCTCTGCAGACGTCTGGCGTTATCCCGAAACTCTTGGGTCATAGCTTGAAGGCGGGCAGCGAAAATTTCTTGGTCAAAATGAGACGCGGCTACGTTTTATCGCACACACAGCTGTGATATTCCGTCAGTTCATTGTGTTTTGTTTAGGGGGGCCCGTATATGACGATGTATTTGAGCTAGGATCGATTGAAAACTCGTTGGAATCGAGAAAACACCTAAACTAAGGATAAAAAACAGACAGCCGGCCCACGAATGTGGCCTAACCAGCGTATTTATTGCCGCAAACCGCCTAGCCTCGCGTTTCAGCGAACGGGCTTCTCACGCCAAGTAACGCGACTACGGGATATTTTCTGAACGGATTGCTATCCTCTTATACTTCTTATTACAGCAATAATGCAGCAGATTAGTTGGAATTTCACTGACATAAGTTGAGTTTCTTATTGTAACAATTTGCACGTAGTACAATAAAATATCACACACACACACACACACACACACACACACACACACACAAAATACAATATTTTCTTAAACCCCCGTCCAATATGACATGGGTCCTTGTTTTACATGGGTCATCGGGTCCCCGGTCCGGGTCCCGGATCCTGTTTTTACATATAGCCTTAATTCTGCTTGTGAATTATAGTTATTATACAGCGCTTATCATGTTAACACTTCAAACATTAATTCAAAGGCTATTCAGGTTTCAAAAATATTGATTGAACACTCTTGTCTGAGCAAAAACGTTATAAATTGGCTACACCCTTCTGCCTTCTTTTTCCCTTCAACATGTACTCTTACGTCTCACCTATAGAAATAACAATAATCGTTAATTTCTAACGATTAACCCCAATCTGGCAATCTCTAACCCCTAATACTAAAATGTTTCAACACACGGTTGTGAAATCGGCAAAAACAGGAAACGCGGACGCTAATCGCATTGTTAAAGAATATGATATTTTTATGTTTTATATGTCTATGTTTTAGACTCTGGTAACATATGCATTAATGCGTCTCAATAAATCAATGTTCAACGCGATTTTTTAATAAGTATTGAATACGTCTACATGTAACATAAACAGTGCCAAGCACGGTGGATTTCTGCGTGTAAACTTATAGCTAAAACATATTGGACGAGTGCCTCACACGTAAACACTTGAAACATTTAATAGTTAAAAGGGCATTCAGATTTCAGAAGGATCTTTAATCCGAAGCCAAACAAGCGCTCACACTGTTTCTTCGTCCTTGGAAAGCTTGTCGTTCAGGCGACAAAGTCGAAGCGCGTTCCGGAATTATTATAGACTAGTAACACCTTGTGTAGTTTTATTACGTGATGCTGTATTGAACACGAGAAACTATTGCATGTAAATGTGTAGTCACCACGCGCTTGTATTTATAGTATAAAACAACAGTACATACATACATACATACACACACACACATACATACATAAAAAATGTATTAAAATGCTGAAATACATATTGTTTCGAAACCAGACAATCCGCAAAAATTCTCAAAAACGTTCAAATTTATACCGACAGACCAGTAGCCCACTGTGAGCTGTCGACTTGTCATCATATTTCTTGGCGTCTTGTGATTGCGTGCAAATATTCATTACCTGAAGCAAAACTCAACTTTCTATCTCCCATTCGTTGCTCTGGCACACGTTCGTAAAACCCTTCGGACACCGACATATAAATAAGGCTTCTGAAGTATGCTGATTCGGACTATTGCTATTGGTCTTTTGCGTTGATCACGCGATTGACGAAAACTTCTTACACACACATGGTTTACAACCAGTATCCGCAAAAATGAGAAGAGAAAACAAAAATTTCAGGAAAAAAATTCAGAGAAAAATAATGCGATAGAAGAGAAATCGACACTTTTTCAGGTCAAAGTTGCCAGTGAAATTGAGACGCCGGAAGGTAAAACATACCAGTGGAATTTACCAGAATGGCGTAGAAATGTAGAATGGCGAAATATCGCCAAAATATCGTTCATGAAATTCGCCTCTCATGCTATCTTCATGGCTGGCATAACCAGTAATTATGGCATTCTGGGAAAAATGCTGATCTTCATTCACATGATCGGAACTAAATTGTGTCAGTCCAAACTGCAATTAAAAGTTTAGCTCAAGTAAAGTTCCCGAGACACCTGCGGACATCAGTGCTAGTGAAGTTCGACGTTTAATAACGCGGGCCTATAACAGTAAGTGTATATAAACACTGATCGTATATCGAGATCAAACATTGTTTTGATTTGTTTTCCCGACGGACAAAGCTTTCACCATTTTAATAGTGAGATAAGAAAAATACGGATATTTTTATAATTTTTTTTCGGAACCAGAACGAAGTACGAGAGTCCTGAAACGGAAGCTTCTAAGCTTCGCGAAGGTTTTGTAAAGAAGGAGGTAAAAAACGTTCGCTGCGTTTTATACACTAATTAGTTAATACTGTTTTCTTATTGAATCCTTTCACTCCTACAGATCTTCATTTGAAAATAGTCTGGCATTAACTAGAATTAAATACTGAAAAGACCATTCAGTAATGAAAGGGTTAACATTGTAGTCAACTAAACTTGTAGTAGTTTTATTGCGTTAGTCTTTATATGGTTGTCTGTCACTGTCTGGTTACAACACTTTCTCGTGTATTCGGTGTTTATATGACACCTACTATCGTAAATAGCGCATATGACCCTTCTTCATGCATATATATATATATATATATATATATATATATATATATATATATATATATACTAAAGCAAGTTAAAATGGTTTCGTCACTACTCCGAGTTTCACGCGTATTGCGATCTTCAGGTAACTGACAGTTCGGCTTCAATTATTCGTTTATATCATAAGCGTCGTGTGTGGGTAGGTCGATATTCTTTAACGAATAGTTGAAGCGGATCTGTTCCATTTTGATGTTGATACCAAGCCAACAAGAGTGCTCAACTACGAATAGGAGCGTTAATATACTAAAGCAAGTTTGTAACATGGATGTTACAAAGCTGGCGGATGGTTCAATAAATAAATATATATATATATATATATATATATATATATATATATATATATATATATATTTATATATATGCTGACTCATGACATCGTGCGCAGCTTTATTATGGCCCTTTATTATGTTTCATGTTATTCTTTGAGCAAATCTCACAGTATAGTATTACGCATGTCCCGTTGTGTTGTGGTCGGAACAATCTAATATAGCATCTCCATCGCGCTGAAACTAGTCCATAAAAGGTAACTACTTCCTCTCTTCCCGCAGCCAGATAGCAAGAGGAATAAGATTGTAAATATTATTATAATGGCTATAAAATAAGATAAATTCTCAAACCAACCTCAACTCGAGTGAAATAAATAACATTGTCCATATGCATTTAACATTTAACATTGTTTCATGTGCATTTATACCCAAAAGAAACCTCGAGGCTTGACACGCATGTATGCACCTAAAATAGCTAATTTGATACCGAACTTGTTGTCTTTACGCCATTGATCAACTCTTGAGAAAAAAAGATTTTCTTATGTAAACTGCATGGTTCCCCGCAAGAAACGTTTAGTGATTCTGTTCACTGATGATCAATAAGTCTTCCTATCACATTGCTGCAGTTATAAATCACTTCCCATGACCATGGTTATCAGTTCAAACTTATTGGTTTCAAACCCGTCATGTTGTGTGGTCATTTACATTTTGAGCTTGGAGGCCTAGTAGTGGTTCTTTTTACTGAATTGCCAAGAAAAACAACTTTTGATGGCGTTGGTGATCAATATTGCGAAGGTTCAAGTAAATTTGTGATTATCAAGTGAGAAAAGTAAACCCGTACCTCTCTTTTCTCGGTGCAACGAAGCAGTGCTTGACTGTAACAGAACGCTTAATAGAAGAAGAAGAAGAAAGAGAATAAGACTTAGCACGTACATGATAACATAAAACAAGTCACGAAGTATTTAATAGTGTGGACGCAACAGATAATGATCAACGCAATCACATGAGGTGGAAGATTAGTTGTTTCATTGTTTATGCATTGCGTTGAGAACTAAATTGCCTGATTTTGGTTAATAATAAACGTCTTGACGTTCTTTCTATACTTACATAAAGACAAAGCAGACTGTTTTAATTCCATTCATCTTGTAGAGCGCGGAAGATAAACTTGTTTAACCTTCAGTCAAAGACGAAACGGAAATGTAACTCTAGCGGTATTACATGTCTGTTTATCTGCTGGATAGAGAGGAAAAGGTATCACCTTACGAGAATTTTATCACCACTTTATGTAAACGTGGCAATGGTCCAGACTGAAATATATGCCAATTATACCAAATATATACAAATTCACATTACAAGATGAATGGTAAAGACTAATAAAGTATATAGTTTTTGGATTGCTGCATTTTTATTTTACGGAATAACTTTGGGCAGTGCGGCAGTATGATTATCAGCGACCTGATTTAATTAATTTCTTGACGCTTGGCAACTATTATAAGATATTATAGAAACACTGAAGATGGGTTATAGTCAAAATCATTTTGTTAGAGAAACTGTTTGTTTTGTCAGAGTTGGCTTTTCGCCAACAATTTCTGTCGTCACGTACAGTGTTGGAAAGTGAATAGGAACCGCAATAATGAATATCATGGTTCCTTTTCTTTTACGCCGTGGTTATAGTTCCGACACCGGATCCACAAGTTGATTGATTTGTTTTTAAATTTCAACGTTTTCTGGTGAAATTTGCAAACATAGTGTTTATTTTGGTCGACACTCGACAGTTCTGTGCTGAGAGAGATTATATTGATGAGAGAATGGACGAACTGCCGAAAAGTCAACGTTTGGATTGCGAAGAAATTGAGACTTTGTTGGTGTCGATGTTGTTTAATTAATATTCCAAGCTGATTGCGATTAAAGTTGTCTGGATCTGGTAGTCGATCGTTTCGACGGAGAACGCGTGTAGTACTCACACAATCGATTTCTCTTTTTAAAATTGAGCGGCTGGCATGGAAGTCTTGAATGATGTAAATCGTAGAGGTCGGCCTCGACTTTTCGCAGATTATTTTTAAGCTTCTCGACACAAGATTTGCAAATATATGGTGACTTCGAATGAACTATAAATTCAAGCGCAAAAGTTCACAACAGCAGACTGAGAGAATACAACATGTTGACATTTCAAAGTAGGATAGACAAAGGGAGACAATATAGAGAAGGAAAAGCCGCTATAGCACTTTCGCATGAGAATTTCCTAATGATCGGAAATCTGACCAATGAAATATCGGCTACTTTAATAAATTACGAACGCCGTTTCGCAGACCTCTGTTTCCCCGATTTCAGGAGGGGGGAGGCAGTGCAGCGGTTATAGAAATATATAGAAACGGGAAGATTAACGCGGTTACCGAACTTATGGCTGTTATTGAATTTAAGTTGGTTAATCTGTAAATTTCGTTTTCTGCTTTGAATCAGACGAGGTTCTGTCAAATATCGAAACTACCTTTTAAACTGTAATCATTTGAGAGACTGAAAGACTGAGAATGTCAACGACAAGGCATCTTTCACACGAGAAACATCAATATGAATAGATTTTCCACGCCAGTTAAATTTTCTTTCTAACCTTTTGGTCAAAACTCAAAAGACTGAGTAATATCGGGTCTTGTGTTTGCTTTTGAAAAGATTCTACAAGCACTAAGTTCAAAATAAACTGTTATTCCGCACGAGTTATGTCAATGTCGGATCTATAGCCATCGAACCTAAAGATCCGGTGTCGGAACCATAACCACGGCGTTTCTTTTAAAGTTTGCGCGTTTAATATTGCGTCTCACTCTCACATCCACTATACTGGCTGCAGTCAGTGCCCCATTACTTCAAAGGTGGTGCGAAAAACATTGTACACTATATTAGTCATTATATAGATGCAGGCAAAATGATAAAACTGAAAAGTTGCTGGAAAATTTACACAGGGGACATTTTTACCTTGGTATCAAATTGAATCCAATAATTAAAGCATATGACCTATAGACCACTTTTCGTTCATAAAAGCAACTACTTTAAATATCTTAATGAGCCTTTCTGACCTCGTTATGAAACAAAGATTCTTTTGAATTGCAAACACACAAACGAGGTTGGCTAGAAAGGCTTATTAAGATGCACATAAAAGAATATTCAAATTAAAGTGGTATATATAATTTGAGGGCCAGAGGGGGATGTGTGGAGAACATCTTTATGCTCATTTTTGGAAAGAGGGTCATAGGGGTTTGGATGATGTGATGGTACAGGTTATAGATGTTACAGATGTAAGAGATCCGACTTGTAGAGAAGCTTTTTGGATTGGAAAATTGAACAGCAATATACCGTTGGGACTTAACGCTTTAGAGATTGAATGAATATTTAATTGTATGGTATCTTGCAGTAGGTATAAAGGAACTCTAATTTGTGACTCGAATATTATGATTTGAAGAAGGGGCAGTGCCCCGAAACGTACGTATGTACAAGAAATAAAGTTATATATTTGATGTTTTGTAAATGTGTCTAACTTTATGGCGAAGGGGCTCGTGATTATTTTATATATATATATATATATATATATATATATATATATATATATATATATATATATATATATATATATATATATATATATATTACGTAAATATGTAACTTGAGCTTAAATACAATGGATCGTTTTCATTCACGTGATCGGTGGCCCCGTTGGGGTCGTTCCCAGTCGCTTTTCAAGAATGAGACATTGAGTAAATTTGAGAGGGGGCCCATCAGTGGAGCCCATGCTGGGGGAGCGCGAGGGAAGGCGGGAAGGGGAAATGGGGCGCGCGCTCTACGTCACTGATCTTAAATAATAGACTCATTATACTGGATAGAGCATCCGGTGCTCGATGTGAAGTCGGAATAAATTAGCGGCGGCCATTTCAGGTGGGACCCACTTGGTTTTCATACAGCCACTTTTAAGTTATCCATAGGCGTACGAGCCAGGGGGGCTGCAGCCCCCCCCCCCCCCAGTTTTAAGAAAAATAGTCCATTCGGGCAAAAATGGTCCGGTCATTCGGGCAAAAATAGTCTTGTCAATAATATTTTAACGTTATATATAACATTTTCAGGGGTCGGCTGGATTACCTGGTGTGTTGGCCTACCGTGTGTTCCGGTCTTCCGCGTAGAACTTCGTAGGTGTAGTAACTTGCCCTGATTTGAAGTAGTTTCACTGCTTAGGCGCGGCTTCATGTCATTTACTAAAAATTTTACTAACAAAGTTTTTTCAATTCTGACCACGATCCCGGCAACATCCTGCTCTGCTGAGAGGTCGTTCAGTGCCCTTCGCCTCTTGAAAGCCTATATTCGAAGCACATGATGGGCCAAGAACGGTTAAGTAGCATCGCTCCTGTTAACATCGAGAGAGCTTATGCAAACATGACGCTAAAGAACGATATGCAAAGGATAATTGACAATTTCGGACAGCGACATAATCGCAGTTCTTATTTCTTCTAAAACATTTGATTCCCGAATCCCGACGAATTCGTCATTTGTATAAACAAATACTTCTCGAAACTAGCGCCGTGAGACAACTATGAAATAACATGTAGCTATGTACCCTTTTCCTTTCTTTGTAAATAATTGTAATCACTTTGAGATTAACTTATAGTTGAAGTGGTCAAGTGGCTAACGCCCTAAGCTGTTGAGCGAGGGGGAAGCCTGGGACGAGAAGTGGTATTTGGAATCAGGTCAACATCCGAGCAGGTGACATCTTGGACTGACCACCCCCTCGGGATAGCTTGCACCCATCACACCAGTATAACGATTGGTGGAAAGAAATTTACTATTTGGACCGTTAAATGATTGGTGGGATGGTGGTTGATAAAAGATAAAATTTTTCCGTGCAACTACTTCGCGTGCTAGTGTACTAATGACGAGTATCATGCTCTATAGGCTAGCCCCTCACCCACCCCACCCATTTCCTGCCACTTTGTGATGCCCACGTGGTTACCTTGTTAACGTCGCTGCATATCAATCGATTCGGCGTTATTCCCAAGAAAACCAAAATAAATTCATGGCGGTTAATTTTGGATTTATCGTTTCCAACTGGTCATAGTGTCAAAAAACTATTTCTTTTAACGAGCTGCAGAGACTCCGTGTGTCTACTTCGCGTGCCAGTGTACTAATGACGAGTATCATGCTATGCCCTCTGTCACTTTGTGATGCAACACGTGGTTACCTTGTTGGTAACCTTGGTTATTGTATAACACCATCTAAATAAAGATTATCCTTACGAACTTCGTAATGAACTTTGACCCTTGTAATGGCTAATTCTAATCCTAATTCCTCTAGAATGTTCTTGCTTTTAAAGGGAATTACTCTATTAGGGATAACGCACTGTAGGGATAACGATGGAAATTCTTGTTCTTCAGGGCGTTATGTTGTTGATAGCCTCACGATGACGTCATATGTCATATGACGTCACTATTCATTCGAGCAAATTATGTTCAGCTCCCCCTACAAAATTTTGCTCGTACGCCTATGAAGTTATCCCATAGCGACAGATACATGTCACAAAAATTTAGCTGGTTTTCGTTAAAAATCCGATCATTTAAAGCAAAAACCAGAGGCGAAAACTATGATTCAGCAATATTGTGGGTTCCACCGGATATGGCCGCCGCGAGATTTTTAGCGTCACTTCCGACTTCAATTTCTGCCAGTATAATGAGTATATTATTTGAGATCAGTGGCTCTACGCCAGTATCGAGCTTCGCTCAACATGAGAAACTTAACTTAAACAAATATTTTCCTAAAAATTATAAGAAGAGCCTGTGGAAGAGGGCAGAGGCAGTTCCCATAGGATAATAAGGATCAAGGATTGTGCATCAATATGGCCGCCATTTCATTGTTTCTGTGCACCAATATGGCCGCCGTGATGTCAGATGGAAACCAAGAATGGCCGAGTCCAGGTTTTGGCTGCGTTGCCAAAGAGTGCAGGGGTTTCATTAATTTTGAAAGTAGCAGGCTCATTTTAGAAAGTAGGAGGCTGAACATGGAGGTAGCAATTTAGTGACTGCGTTTGTTGGAGTGGCGCACCCGGGACATTTTTGAAGTCTAAAACCTCGGAAACACCATTTCCAGCATTTTTCATCTAATTAAACAGGCTACCGCGAGCATAGTTCAAATTTTACATAAAAACGAACACCAACAAATATTACTATAGGTGTTTAAACACAATTATTACAATTCCTTTTGAAAGTTATTATAAAAAAAAATTACACACATGTATCTGTACTCGGCGACGGTCTTGATCTCTTGTTAAAATAGTTTAGTATATTATTATTGCCTCCGGTGCGCTTTCTTTCCCCATTTATGATAATGAATAAACCAAAAATAAACATTTTCGTTCTGAACATCCTCTCCAGCCCCTTCCGTGCTGGAGTGCTTCTTCACCAGTCTTTCTCTTCTACACTGGCAATCTTAAGGTGCCTATGTTTATTAAACAACGCGCTAGGACGACGACGGCGGCGGCTAACATGCAAGCAACATAAATTTTACAATTTAAAGAAGTCACGGTTAACTACCGACTATTATATTTGATATTTGAAGCTAGTTTAATGACTTCCAAAACGCCTTTAGTATTGCTAAACTTATTGTATTGTCTGTATTGAAGATTTGAAGTCAATCTTAAGCAACAGTTCTCATCTTTTAGCCGTTGACGTCGTCCTGAAGACGTGAAAATGCTCTAAGTGGCGTTGTATAAAGAATGAGGATGGTGTTGGCATTACTCTAGGGAATAAAAATTATTCATTCTTGTTGTTTTCCAAATATAATTCTTTTGTTTAAATGACGTCGTCGTTGAGGTTGCCGTCCTAGATCTTAAGGTCCCTACAGATTTAATACAGAAAATTATCAAGCAAGAAATTACAAATTTCCACAGAAATCAGCTTTCTTCACATTCAAGTTCATTTACGCTTTCAAGAGAAAATGGAACTGCTCAAAGTGAACACGTATACGGTATTTACTATTAAATTTAAAACAATGATTACGAAAGTAGCCGGCGATGATTTGGAAAATAGCCGCCAGAGTTCGCCGGTTGCCGGCTTCTAATGAAACCCCTGAGAGTGTTAGTTATTACTCGGGCTATTTTTGTTTTTTTGCGACGCGTGATTAGTCCTCCGCGCGGCCGCTGACGAAATATTGACCAATCATGACTGCATGTGCCTTCTTTCTTTTCGACTAAGTGCCCTTTCCCGTCTTGGATGTGTTTTGCGTCAGTGTACACAGACATAGTTAGTGGGCAGTAATGTAGCTGGCAAGTATCTTGATATTACATATACTTACAATCGCACACGCCGTTAATAGTTGTGTTGATATTTAATACCCAAAGAGACTTGACACATGAACGCTGTGTACATGTGTGGAAATACGTTAATAAATCCAGGCAATCGTGTTTTGTTATTGCAAATTGTGTTTTCTATCGGAGAATTGGATTGTGTTTTGACTTTTGTCTGTGACCAATGTGTTTGATAGACTTTAGATCTTAGTACTGCATGTGACAACCTGCGCATGTCTTTTACCCAAAACACCTTCACCTACTATATATAGCACTGTAGGCGTCTTGACTTAATTTTCGCAATTGCCAAAAAATCGCGAAATTTAAATCCGCCAAAAAAAAGCGAAAATTAACGACGCGAAATTTTAATATAGCTTGCTAACGTTTCGTATACGTTTTCTTCCTCACTTCACGTTCTCTTCATAGAATCACTGACCTAGTGAATAGGTAATCCGTCCGAAGACCCGTAATTTAAAGAAATTGTCAATGTTACTCAATTATAAATGCAAAGACATGTCGTACACCTTATTGTCACCTACAGAATGTAACGTTGCATTTTGTTGCCAAAGAACGGGTCCGCCGAGAGAGATTTTGGGCCCTGGCCAAAAAAAGTTTACGCGCCCCTACCCTTCATGTTTGTCTTATTTAATTTTTTATAAATTTTATAATAAATTGGCTGTAGCTTAATTCAGACACAATTTAAAGACAGCTCTTCTCCACGAATACCTGTTCACAAGATGAAAAAAACCACGAAGAATTGACTTAATTTCTTAGCTGGTTTTACACGTATGTAACGAAACTTGAATTGCATCCTCTGCCCACAAATGTATAAGCGTTCTAGGTGCTTAGTCTGACCATATTTTGCCCCTACTTTTAGTTGTAGACGACTCTGTAGATGCCATAATGCCTTTGTTTTGACGAATGTGCGCATGCGTTAGTTGCTTTTGGTTCGCGGCCCTTAAATGTAGGCGGGCAGAGACTGTCTATCAAGCGTCTTCTGCTGGTCAGTCAGTGGGACTGGTGTCATGGTCATGCTTAGGCGGGTGTTGACTGTTTGTGGAACACTGGAACAGTTCAGCAAGTGATGGCGACTAGCTGCCCTTTCTGCTCGACCATTACTTTGGTTGTTGTGTGGACTGGATGTTACGTGCCCAGTGTCAAGTTGCTCAAAAGCGTCGGAAGCTGTTAGATTTGAAGCACGGGCCATTGTTGAAGATTATTTTCTACGGCAGTCCAAACTTTCTGAAAATGTTGTTCAGCACTTTTGTGACTGCATCGGTTGTTTCACTATCAAGAATGTCATAGGTGAGAAATCCAGAAACGTAATCAACTGTGAAATCCATAGCTAGGAATTGCATTGGGCGCGTTGCTGTGATTTGTTGCTCTGGAGGTCTGGGCTTCTTGTTACCATACATTTGGTACTCATCACATTTTTGGACCATCGCTGTCATGTCGTCTTGTTGCTTTGGCCAATACACAGTGCGTCTTGTACGCTGGAGTGTTGCTGTGAGACCTTGATATGCGTCATGCAGGCGATTGAGATTTCCAGGTCTTCATGCTTGTAGGAATGATGGCTCTGTTCCCTTTCATGACAAGTCCGACTATATGATTGTCAATTCATCTTGGAAACGCCAATATAGATGTAGATGCTATGGCAAAGGTTGCATGCTAACTGGCCACCCAAGAATCAGCTTTCTTCTCCTCTTGCAAGGATTCAAGTCGAATTGGCTCCACCTTCAGGACTTGTGCAATGCTGATGTCTAAACCGGGTTCAATGAGACGAGACTATAGAGTATCAGCAAGTAGCACATTTTTAGATCCGACAATTCTACTAGGATTTCGTATTTGGAAAGACGAAGAAGCATGCCGCTTTGCAACCTCGCGGTAGCCAGGCTAATTGGCTTCTGAGAGATGGCCTGTAAGGGCTTGTGGTCTGTGTGCACAGTGATCGTCCACCCAAACTGTACATGTGCAGCTTTTCATAGGCGAACTGGGCATGAGATGAGTTTTCTTGGTCAAATTAGGGATGAATGTAGACATAAAGTTGACTGTGTCCAGTACGCTTCGCAGTTCCTATTTGTCTGTTGGAGCCGCGATCGCCCTGGGAAACCTTTGACCTTTTTTGGAAATGGGGTGACACCTTGTGGAGTGATAACAAGTACTCGACTTGCTATTTTTTGATAAAGCACTTGTCTGGGATGAATTTAAGTTCTGCTTGGTGTGCTTTTTCAACAGTCCCCAATAGTCAATAGATGGATATCATGACGCTCTGCTGTTGATCTTTGTATCTTGACATGGTCTGCACATGGAGTTTCTTATTTGGAAGTAAATTCTACGGACACGTGACGATGAAGCAACTCGCTAATTAATCCCAAGCATTGCTATTGGATGACTGTTTCATTATACAGAAAATACAATACCGCGAAATTGCACAAATTTGCATAAACTTGAACAAAAACATAGAACAATCACTTTGGACAAGTTTCCAAACCATGTATATATGTTCTATTAACAATGGTGAGACTTTGAAACTGATCTCACCTGAACCATCAAAGGTCTCGGGAAAGATCTGTTTCAGATCCGTCAGAGGGTTTCCCGTTTTCTTTCCGAGTGGCAGGTGCTTTTTCGGTTTTACCATTTCTTTTGAAGCTGCTTGTAGTCAACGTCTGATTCATCAGTGATGATGTGTACGGCCTCAATATGATTGGGTTTCATGGATATGCTTTGTTGTATGCCGCATACAGGCGCGATAGTCACTAGATCAAACTTTTTTCCAGAGCCCAAAACCAAGAATAAAAGCACACAGGTGATATTGACATCTACAGTTCCACAGATTTGAAGATCTGCTCCGGACATACCTCGGATAATGGTGTCTCTGGGCTTAAGGTCTCTGTTGGAGAGCCCAATCTGTGGAAGCATGGAGGCTGGCATGCAGGAGACCATAGCACCTGTGTTAACTTTGCCTTTGCCTTTGGCCGTAAAAGTTGGCCTGCTCTTGCCTTTCAACCCTTTACCGGGCTTGGTTGCCAATTGGCAGCTTATTACTTTTATTCTGGCACCTAACACCAGACGATTTTACTTGTCAAGTAGAGACCTCCTAGTAATCTGCCCGGTACCTCTCGTGATTTGCGGCTGGCTACTTTCATGAATAGATACAGGACCGATGTCAAAGTATTAGTTCCTTAGTAAAATATGCAGATGACTCAACGATTGTGGCCCCTGTGAAAAAAGATGAAGAAAACACCTCGACTGAAAGTCTGCAACAATTTTTAGACTGGACTAATCAAAACTCTATGACTTGCAATTCTACCAAATGTAAGGAGATGATTTTCCGCAAAAAGGGAAACCTAGAGCCATATTCCAGTATTAATAATATAATGCAATGTAATGAACTTAAAATTTTAGGAATTACTTTCCAGTCCGATTGTAGGTTTACCTGTCATATTAGACGAAAACTTATTAAGGCTAATAAGTGTCTATTCGTACTTAGGTCTCTGAGAAAAGAAGGTTATAGTCAGAAGGAAATTGACTATCTTTTTAATAGCATTGTCTTACCCAATATTATTATGGCCTCTCCATTTTTAGCAGCTAGTGCAGAACTTTGCCACTGCTTGCTTTTCTTGAGCAATGTTTTAGGCGGAAATATACATCTAAATATATCGATGTATATAGTTTGCTGGAAAACCAGGATAAAAGCAAATCTTTATTAAGGTAAAAAAATTGGATCTACACCCCATGCACTGCTACCTCCCTAAATCCCAGCCCACTAAGTATAACTTAAGAAGTAAGCATATACCTAAACCTAAGATCAACACTGAACAATTCAAAAACTGTTATATTAATCGCTTAATATTTAGGTACAACCTGGCACTTGACAGTTAGTATATGCTACTATACGTGGATAGGATAGTTTACGTAGGAAATACCTTTGTAAGATGTTTAAATAATATTAAGATCACATGTAACATTTGATATGTATTTTATCTATGAAATAAAGATTATTATTATTATTATTATTATTATTATTATTATTATTATTATTATTATTATTATTATTATTATTATTATTATTATTATTATTATTATTATTAAAGTCATTTTCATATTCATATTCACTGCTGTCTGGTCGGACATGACGCCTACAGCAAGTTAGCGTTTTGTTTTCTTGAGCCAAAGCTCGCTCAAAGTGTCCGGCCTTGCTCAGTTGCTTGACACAGAATCTGCACATTAAATCCTTAGCTGGACACTTGTCGCGGAGGTAGATGTCTGCCTTGCACCAACTACAAGATGTCTTAATTTCCATTAGACTTCTTGCTGTCTGGTTCTTCTTTTGGGACTTCTTTGGGTCACGTGTGTATGATGCATCGACGTGTGTATCACTGGAGCTTTCCAGCTTTTTCAAGGTGACTTCATGCAACAGCCTCGAATCGTCGCATAATCTCCAAACAGTCTTCATATAATAGTTGCCATATCTTTGCTTTTCGCCATTAGTTTGCGTTTACACTACTTATTTATACAGCAACGAATGAACTTTAATATCCGCAATAAGAAAGTTAGAATTGTCTGGAAATTCAGCTTGACGATACAAGTCCATGATTCGGGAAAAATATGGCGTAGTCATTCTCGCCAACTTATTGTCGAACATTGCAAAATTCTTCCCGTTGTTTTCTGAAGAACGTAGAATAGGTTATTGGTCTAGAAGCACTGGTGGTGTTGTGATACTAAGCTATAGGCCCTCATTAAGCCTTGCGTGCTTCAACGAAAGATTCAACATGAGCGCCAATGGGCTGTTCTTTCGTTGTATTCCTTCAGACGTTTTGCTCATGCAGTGGTCAGGGTCGTGATGTTATATTTGTGTCGACTGAAAGGAATACTCACAGATCCAATAAACAACAAACTTTATTTCTAATGCGGTGTATATCCATGCAAGTATGTCATAATAACATGGCCGCTTTCCAACACCAAAGAGGCTGTTCGCACCTTAGGCCTGGTGCCGAGTACCTTCTACAAATCACGAATACAACAATAGTAAAGCCATAAAGGGCCCAATCAGGCTACGTCCTTGAAAGTTTAAACAGACTCTAGGCGGCCGGCCAAGGTTTCAAAATATTACTTTTGATGGCATTTTTTGTTACAAGCAGGCAACCATACTAAATCGTATCGGATAGTGTATACTTTGAAGTGAGGGGTGTTGGCAGCCGTAATTATTGAGTTATATACTAAAATTTCGAGCTTTTTGAAAGCACAATGTGATGGATGGGATATGTGTAAAGTGCTGCCTGTTTACGTTTGTTTTATTTGAATTTCCTAATTCAGAATTCTATCCAATCAGCGTGCCTGAAGTTCTGATTATTCTAATTCGCATAACTCACAATTATAAACAAACAAGAAACATGGCGCAAATTCGCCTAAATATAACACTTAGAAGAACAGCCACAACAATCTGAAAACTTTTTGTTACAAGCAGGCAACCACCATGTAAATGTAGCTTAGACATTGATCAAGATCAAGATGCCTTCCATTTATCACAAGATAGAACTGTTGAACCCGTGAGTTATACTGAATTATGAGCAACACTATATACTGTACTATATATAGTATAGTATAAAAACTCAGCTTTATAATAGTAGATACATGGCGGTATCGGCAAGTTACCAATATAAAACGAAGTAATTTACGAATATGAGGCTTTCCTGTAGTTACCAGGTCTAATAAATTTTGATTCTTGGCAAGCTTTACCTTTTTGTGGCTTTGCTTCGAAATATTATCCCTGAGCCCGGGCGTATAGGGCCGAAGGCCTGGAGCCCCGTGATATATATATATATATATATATATATATATATATATATATATATATATATATATATATACATATATATATATATTTAACAATTAGATTACAGCCATTTGCGTTCAAGCACAAACCGCAAACATTTTCTCGCGTTTTTTTACGTTTAGAACCAGCCGTTTACCGTTAAAAACGGGCATGTTTTAACCGCCAAATTAACACAATGCCAGCGCCAAAAGTATCGGTTATGTGGGCGTAACTGTCATGTTTTGATAAGCCTGAAGATACGTTTCAACGTTTGCGAGTGTGCGTCTGCACGTTGTGTTGATAATGAATCTAAACAAATTTGGTCGTTTACATTAATATTCTGGAAACCCCTCGCTACAAGAAGATTTCAAGAGAAGAATTAAAAGAATTCTTACGGAAGGCAGCGATAGAGATACTGGCTATATTCATTCAAAATTATCTCGCTTATCGGCATTAGCCTTTCTGTGTTTTTATTTGTATGGAAGGTACTGCGAAGAATATACTGAAGCGGCGTATCGAATGGGTGGGGTAAACTGACAAATGGATCTAGAACTTATAGAAGTTCGCCAAATTGAGCAACCATCGATTTCGGAAATCGAAAATAACAAATAACGAATGTATTGCTTGAAATGGGAAATTCGACTCAAATTCCACGTCGATATCTGACAGAAATTAATTCATTGCGGTTCTCTAGTGACAAAGATACTTTTAATTCCCCGAAATTCGAATTAAACTAGCATCTCCAGCCATAGTCTTTACGGAAACCCACAATTCGAACGTGCATTCACCTATCTTGAAACGTTGAAACGTATCTTCAGGCTTATCAAAACATGACAGTTACGCCCACATAACCGATAGTTTTGGCGCTGGCATTGTGTTAATTTGGCGGTTAAAACATGCCCGTTTTTAACGGTAAACGGCTGGTTCTAAACGTAAAAAAACGCGAGAAAATGTTTGCGGTTTGTGCTTGAACGCAAATGGCTGTATAAGCTCGAAATTTCTGAGTGAATAGTTGACGAGAGCGGAGCTCGAGTCAACTATCATCTCATAGAAATTGAGAGCGAATAATCTAATTGTTTTAGTAGAAGCTAACTTGTGTACCTTAGTTCTTCCAAATTATTTCAAAAAACGAAGCATAACCATTGTTTCTGTGTGAAAACCAAGGCAAAACAATCTTTCACTCCGCGTGTCCTCCATGTTGTTTTACTGCATGGCCGCGCGAGTACTGGTACTCAATTTGCTACTCGCTATCTATTGACGAATAGATATCGAGTAGAGTAGCCAATCAGATTGCAGCATTTGCAATAGAATACTAGTAAGTTTCTACTAAATATATATATATATATATATATATATATATATATATATATATATATATATATATATATATATATATATATATATGAATGGTGGAAGTTGTCACTCAGGTGGATAAACGGTAATAAGGTTGTTCTCCGAGTGTAACGAAACCAAAGTACTGGTACGCAATTTGCTACTCGCTATCTATTGACGAATAGATATCGAGTAGAGTAGCCAATCAGATTGCAGCATTTCCAATAGAATACTAGTAAGTTTCTACTAAATATATATATATATATATATATATATATATATATATATATATATATATTTGTGAAATTCATTACTAATTCGTGAGTTGTGCAGCCAATCCAATTTCAGAAATTACGTCACATGTATACCCCTGTAAACCCCATACAAACTAAAACCAATGATGCTAATTAGTTACAACCACTAGTGGATGTATACTCTTCTGATACAACCACTAGTGCTTGTAACTAATTAGCATCTCAATATCCCAAAGGGATTTTTACTATTCATTCATTTCACAAGTTGTTTACAACACTCGCGTCCTTGTTGTATTGAATATACAATCACCCGCCTTCGGCTCGTGATTGTATATTCAATACAACACGGCCGCTCGTGTTGTAGACATTACATATATATTTATATATATATATATATGTATGTAATGTTTACAACATGAGCGGCTGTGTTGTATCGAATATACAATCACGAGCCGAAGGCGAGTGATTATATATTCGATACAACACGGACGCGAATGTTGTAAACAGCTTAAAACACGACGAGTCTTTGATGTTAATATGACTAATATTTGTTCAGATTAATTCAGAAAAAGCTCAATTTCAATGTTTTAGAGCGGAGATAGTGACCATCACGATATACAACCACTAGTGGTTGTATATGTGATACAACTACGTGTGGTTTGTATCAGATATACAACCTCCTTCACGGTCATGATTTCTTTTGTGTTTTCTTCAGGAATTATTAATGATGTTTTAAATATATATATATCAACAGTCACAGTAAACAACACAAACACGATCAAGAATTACATTGGCATGACTTCAACCACATTCAAAGAGCGATTGGCCAACCACACTAAATCTTTTCAGCATAAAAGGCATGCAAACGACACCGAACTTTCGAAATATATTTGGGCATTGAAAGAAAACAATAAGGATTTTAGTATTAATTGGCAAATTTTAAAACATTCTATTTCGTATACGGGAGGTTCAAAACGATGTAATTTATGTTTAGAAGAAAAATTTTATATTTTGAAAGATAAAAACAAGAATTGTTTACTCAACAAAAGAGCAGAAATTATCAGTCAATGTCGTCATCGGAACAAATTCCGCGCAAACAGCGCAACAAAGCCATGAATGCATGTATTGTTTCGCCCCCACACTCCCACGTTCCGACAAGAAGGATATAAGCACCCCCTGTTTTCGAAAATTGTCATCTGCCTGAAGATTCTTTTTTAGATGAAACAGCCTGTAGCAGACTTTTGAGGTAAGCGAAAATCTATATTTGCTCTAACTATATGTTATCGAGCACTCTTTGCGTTTCGTAGACCAAAACCCACACGTATATATATATATATATATATATATATATATATATATATATATATATATATATATATATATATATATATATATAGTTCAATCTACAGACACGTGTTTCGCTGTACTACAGCTCATCAGTGTAGCTTGGAACAATCTGAATGAATTTCATCAATTACTTATACACATGCGATCGTGACAACCGCATGTGGGACAGCATCGGTGAAATACATTCAGATAGCGTGAAGTGAGCATGGGCCCAGAGTGCTCAAACTTCCACAAGGGTAGTGAGCGTTGCATATATATATATATATATATATATATATATATATATATATATATACATTTCACAATATATATTTCACCGATGCTGTCCCACATGCGGTTGTCACCGACGATCGCATGTGTATAACTAATTGATGAAATTCATTCAGATTGTTCCAAGCTACACTGATGAGCTGTAGTACAGCGAAACACGTGTCTGTAGATTGAACTATATATATATATATATATATATATATATATATATATATATATATATATATATATTGCTAGCGACAAAGAAAACCGTATAAACTCTCAAACAAATAGTATTTTGCTTTCGTTTAATATTAAAACGAAACGAAATGGAGCACGAAGAAAAGAAGGATAGAAACAACCCGCTTAATATATCTTGAAGAGAAACCAGAGAACTTGAAGAAACCAAACGCCGTATGGTAAACAAAAACTCGATCTGAGTTGCAGTGTTTGTGGTCACTCCGTGGTCCAATCATTTTAAAGTTAACGGTAGGATTCTTGTTGTTTTCAAGTTTTCGCTTAACCTAAACAATATACAGCTTCACGTTTTCGTGCTTTCCCTTTGCTCGTTCAAAGCACAAATCACCTTAACTAAAGCTAATTTAAAACACTACCTTAGGCTTTATGTGGACGTGATGTTTTTCATTGGCATTGCATGCACCTTTTATTATTAAATACTCATGGGCTTTGGCGATTTTTTTGGCTGTATTTCCAAATTTTCGACTGAAACGTTGTCTTTTTAATACTTCTTTCTAGAATCCGCTTCTACCGAATTGTTTTTATCTCGGACTTTATTATAAATGTAATATTTGAACTGTTGACTTTTAATTCTGCCTTTGCAAAACATGTATGCAACATGGCGTTATTAGCAGGAATCCCTCCGGCTTTTGATTGGTCGATAAATTTAGCACTTCTGTTGTCAAGGTGATTTGTCTTCTACATGAATATGTAATTATTGGGATTCAAAAACAATTGAAATGTATTTGACCACGGATTTTACTGAAGTTTAGCCGACGAATAACAAATTTTAAGAAAATGATGTTAATGCTATTCGCACATCGAATTATATCTAATCGAAGTATCGCATTGTTGTGAATGAAAATTAAAGATTAATTATTTGAAGAGATTGCTGTGCACCTTTGGCGATAGATGAGTCAACCCAGTCACAACAAATTCTCCAAACCACTCTTGGCCAAACATGCAAAGCTTAAGATCAAGAGTGGGTATAAACTAAAAGTTGGAAACACGTCGTATAATATTGCGAATCTTTCTTTTTGATATTTTAATACCGATTTCAAATCCGAGACTGCTCTTTCAACGTTATTGACATGGCGCGTTCGTGTGCACTAACATATTTGCTAACTTTGGAATTGTTCCCAAAGCCGAGTCACAGTATTTGCAACAGAACTACAGTCTAGAAGCTACTACCATACCGCGCCAGATAACGTCATGCAGAAGTGCTAAGTTTATCTGCCAATAAGAAGCCGGAGGGATTCCTGCTAATAACGCCATGTTGTATACATAGGGAATCCATTTAAATCTTAATAGTCCCTTTTGAAACGTCCTAAAAACATATTTTGTGTTTTGCTTTGATATCGGTTAAATCAGTTTAATCATCTTATCCATAAATTATAGAATTATCTTGAGGATTATGATTTGTTTTTATATCTGTTTGTTTTTATATCTGTTTGTTTTTATATTGGTTGTATATCAGGTGTGTTTATTTTAATCAGGGTAGGTGTGTGTTTCAAAAAACAATTTAATAAAAGCGGGTGAGAGGTTGTTGTATTCATGTATTTCTAGTATTTAGGTGTATTCATACCATATTTCTTGTTTGTTTATGATTGTGAGTTATGCGAATTAGAATAATCAGAACTTCAGGCACGCTGATTGGATAGCATTTTGAGTTTAGCCAATACAAATAAAGCACAAACGTAAATAGGCAGCGCTTTACAGATATCTCATCCGGCATCACATCGTGCTCAAAATTTTAGTATATAAATCAATAATTACGGCTGCCAACACCCCACACCTTCAAAGTATACACTATCCAATAGATCGTTTTCATCTGACGTCATGGCGCCCATATTGGTGTACCAAAACAATGAAATGGCGGCCATATTGGTGTACGGTATGGGAATTAGCTAGTCTTTCTTATTCAAATATTTCGTATTGTTTCACCACCCCAATGGGGCCACTGATCACGTGAGTGAAAACGATCTATACGATTTAGCATGGTTGTTGCCTGTTAAGTTTGTAACAAAAAATGCCATCAACGGTGTTTTCGAGACACATTTATCGAGGTTGGCCGGCCGTCTACTCAAAGAAAACCTATATCTTGATTGGCGCCTTTGATTAAACGTTATAATCGCAAATGACTAGTGCTGCCTCAAAGCTAGGGCAGGTAAGTCCTGTAATTTTGCAAAATATGTTTCAAAAATAAGCCATTGGGTTTATATTTCAATAGATGCAAAAACAGAATATTTAAACATTTTTCATGTTTTAATTAAAATAGAGTCATTAAAATTTCAAGTTACTGTCACTTATATCAATATAATTTATACCACAACAAGTTCTAAACAGGAAAAGAACAGAAATTTGGGGGGTCTAAAATTGCATTATAAAATAAGGTGTCCTCTATCCACGGTCTGATTGGCTGGACCCCGTGCATTTAGAATAGTATGAAGATCATGACATGAATGACGTAAAATTGTCAATTGCATTGTTTTTTATTTAATTTACTCTTCAGTCACTTACTGACTGTGGATATAGACAGTCTGTTTACCCTGAACAATTAGTATACTTACAAAGCTTTGGAAACACAACGGAAATCTCGTGGTTTATATATATACTAAAAGAATTAGACAACTTGCTCTTGTTATCTATATACTAGAAATACATGAAGCAAAAAAACCCTCACCCGCTTTAACGTGGACAGTATGATGAGCAAAAGGAAAATTTCCATTCGAAAATAATTATACAACAGTTTATATTGAAGAAAAAAGAGTCGAAGCAAAATTTAATACTCTGGTTGTAAAATATATTCTGGTTATTGCAGGTTTTGAAAGGGATTTTTTTAGCAAGCTTTAAATGGCTTCCATGTAGATGTATTTTGATGCGAAAAACCAACGTCAGTAATAAAATGAATAGCCCAAAAACTATATTTATACTAGTGTTTGAGATGATCGGGTTGCATGCCAGGAAGTTTTGAAACAGATTTGACAACTTTCAGTCAAAAATCTTAAGAATACATATGTGGCTGATCGAGAAAATTGGCAAAGTTCATATGAGCATTAATAATAATAAAAAGTTCTCAATCACCAGATGTGCCGCCGCTATCTGTCAGCGGCTATTCGCCTAATAATATACATGTAATTATGTATTCGAATGCGTACTATAGTGTTCCTCATTATTCAGATCATTGATTTCTTTAGAATTTACCTAAAATGTTATGTATATGTGAACAACCTGTAAACGACCGCTTTTGGAAGCACTATGCTAGGACAAATCAGGATCTTTATGTGCTCAGGACTGACTCATGCCGAATGCAATCTGGCCAATTTCTAGCACCTGTTTACAAACATGCCATAATTTAGAGGAAAGAACAACTTACATTCAACACAAAATTATGAACTGGAAATCGTTTTTCCAAGTAAACGGACGCACTTTCTTCGCTATGAACCAAAATCACAAACAAAATGGAAAGGAAGGTTTTCGACAAACATCACTAAATTTTCGAAGGTAAACAGAATATAAGCTGTATTTCATGGGTCAACTTCGGCAAAATTACTAGCGCATCTTGATCCTTGCATATTTTACATCAAACATTGGGATTTCATTCGCAGTGACAGGCGATTAATAGGTTAGACTCACTGGTTTGTGAATGCGAATAGAAATCATTCCAAGGGAAAGGAAAGGCTCCACTTGTTAGATTTGTTTTTTAGCAAAACGGTATTGAATATATGCCACACAACAATCTTCGACTTTGGCAAACTAAAAAATGCAATTGGTCATAGTTGTATTTTCCATAAGACATAATTAAAGATTTAAGGGAGTCAATTTGACTTGAGTAACAAAGAATTACTACAGATTTTGAAAGCACGGTAAAACAAAGAATTAATCCAGGTAGTTTTGCGAGAGAAAGGTTCGAAACTAGAAAAGTGTGTGTATTGTCCGGTATGCGTGTTTTCTCCCCGATTAACGCCAATGCCATCACGGCGTCGGAAATTTTTAAATCAAGGAAATGCACTTCATCGTTGGGAAAGGTAAGAACGATATGTCTGTAAAGAGTTAAGTCTTGTAGAAGTCGGATCAGAGAACACCTTCTTAATTAAACTTATCAGGATCATCAAAGAGAGAGCTAACTGAATTAATATAATCTGACCGTTTTAAAATAACTGCCATCACCCTTGTCAGGTTTAAGAATGGCGAAGTTGACACTTACATTCCTAAGCTCGTTCCTAAGAACATTAATTCGCTTGCGGTCGAAATGTTACCGCTTATTTTGTCTTATCTTGTTTTTTAACTTGAATATCAAGTCTCAAGATGACGATTTTCGGATTATGTTTTATTCTTTATTTTTTAAAATTGTCGGCTGGTTATGGTTTCTGGTCTAATCTCCGAAACACCGACCCTATATTACACAAGCTTGCTGTGGGTTACCAACGATGCTTGCGAAGACAACAGAAGGCCCAACTTGACTTGAACTACTTGCTTAAAATGCAAGGAGCATCAAGTATATCCCAAGTTCGTCAAGTGGACAAACATCAAGAATGAAAACTGAAGAAATCGCAAGAACGATATCACCGTTTGTTACTCAACAATGCCATTAAAGACAAGAACTCTGACATCCCCAACCTAACTCAGGAATGTGCTGAACTACGACTCGAACTCTGCAACCAAACTACCTTGGATGAAATCACATGCAACTCATTCTTATTTCGATCAACCGTTTGCTGAACCATGAGAAGACCTATGTTATGAAACGACACAAAAAGAAATTGGACTTTCTTTTATCGCTAAAGAACACCATCGACGGATTACAGACAAACCCTAATGAAACCATCTTGAATCTCTCCGGACACGAACTTTCCACCGAACAAATTGACGACTTGGAGCTTGGACTAATATACGCCATGGTTTAGCTAGCGACACGACCGAACGACTTAGAAATGATGTGCGTTGCTGAAGACGTTTGGCCAGTTGGATCGACTCGACCAATTCAAGAATGGTAATTTCGTAAAAGATAAGGTCAAGAACTCTTTACGTTCGTTTACTTATAATTATATTGATTTAGATTTGAAACAGTTTTTTGTTGACCGCAAGCGAATTAATGTTCTTAGGAATCTGAGACCCCGTTTACACGATGCCCGTGTCACAGGAAATTCGCCCCCCCCCTGTAAATTCGCCCCCCTCTAGGAAATTCGTCCTCCGGGAGGGCGAATTTCCGTTTAGGCCTTGCGTTTACACGATACCGGCACAAAAATAACATGAAATGTTATAAGCTGTATTTGGATACCGGCATGATTTTGTTCCGTTTTCAAATTGTACCGGCATCGCGTAAACGGGGTCTAAAAGTAAACGGTCAGATTATATTAATTCAGTTAGCTCTCTCTTTGATGATCCCGATAAGTTTAAGAAGGTGTTCTCTGATCCGACTTCTACAAGACTTAACTCTTTACAGACATATCTTTCTACTCTTTTCAAACGTGGCGAAATTTCCGACAGCGAATTTAGATTTTTACGGCCAAAAGCTGCACATTTCGGACGAGCACATCACATGGACTCCCAAAAATTCACAAAACTTTCGACCACATTCCTAAATTTCGGCCGATTATTGACACAACAAACACTCTCATTATAATGTCGGGAAATTTCTTTCCAATTTACTAAACCCTTTGACCCTGAATGATTATACACTTCGTGACACATTTCAAGCAGTTGATGCCAAAGAAAACAGTCGATTTTTAAATCGTATTTTCGTTGAAAACCGAGTTCAAACCACTCTTACTAAGCGCACTTTAAAAAAACAACTGATTTTAGATTCTTGTACCAAAACCACTTTTTCGTTTAATAACCAATTATATGAACAGGTAGACAGTGTTTCTATGGGTTCGTTGTTAGGTCCGGTTCTTGCAAATATATAATACTTACTGAATTTGAAAATATTATTGTTTCTGAATTAATTGAATCGGGGATGACACTTTGGCACTTATCAATTAGCCAAGTGATATTCCTTTTGTGCTATCTAACCTCAACACTATAGCGCTGTAGCACAGCACCTAATTGATTGTCCTCATGCTCAACACCTTGCCAACCTCAACATTCTTTAGTTTACGACAACATTAATAACACCTCTGATTTCCCTCTTCTTGGACCTAGTTTATTAAACCAAATATTTAATGACTTTAAAATAATTCATTCCTGTAAATTTGGTAATACAAATCAATTACTTATTTTAGAAGCTCTTTTAATCAAATTTAGAAAGCCTGAACTGAACAGTGGCCTGAAGTTCAGCAAAAAAATTTTTTTTTTTTTTTTTTTGTTCTTGTTTTGTTTTTTTGGTTTGTTTTTGTTATATAACATTTGATCATTGTAATTTTGTTAGTAGATAACCCAATAAAGTTGTTTAAAAAAAAAAAAAAGAAAAAAAAAAAGAACTCTTTTTATTTCCTTAGCTTTATTTTTTAGACTGACTTGTAATATGTATACAGCATGAAGCAATTTAGCTGATTTGTCACCTGGTGACATTTCCAGTGACTAAGATCATTCTTGTGATTATTTTATATATATATATATATATATATATATATATATATATATATATATATATAATAGAAACTTACTAGTATTCTATTGCAAATGCTGCAATCTGATTGGCTACTCTACTCGATATCTATTTAACAATTAGTCACCGAAGTCGAGGTGACTATCGGTGAATATTTACTACTAATTGTTTTAGTATAATTTCAGAGGTTGATAAAAACCAATCACATTGAAACAAAAACGTTTAGGCAACTGCTTTCATTTTAGCAGTGGTGATTCTGTTTATTCACAGACGATGTTAGCAAGCCACAGTATTTGTCAGTAAATAATTTCAAAAAAAGAGTAAACAACATCCTACTTTGGAACTGAACTTGTACATACATTCAAATATATGCTAAAAAGACTTTTATTCTGGTGTTTTGGCTTCTGTGATACAGACTTTTTGCACTTAATTACCTAACCAAAACTTGCTTGAAAATACGAAGAATTATAGAAAATATACTTGCTTACCTTTACAAAGTTTTGTTTTTATGATATTTGATATGTACAACATCTCAGTGATAAATATTTTCAGTATTATGTATGCTCTTTTGTTTGTTTCAAAAACTACAGACACCATTTTGAAAAAAAATTAACAGTTCAATGAATCGACAAATTCTAAATCTCATACTTCAAAATGACAACTCCGAGGGGAAGACTGAAACGAGTAAAGTCAGTGCAGTGTTGAATAAGTACCAGTCTCTTTTCCAAAACTACTTTTGAAGAACAATTTCTTGTGATGCAATAGTTACCGCGCTAAGCGGTAGTTTGCACCGGAAGTTTCGACGCCCTCACCCACGCCCCAACCAACGCATTTAAGCAACACACTAACCGATACTTTCCAGTCGCCTGATGATCCCGTTTAGGGTGAAACCTCTGGTAGCGAAGACTTTAAGGTAACTATACTTCATGCTTTATATTTTGCTCTATCTATATGGCATTGAGCACTCTAACATTTCGTGAACCAAAAACTCATATATATATATATATATATATATATATATATATATATATATATATATATATATATATGTAATGTTTACAACACGAGCGGCCGTGTTGTATTGAATTATACAATCACGAGCCGAAGGCGAGTGATTGTATATTCAATACAACAAGGACGCGAGTGTTGTAAACAACTTGTGAAATGAATAAATAGTAAAAATCCCTTATATAATAAATAGTAAAAATCCCTTAAATCCCAAATCCCTTGTGCGCACGCTCACTGCTTGCAGTTTGAGCGCTCTGGCATGGTTTTGATGTCCCACATTTTGTGAGGCATCAAAGGTGACTCATAAGCAGTTACCTTCATCCTGCTCATCAGCACTACACTGATGAGGCCCGAAAGGCCGAAACGGTACCGTCTGTAGTTAGATATCGCTCTATGGCCTTTAGGTCATATCGAGCGCTCTACAGGATGAGCCATTGCCGCTTACGCATTGTGCGCACGCTCACTGCTTGCAGTTTGAGCGCTCTGGCATGGTTTTGATGTCCCACATTTTGTGAGGCATCAAAGGTGACTCATAAGCAGTTACCTTCATCCTGCTCATCAGCACTACACTGATGAGGCCCGAAAGGCCGAAACGGTACCGTCTGTAGTTATATATATATATATATATATATATATATATATATATATATGTGAGTTTTTGGTTCACGAAATGTTAGAGTGCTCAATACCATATAGATAGATCGCATGTGTATAAGTAATTGATGAATTCATTCAGATTGTTCCAAGGCAAGCTACACTGATGAGCTGTAGTACAGCGAAACACGTGTCTGTAGATTGAACTATATATATATATATATATATATATATATATATATATATATATATATATATATATATATATATATATATATATATATATATATATATATATATAGGACTATATATGTATACATATATAGGACTCAGTAAACTTGTTAATTGTTTGTCTTATCTTGTTTTTTAACTTGAATATCAAGTCTCAAGATGACGATTTCCGGATTATGTTTTATTCTCTATTCATTTTATTTTTATTGATTTCTATTGTTATATCAAATGTTTGCCTTTTTTGTCTTGGTTTAAAAATAATATATTTAGATTTCATCTGATTAGACATAAACCATTCCGATATTTTGTTTAGTTCAGAATTAATTACATTCATTAGAGAGGATAAATTATTATGTGAATAGAATAGATTTGTGTCATCAGCAAATAAAACCAACTCAACAACATTAGAAGCACTGCACAGATCTTTAATAGAAATCAAAAACAGCAACTGGCGTAGGATGGACCCTTGAGGCACTCCACATTTAATTTTGTTAAAGTGTCTATGAAATGAAAAATACGTTGGCATTTTTGTTGTTTTATTGTACAGAGGAGCATGGCAGGAGCACTCACTGAAAATTTCATTTTCACCCACTCGAAGATAAAATTCATATCTTCGCACCACCGTGTAATATCTTCTATTGATCTCTGATTGGTCAAAAATCGTGCAAGATCAGAGACATCCAATTTTAATTTAATTTAACTTGTTTTAATTGTAATAACTTTGCGCAATACACATTACAAACATAAATACAGATATTAAGACAATAAGCTGGGTAACCGCAACAGCTAGTGCCAATTACTGCGGCCCCAAAACAAGTACGATTTGACTGTTACTTTAAAAATACATAACGATATACAACATACATTAAATACATTAAATTTACTACGATATCTACTAAAAGCAACACGATGGTGGGTTCATAAGGCTTCGAGCAGTGTTGCATTTTAAACATATGCTTTTCCATGTTCGTGGGTCGCCTACGTCATATGTGTTGTTAAGTTTGTTAATGTAGTATTTGAATAGTAACTTCTTGAAGTTTGAGAGTGATGTCTTTAATTTGTTGTAATAGTTTTTGGTAGTATGTTCCATCTTCTTGTTGTATATGGTTTTTGGTAGGTCGAAGTATTACATTTTTTGGTTTGATATTTTTCGCAGTATCAGAGTTGGATGATCTTGTTTGTTTGTTTGTTTGTTTGTTTGTTTGTTTGTTTGTTTGTTTGTTTGTTTGTTTGTTTGTTTGTTTGTTTGTTTGTTTGTTTGTTTTGTGTTTGTTTGTTTGTTTGTTTGTTTGTTTGTTTGTTTGTTTGTTTGTTTGTTTGTTTGTTTGTTTGTTTGTTTGTTTGTTTGTTTGTTTGTTTGTTTGTTTGTTTGTTTGTTTGTTTGTTTGTTTGTTTGTTTGTTTGTTTGTTTGTTTGTTTGTTTGTTTGTTTGTTTGTTTGTTTGTTTGTTTGTTTGTTTGTTTGTTTGTTTGTTTGTTTGTTTGTTTGTTTGTTTGTTTGTTTGTTTGTTTGTTTGTTTGTTTGTTTGTTTGTTTGTTTGTTTGTTTGTTTGTTTGTTTGTTTGTTTGTTTGTTTGTTTGTTTGTTTGTTTGTTTGTTTGTTTGTTTGTTTGTTTGTTTGTTTGTTTGTTTGTTTGTTTGTTTGTTTGTTTGTTTGTTTGTTTGTTTGTTTGTTTGTTTGTTTGTTTGTTTGTTTGTTTGTTTGTTTGTTTGTTTGTTTGTTTGTTTGTTTGTTTGTTTGTTTGTTTGTTTGTTTGTTTGTTTGTTTGTTTGTTTGTTTGTTTGTTTGTTTGTTTGTTTGTTTGTTTGTTTGTTTGTTTGTTTGTTTGTTTGTTTGTTTGTTTGTTTGTTTGTTTGTTTGTTTGTTTGTTTGTTTGTTTGTTTGTTTGTTTGTTTGTTTGTTTGTTTGTTTGTTTGTTTGTTTGTTTGTTTGTTTGTTTGTTTGTTTGTTTGTTTGTTTGTTTGTTTGTTTGTTTGTTTGTTTGTTTGTTTGTTTGTTTGTTTGTTTGTTTGTTTGTTTGTTTGTTTGTTTGTTTGTTTGTTTGTTTGTTTGTTTGTTTGTTTGTTTGTTTGTTTGTTTGTTTGTTTGTTTGTTTGTTTGTTTGTTTGTTTGTTTGTTTGTTTGTTTGTTTGTTTGTTTGTTTGTTTGTTTGTTTGTTTGTTTGTTTGTTTGTTTGTTTGTTTGTTTGTTTGTTTGTTTGTTTGTTTGTTTGTTTGTTTGTTTGTTTGTTTGTTTGTTTGTTTGTTTGTTTGTTTGTTTGTTTGTTTGTTTGTTTGTTTGTTTGTTTGTTTGTTTGTTTGTTTGTTTGTTTGTTTGTTTGTTTGTTTGTTTGTTTGTTTGTTTGTTTGTTTGTTTGTTTGTTTGTTTGTGATGTTGAGGAGTTGGTAAGGTGGTCTTGTTGAGGATGTTGATGCCGTGGTTAGTTTTGCAGAAAAATACAATGTCTAGGTATCAGACATACAATTCAGAGTATCCAAATAGAGTATCTAGGTATACATTTCAGAATATCCAAACACCGAAACACGGAAATCGATTAATCGAAAGCGCTTTTGTCGTATTTTATATAAAAGCTAAAAGGTTGAAATAAATAACGTATTATAGCCATAAATAAACAAAAAAGGGAATGTGTATAAGGGCTTGAACTGTGAGAGACTTCGACAAAAAAGCACAAGCTCAACAAATGCTTAACTCGTAGAAAAAACACGGTGATTTCATGTCCTTATGAAAACACGGCAAAAAGGTGTGATCAGTTCACGTTTTAAAAGCGACTTAACGAAATAGAATTGTGTATAAATACCTCTTGTATTCTTGCCTGATAAACTCACTTGGTAAAAAAAACAAAAACTGTCTATGTAGAGCAAAAAGTCCACGAGTTCTCAACATAAATCCAAACTGAATATTTCCGATGAAAAAGCTGCTTTTCTTTTTCGGAGTTTTAGCGGAACGTTTCATGCACAACTGAGTAGCTTTTTACGGCCAACGATGTTTTAAAAATGATCCAGACGTTGAGATGGCTGACTACGGTATAGCTGCAAATACTTTTCACTATTTTTCGATATTCAGACTGAGAGTTGACTTTTTATAACCTATTTTTTTCTCCATCAGTAATTCGGCAAAACAAAGCCAAAAAAGTTTCGGCTTGTCACTTATACTTCTCCATTTCGCCTGCAGGCTGCAGTTCAGTTACGTCATCAAAGTGTTAGAAGTGAAAATGTGATTCGTTGTTGAGTCAACCAAAGTGTTAATAGAAGAAATGTGATTGGTGGTTGATGAATTTCGAGAGAAGTTGTATTTTCATCGTGTTTTTTCGACTAAATATGTCGGGGTTTTTAAAGTTAGTTATTTTATAAAATAAATACCAAATGATTTTCCGTGCAGGATACTCCATCTTCAATTCTTCCGTCTATGTTCTGGTCGTTAAGACAAGAAAGCCGGGCGACAAACTAGACTGGGACAGTTGGAAAACCGTCAAAATCCGTCAGTCAGAATTCAGAAAGCTTTCGTCTATATAAAAATATAAAGGTTTTATCGAGTTATAAATAACAACACTTGGAAAAGGTTGATAAAGACACTCTAAGGAGAACTCGGCCACGCCTCGCTTCTTTACGATTTTCTCGTGATCTTCAGCGATTCTTTATAGAGCTGGCGACTAATTCCTAAAACAACTTGTTTGTAGTTTCCATGACCACTGATGCATGTGTATTGACAGTCTTCTTTATTTTATTGCCGAGTGTTCGTGCCATATGTCCAGAACGTCTTTAATTCAGACTGATAGAAAGCTACAACAGTAATTGTCTAGGAATTATTGTAGTTCAGAACTACACTGATCATGAAAACGTCACGGGCCGCTCAACACCGAAATATTTAGTTTACTCAAACTTGAGATCATGTTCTACTGATATTCTTGATTTGGTCAGACAATTAAGACAAATAACTCAGTAGGCCTCTTGAGTCGTTCCACAATAAAGTTGACAATGACCAACCGCGCATAAAGAAAATCGCATACATAAATATTATTTTTTCCTGCGATCAGTGATAGCTACCATTAGCAGAAGGACCCGTATAAATGCCGCCATTTTGAAAATGAAAATGGGACACATTTTTGGGCAGCACCACTGGCAGCACTCGCAGTGACGCAGTCCAGTTATAAACAGGTCAGTGGTCTAGAGCCACTCCTCAGTGAATCTATACTATACCTGGAAGGCTGACTCCAGTCATCACTGGACGAAAAAGTGAGAAAAAATGGCGGACATGGGGGATTTTTGGACGTCAGTTTCAGCCCCATACGCGATCATCTTGGATGTCAGTCTTAGTCCTTTTTCTCGCTGCCGAACCACGCATGTTAGCAGTGATGATTTTCATAGAGATTATTTCGGCGGCCCTCACTTGAAGCTCCTTAAAATACACCAATGGCAAAAACCGCTCGATCTCGGCAAAATTGCCATCAGTATATTCGTCAAGAACTTCAGCCTTTCGGTTCATTGCTTTTCTTAACCCCAACGTTCATCTTTTTCGCAGCTCGTGAAACGTTTATATACAAACTGTTTGGCTTCACAAAAGCTCTCGTCCAATGCGTATACTACGAAGGACTGGCGTCACCTCAGTTTGCGACGTTTCTCGAGCTGCCGGGGTGGACGTTGGGGTCGAAAGAGCAATGACCCGAAAGCCAAGTTCTTGACGAATGTACTGATGGCGATTTTGGCCAGCGATACCAAGCGGTTTTTGTGGATTTTACGGAGCTTCAAGTGAGGGCCGTCTGAAAGTCACCAGCCTTATTTTAAGTATAAAGCGGTTAATTGACCGTGAGTGGGACTCGCCGAAATATATAGTTCAAACTCGACTCGGAAAAAAACAAGCATCAACAAATACAAAGCAGAAACAAAAGAAGAATATTTATTTCGAATTTCTATGGGTCGTGGGTCAACGTACGCCGCTGCCCCCTCCCCCCCCCCCCCTCCCCCCCAAAGCAAATGAAGTCGAAAGTTAACACAAAAGGAATACAACACTGCTCGCGTGCAAGAGTTTAGGCGGCCTGCGGTTCGGCCGCGTGAAAAAAGACTAAGACTGGCATCCAAGATGACCGCGTAGGGGCCTGGATCTGACGTTCAAAAGTTCCCCAATATGTCAGTCAGTCTTATAGGTATATATAGAGTTCACTGCCATTTTCCTTTAATGCCGCTGATCATAATTATACACTCAACATAAAACGAGCTTGCAAAAGTCGTGTATCCGGACATTTAGTTAATCACAATAGGCAACTGAACCAAATATTTAAAATAATAAATGTAATAAGTGTATATAATAGCACAAAACCTTTTCAAGCAGTAAAAGACGCCAAAATAATGTATCTGAAAACGGGTTTACTGAATACTGGCATAAATATTTCAATGTACTAATAATTAATTTGTGGTAGAGAAGATTGGTAAATAAATAATTAAATATTTATACGTCATTTTTCAAACGTATAACCAGCTAACCTCAAGTAAAGTTCGTTTCTTGCAAGTTAAAATCGGATTGGTATATTCTTTCATAATTTTCCCTAAAGAATTAAGTGTCTGTCAGAATCGTTCACCCAGAATTTCTGCTGGTATAAACTCGTCCTCAAGCTACAAGCTTAAAGTGTATTATCCCTAAATTAATAAAAACTGAAATGCTTTAATTTCTAAAAAAAAAAATAGTGATTAGAGAGGAGAGAGAGGAGACAGTGGGTACTATTTCTTATATAGATTTTTATATAAAATTTTAAGATGAGGTTTTACTTGTAGAAACGTTGTATAGTATTAAATCTTTAAGAAATACCTAATGGGTTTCCATGTTTGGCGTAAAAAACTTGCGTATTTTACTTAGTATCGACAAAGTCTTTTTCTTTTACCAAGTGAGTTCATCAGGCAAGAAAATGAAAGGTATTTGAACAGAATGTTATTCCGTTTTAATATCGTTTTCAAAACGTATACAGTGTGCTTTCCAAATTACGTTGTTTTGTTACCATATTAAACTACAAACCACCGTATATTTTAGCGAGTTTAGCTTGGCTCTTGAACACAACAGGGCCAGGTTATAGTTCAGGCTTGGTTATAGTTCTCTCACAATATATATTAAAACATAGTGTTGTTGTTTTTTACTGCCTTAAAAAGACTCAAAGACGGTGCTTTTCAGTTAACTTTAAGATTGGTTCAAGAATTTGCTTGTAATTGGACATTTAGTTCTTCGTCCTCGCTTATTAGTTAAAACTTAGTTAAAACTTACTCGTAATATTTTAGTAATTTCAATGCTATCTCATTTGCGTCAGTACTAAAAAAATTAGACTAAAGTCTATAAATTTAAGGCGTCACTCAAAATTGCTGCAAATTTCCGTGTTTGGATAGCCTGATCCAAACATGGGTATTGACCAATGAGCGCTTGCGTTGCATACATGTTATTTTATAATGTATATAGTATCATAAATGACTGGTTATCATCCACTGTGCATGGCTATAGACGAAATCAGAGTTTCGACTGCGCATACAATCTGAGTCGGGATAAAACGTGGTTCATTTATAACATGAGGCTGAAGCAGCCGTAGTAAACATAACATTTCTGATTTCAGAAACTTTTTAATGTTTAGGTATTCTATAAGGATAGACTTTGCTTATCGATTATCCTTGGCAATAATCCTAAACGTAGTGTCTAAAAATAATGAACTCAAAACATGAAAACACAGTCCCAGCCTATGTTATCTTCCCGTTATGCTTTAATAGACACGATGTAATTTGCATAGGGGCCCAAATTGAATAGGAAGCTAATTTGCATGTGGGCCTAAATGAAACTACGATTTGGTGTATGAGATGTTGAGGTTAACATAACATAACTTAATACTTTGTTATGTCCCTGTATACTTTGTCTTTACATATAAACAACTGATCTAACCGCAAGACCACGCCCTAAACGTGTTACCCCTTTAAGGCCTCTTGACATTGCTGGCTGTGTATAAGCTAGCAACGAGTGAGCTGTAGGTCTTAAGGCTTAAGCCAAACAAAATAGATTACGTATCTACCACTAGCGTCTCGTTTGACCACCTTCATTTAACAGAGTTTCCAATTTGACTCGCAGTACATTTTTAAGTTGTTTGAGCCGCATATATGCATGCATGTGGTTTGGCGTTGTTGCAGGGCCAACTATAAATAATAATCCTAATAAAAATTGTAATAATAATATTAATATTTATGTTACGTTATTGCATTTAGATACAATTGGATACTAAGAATTAGTACTATAAGAATTCAATACAATAGTTACATTTAAAGGCAGTGCATGCATGCATGAGTTATATGTTAACGTAAATTAAAGTTACAAAATCTACAATGCCAGGCAAATTTAAATTAGCTTTAACAACAGCCAACTGTACATTGTATAACAATCGAAATATAGAAAGGTTAGATATACTGCCGAAACAGAGAAGGTAAGAGTCTAACGTTTTGAGCGAAGGCCCTTCGTTCAGAGAGAAACGTGTTCTCTCTGACGAAGGGCCTTCGCTCGAAACGTTAGACTCCTACGTTCTCTGTTTCGCCAGTATACCTAACCTTACTATAGTTCGATTGTTGTTTCTACACTGCCTACGCAGCACACTACTTTTATGTACACCACGCTCATAATGTAATGTAAACTAAAAGGAGATTGCCGTGCAGAAAGTTTGTTACAGTGATACAGTAGGTATTTGACCTTAGAAACGAAATACGTTGTTCGATCCGGAGATTTTTACTGAAATTCAAACATTTTTAAGTTATATAAAGTTTAATCTTCTTAAAGTCCTATCTCTTGTCAGACCTCAACCTCAGGTAAATCATCCTTTTTTATAATTTAATGAGGTCAAATCTTCGCCTTTGTTACTGCAGGATTAAATTTTTTTAGCTGTAAGTGAGATGAGATCGAGCTAAAGAGATCTAGAGCTAAAGTTTTCATCAAAACTTTGATCTCTTGGTTTAATTAACTGCAGATTGATTAACTTAAATTAATGGTGCAACCAAGACTTCAGACTTAATTAATTAGTTCAATCAATAGACCCCAGATCTTCAAAGTCTGATCAAGTGTATACACTTATCGGATTAATAGAAATTGGCTGTGGTTTGTATTGATCGATCAGCTGATTTTTAATTTGATGTAAACTACATTTATAAAAGGTTAACGAGAATCATGCAATTATTAATATTTAGGATGTACACTGCATGTCATCATATATTTTATAGCCGCACAGCTTAATTCTCTGAGAGCCAATTAAGCCGCTACTTTCTGATCTCAGCATGCGTGGCGCCGAGAATAGACGTAAATGCGCAAGACTTTGTTTCCACAATGTATTTTGCAAACACCGTAAATGCACAAGCTCATACACAAGGTATCAACTAATTGTTATGTTGGTTTTAGAAGATTTATTGGCTTCAATTAATAAACGTAAACATACTGATATTAATAATAAAATAAACTGATCCGCATATAGTATTATAGGTTTAGACTTTAATTAATTAATTTAATTTTTTTAATATTTTTTTTAATTTAACAGCTTTATTTTGACTATAAATAAATCAATATTTACATACATTTGTACAAACAGACTAAGATAACAAGACAAAAAAGACGTAAAAGAAAAGCTAAAAAAAAGGAAATATTTCTAACATGTCAAAAATGGATAAAACACAAACGGGACTGAGTCCCATGCAAGGTGCTCACCAATAAAATCCATACGCTAAAGGTTTTTTAAAGATAGATAGATAAACAAATAAATAAATAAATAAATAAACAAATAAATAAATAAATAAATAAATAAATAATAAACGAAAAGAGAACATAGGGATTAAGGAGGTAAGAAGACATCTCGTTAAACAATATATACATTCACATGCACGTAGTTATGGAGTGGGAACTAAGCATGTCAGGATTAAAGTGTGTAATAATTAACTGAAGATAAGTTTTGTGTAGATAATTCTTAAAAGTAGAGAGACTATTAAAGGAGTTAGAAGGGGCAGACTTAAGTATGTGATTCCACAGTTTTACAATTCTGATAAAATACGATCCTTGGAAAGTGTTAGTTTTACAATAATAAGGAAACATAACAAGGAAACATAAGCCTGTTACAACTCTCGGCGCTGTTTCTTCAAAATCCACAACGTTGCTCGCCTCTAGACGCCTTCAATCTTTTTCGAGAAGCTTGCGCTGTTCGGGGACCAAATCTCTGTTGCATAAGCAAGTTGTGACTTCACCAGGGTCAAGTATAAAGTCCTTCTGACTTGAGTGTTCGTTATCTTGAGACACGTTCTTTTAAGGAGGGCAAGCAATTTGTTTGCCTTTGCCACTTTAGAGCATACCATGGGCATGGCATGATCCCGCATTGACATCGTGCCATGGAAAAACGACAAATGAAATGGCTTACAAGCAATTAGTATCTTTAAAACTATACTAATATAGTGAGACGAAAAATATTAAATGGCTTACAAAGTAAATGATTATTATATAGCCTGTGTTTATATCTGTAATTAAAATACGTAATGATGACTTAACACACTCTCTCTCTCTCTCTCTCTCTCTCTCTCTCTCTCTCTCTCTCTCTCTCTCTCTCTCTCTCTCTCTCTCTCTCTCTCTCTCTCTCTCTCTCTCTATATATATATATATATATATATATATATATATACATGCATGTATAAGCCAGTGTAGGACTGTAGGTCCTGATCCCGGCAAATAAATCTAAGTCGTCTCAAGCTGTATACTTATTGATATTGTCTGGAATTCTAACTCAGATATACAATACTAGATATACAATACTTGATAAAATGTCAGAAGTGTGACAATACAAGTAGTAAGCGTATGTAGTTCTTGACGGCTAGCTAATTCATAAATGACTTTTTTTTAAAAAGGTATATATTAAATAATTAATAAAGCAGATTCCAATATGATAAATTTGTCCTACCAAAAGGGGCATGCAGAGACAATTTTTCTCTTTCATTGCCCTGATCGTCAATCTTCGCCGTATGTTTCGAGCATTTGACACTGACAAACCCAATTATCCATCTGAGTCAGTCATAATGCATATGAGTCATTAAAATACCTTTTAGATATTTGGCTTTGAGCTAGTACGTGCACTCTTATAATTACATAAATATATCAGTTGTGATTAGAATATTGAATAACTATATTGTCAACATTTTTTTCTACCCTGCTTCATTAAATTGAGCTTCAATCATGAGATGCTTTTCCACTTTATCTTATGCGCTCCATTTCTGTTTTTTATTTGCTATATATTTCTCTCATCACTATTCACTAAATGAGAATAACAACCAGTCTGGAAAAAGAATAGTGTGTGGGTATATCGCTATTTTGTCTGCTTTTGCCGGATAATGTGTATCCAATGTGATAAAAGATTTTGGTTCAGGATGATTGAAAAAATAGTTTGAGTGCTGTTACTCTGCGCAATTTCTTCAAAAATCACACAAGTGCGCAAATGCATATAGAAAGTAGAACGTTTGTTAGTCATCAAGTATAGAAAAATCACACAATATACAAATTATATCTAAGATCTCCCATGCATGGCTGCATGTATGTGCAGGTGTGGCAGTGCGGATGGGAACGAGACTCTCATGCTTTAGTGATCATATCTTCTAGTTCTGGTAAAATATCCTGCTTGCTTTGCTAAAAAATTCGAGTTATTTTATTAATTATTATTATTATTTCAAATTTAGCATTTTCAGCGGAATTCTGACTAAAAATTGCGCGAATATATCGTTGTTTTTGCGAATTTGCACATGTATATGATGTTCTAAAGACTTTCGACCACGGGGATCGTCTAAAAGTAAAAAAATTAGAAAAAGTGGTCGGAAATAAAACCAGTTTAAATCCCATTGTTCTGCGTACTCTTGTCAAGAATCGCACAAGTACGCCTTGACACACCTGACAAGTAGAATCTTTGTCGAGTATTATATAAATTATCCGTCCAGCTACGCGTACGTGCTCTTAGGTGAGAACTGGTCTGCTGAGACTGTGCTCAAGTGCATGATCCCTGACCGGTTGATAAACTGCTTACCTCGTCATCCTGCCAAATAATTGCGTGCGCATAAATATCGCCGGTTTGTTCAGTGTTTTTGAGAATTTAGCACATATAATTTACGTCCTAAAGACTTTTATTTTAGATCACCTCTATACCCCTCCGCATACTTTAATATACGCCATATTCAATATACATGCACCCATTCATAAAATCTTAAAACAAAGTATAACAATTCTTTGTCAAAAAACAACAACCGAAAACTATAATCATAAAAACAATTGTAATAATCTTCAATTATTATTAATGTTAGTACATGATATAATAGTAGTAAAAGGTTTTTAAACGTTTTTTACTAAAGGAGTTGAACCTTTATACCCGTCGGTGCATGGGTTTTCTTCTTTACTATATATAGGAAAATAATGTGGGGTACGTTAGCCAAGTGAAATACATCAGGACTTAAAAGTTGTATCAGATATAGTATATATGCAGCCTTGGCCTATACAGAGTAAAACCGAACAAAACGCAGCGGAGCGTTTATCAAATACAAATGACATCGTGCATATTGCAATTGGAACTTGTAATATAATTATTAATTGTTACGTTTGCAAAGAGTGGGCCACTTCATATAAATTACGACGTACAAATTAAGAAATTTTGTCATGTATATACAGTATAATAAATAAGTAATCACATGATTTTGCTTGTGCAATTTAGAGATACACTATATCTGAGTAATATTTTTGATAAATTGAGAGCAGTAATTTGACTGTTCATCCAGTGACGCGTGTTGCAATGCCAAGTAGATCTATATATATATATTTATGCGTGCGACTGATCAATTCAACTAGTTTTCGGCGGAAATGCGTAACTTGTTATCCTATTATGGTCTTTAACATGGTGTGGTCCCCGTGAGGGTCTGTATGTGTGGCCTTGCTCAGTTTACGGACATCAAAATGACAACATTGCTTCTTAAAATTTAAGACCAAAGCATGGATAAATATTTTCCTGGTTCAATGACCTTTGATTTAAGAATACGATATGGGTTTTTATGTAGACCATACAGCAGTTTGATATTGTGTTGTATTCATACTTCTAGCAATGTTTAAGATAAGAGATAAAAACTGAGGGCAACACCTTACTCATTGAAATTGACAAACTTGTATTTTTGTACTTGCATGCATACATTGTCAATATTTTCCGCAATGTTGTCAATTTGGTAGTTATAATTGTTCTTAATTATTACTTCTGTATACTCTTACACAACTAAAAAGTCAATCCAAAGTTAAGTCAAGGCAACGCTCTAATTATACGTATTCCTGACAAATTATCACCTATTTTGAAATCAATTTGCGTAAACTGAAGAAGGACAGTATTTCTTTTGTATATCTATTTTAAAGAGAATTGTAGTTATATTTCTATAGTGAAACTCTCATTCCACATAAAACAGTCTGATCAGAAATCAAAATCAGTTCTATATCGTTCATCTTAGCCAACGTGACATCGTGATCATATGTTGTTGTCAGATTATATAGGATGTTTGAAACACATAATCTTGTTGATAAATCGGTGTTATGGTGGTTGGTGAAACCGGTAAAAAGCTAAAAGGATTTATCAATTTCACGCATTTTTGTTAATTTCCGGCATTTTAGCAAAGATCTGCTTCTGTCAAATGTGTAACAACGTATGTTGTATAAGCGCAATATTATGATAAGTTATTGTCGGCGCAAAAGTATAGTCTGTATAGTATAGAGTTGTTTGTTAAAAGTAAACTGAATAAAAAGCACAAAAGTCTGTGCATGACATACAAAAACATGAGCTTGCCCTCGCTGATTTCGCGCTATAAAATGCGTAACTTGCAAATTCAAGTTGTAAGCATGTACAGATACACTGACTGACACACACAGTATATAACAAAGAAAAAATTAAAGAAATAAGAAAATTTGACTTCATGCCATGCAATCTCGGACCTGCCCAGAGTTTTTCATACTGGTTTCGAGCTAGTTTTACCTAATTCATGCCATGGTTTTACGTTTGAGCCTAGAATAGACGAACTATTAAGGCTTTACCGCGGAATGGACAAACAGTATATATAGTGACGGTGTTCTAGGGATTTTTGGTGAAGGAAAATTCGAGTGTAGAATATATACATTTTTAGACCAAACCGGGACAAGTTGCGAAAAATGCAACTATACAGGCCTTCTGGCAGGAATTGAACCCACGACCTTGCGATTCTAGTGCAATGCTCTGACCACTGAGCCACGGAGGCCGTTGCCGAGAGCTTGATCGCGAGTTCTGTATACATTAAGGTGGTAATGCCAGGAGAGAACTGGGTTTATTAGAAGTATAATATTGGGCATTTCGCTCGATTACATAGCATGTTCTAGGGATTTTTGGTGAAGGAAAATTCGAGTGTAGAATATATACAGTCTGAGATTGTCACCGTGCTGAGATTGTATATCGATTTGTGTTATATATCACTAATGTTTGACGTTCAAAACATTCAAACTTTTTGCCTTGAAATGGTTTATGGTTTGTGGGTTATGGCTTGTTAATCTTCTAAACTCTGGATATATTTAATAATTCAATGGCATGATCGATACAAGACATCGTAATCAGTTATAGTTAACGTCCAAAACTTTCGTCATGTATTCTAGTTCACGAACGGATATAATGCTCATTTTCTCATTGAAACTGGTTATTCATCTCAAGTATTCGATTTTATTTAGGCAGTGTTCATAAATCAGTCATTTATTGGCAAAAAGTTTGATTATATTCTGTTCATAAAACCGATTACAGATATTGATATACAGTCAATCTCAGCACGGTGACAATCTCAGACCGCCACAACGGTACTCAGTATGTACTCTGATAGTGCCCTGCTTCAGATACAGAATGTGACATGCAGTACATTGAAAAGAGGGATACGGTGGCTCGATCATGCAAACATCAATTGCGTGCCTTAAATTCAGCTCTGAGATCTCGAGTTTACCACATGTATGTCGCTTGATCTCATGACAATTTGAGAAAAGTTTGTCAACTCTGCCAGTGAAGTTTCCTCTTCACAGAGAAAGTACCCTTACGAAAATAACACATGTGAGTCACATGTGACACATGTGAGTCACATGTGGTCACTTGTGACTAACATGTTGTCACATGTGAGTAACATTTTATGTTATTTATCACATGTGAGTCACATGTGACACATGTGAGTCACATGTGGTCACGTGTGACTAACATGTTGTCATATGTGAGTAACATGTTATGTTATTTATCACATGTGACTCACATGTGAGCAAATATGAAAAATATTTTGACATCAAAATGTTTCAGGTTCACAAAAAGATTAGTTAATAATATCAATGTTTACTGAAAAATAACCTTAGTCTATAAATACAAATCTACAAAATATTTTACAAAGTAAGTAAATAAAGTTGACAGAGTGGGTTTAGAATTGATAGTTTTAGGACAATATTGATAAAAGAAGATAATGTAAATATTTAGTAGTAAGTCAGGTATATACCGTTGAACTGAATTGCATATAAAAGGCAAATTTAAGCCAAAGAGCTATTAGTGATTAACATCTCTGCCTCTGAAAATTTAATTAGATTTTCAAATCGAAGTAAAAATTATTGATGTAAACAGGCCTTAAAACGTCCTCTTTAGCCTCTAGTCTAAACAGAAATGTCTCAGTATAAAGTTGGGAGCCATATTACTATATAATAATCGTTTCCTTCTTGCGGACGCTTTAACATTTGTAAATGTTATCGTGACTTTTAACTGATCACCGACTTTTAGGGAGTCAGGGGCTCAGAGACTGATATCCGTTGGTTAGGTCTGTTATACTTACCTCTAAGACCTAAGCATGGACAAGTCGTTTGTTTTTGTTTTTTCACAATGTACCGTGACTGACTTCTCTGACTCTACTCTTCTTTCTTTCTTTCTTTCTTCACAAACACCCACGTAAACACGCCCTTTCCGGTAGCAATAGAATTAGTCCAAAATCACGGCTTTAAGTTATACTTATAATATTTAGATTAAATAAGTTTAAAATGTCATTAAATATACCTCTGGCGAACACGTGGTATGCAGTTTCTTGCACTCTACTTATTTAATATTTTATTTTTGTCTATTAACTAACTGCAGTTTTCCGTTCAGTTGATAAACTGTCCTCCATGCACTGATGCATAATTATTAGCAAAATACAGAGATAGAACTAGATTACTAGGAAATTCCGTAGCTGACAGGGACCCTCCCTTTTGATATTAAACAACAGACATGTAACTACAAAACTGATGCAATATGAATTGTGTCAGGAAATAAAATGTAAACAGTGTATTCAATCTAACTGAGTGTATGCATTTTGAGTATCTATGTGACGTTTGCGTGTTTTAAGTGTTTTATATGACGTTTCTTAACATTTAGAGTCCGTAAAATCTTCCTCCAAAGTGAAATACCAGCAAGGCAAAGTTTTTTATGTGCTGGCCATACAGTTAGTATATATATATATATATATATATATATATATATATATATATATATATATATATGACATATGGCAACGAGCAACACATATATAAAGCCAACGTGACTTAACCCTGGTAATATTTATAAAGTCATATAGGTGATACTCCAATATGGTCTTCGACTTCGTTGATACTTTATCACCATAGTAGTGGCAGAACAGATAAACTGGGAAAAAATATCACTAGCCAACGTAAGTAGAACTAAAACCAGTTTAAAACCACAAAAAATTATGACAGACGGAATATGTATCATATAAACACTGTTGGAACCAAAGAATTTGCCACGTTCCTGTTGTTATTTTTAATAATAAATACGCGGATCGAAGACTATAATGCTCTTGAACCACGCATGGGGTTTTGTATAACATTATGAAATTTCCGCTATCCACGTTAAGGCAAAACATCTAACTGCGATAATTCCGTGGTTCATCCTATAAATCACCTTGTTAACTAGTCTTACCCTTTGAATCAGGACCGACAACACGGAATTGATATGTCTAGCTCGGTCTAGCTGCATGCCTACTGGTGTCAGCTTTCGAGGGTCTTGTTACACGTATTGGTTATATATAGTTGCTTGCAATTGTCTATCGTAAAATATAAATAATTAGATCTGCTTCTTATCATATTCAATGTTTGATTTTGGAATTGTTTTTATTTGTTTTTAAGGATCAGTCATGATAAGATCGCTTTTTGCCAATGACGCGTTGAGGGCATGCTGTGAAGAAAACAATCAGATTAATTTATTGGCACTTCCTAGTTATTATTTTAAAGGATTAATTGGCAATTTCGTTTACTATATAGAAAGCCGGTTAGTCGTCGAGTGGGTTAGTTGTCCAGTCGTGACATTAAAAATTGTTGTTTGCCAAGAACATCTGCCAGAACTGATCTACCGCATATACGATTGTTTTCGTGAGAAAGGCGAACTGAAACTATGGGTGGATTCCTAAGAGCAATGGTGATGTAAGTATACAGATATATGTCTGTGATATCTTTTAATTTTCAAATTTATGTTTAGCTCAACGTACGCGTCCATACACAAAACGTCAAGTAGATTGCCTCATGAAAGTTAAGAAGAATGTTAACTTTTTTCACATAGCTGCCGATTGTGAAACAATGTCCTTAATGACGTTCGAGAAAGGGTTTAATGTATTCGCAGAACTGAATCGTCTCGTTTTGGTTTTTTTTGGGTTTTTTTAATCTAGACATGTCTTCCTCTATTTCCTCGCTTTGTCTACTAGTTGTACGATGACAGGTGAGAAGAATTTGTTGTTAGGGTATACTGTATGTTAGACATAGATCTTGTGCGCGCGGCTGATTTCAGTCTTGTTATATTCTTTACGTGGATCAATAAAAGGCGCAGTTGCGGTCATAATCAACTTCGTGTATATTATAAGTTTATAGACCGTTTACTTCTCTTATAAATAACAGATCCTCGTCGATTGATGGCGGAGGCAAAAAGTTAAGAAAAGTGGAGAAGCGCACTTTATATATTTAAGCCAGACTCTTGGTTTTATTGTGTTATACGTTGAACTAATCGAAACACTTCGAAAACATTTGGTAACGTTCAGTGATGATATCATACTGGTTAGGAATACAGCATATGGATTTGATTTTCAATGTGACAATGTCTGAAGCGACCGTATAAACAACATACGTTGCGCGGTTTAATTTAATTAAAAGTTACCTACTTTAAGCATGAGAAATTTTAATCTGATAAGATGACTTGGATATGATATGTCGCTAAATTAACTAACGTAAGATGATCGACGATTACAAGGAAATTCTGCTCAAGCTTCATATGGTAAAACTATCCCTGTTTCAGACTAAAGGCACGGCGTCAGGTATTAAATTACCGCTTAAGTAATAGTTTCCTGCGAGACAAAAATTATATTTGTGTGCAAAGAAAAGGAATAATATTCATAATAATAAGTCATTAGTGCATTTTCCTACGGACTATTTAGTCCAAGTTTTGACGTGTGTTATATCCGTGATAATTTTAATCATGTGAACTTGAATTTGTCCAGAAGTTGAAGTTGAAGTTGTCTTGAAGTTTTTCAAGTTTGCGTCATGGTGACACCGCGCCTATTATTTTAAAGACCAAAGTGAATAAGTAATTTGCGGGTACCTATGGCTAAAACGGGTAACGCTGCATCATGTTAAAGCTAAATTATTGAGCGCAGGAATTTAATGTATACGCATGGTAACGTACTAACGTTAAAAAAAGTAGATTTATTTTAAATTAACAGTGAATTTTATAAAACAATGACTTGAAAGTGTGCCGATTGAATTACAACTAACATTTAGTGATGACAATGATGACCTGGCTGTGGCATCTTTCAGACTTTGTCTAAATATATAGTTAATTAAATCACAATAAAATCTATTTTAATAACTTTCCCTTCTTGCTTGAACATCCGTTGCCTAATAAACATTATTTCCCTATTTGTAAAATGGCGTTATACATTGTAGCGTTGAATGACCAAGCGGAAACAATGGCGACCTTATATGCCTATTGTGACAGTCGTTCCGTCAATACCGGTTTTTCCTTTGTCGGCTTTAATCAAAGCTGTAAATCCTATTTGGCTTTTAAAAAGGTGTCTGATTGTTTACTTAATGCGCACATCACGTCCGTATATAATATTTATATATATATATAATATATATATATATATATATATATATATATATATGTATATGTATATATATGTATATGTATATATAATATTAATATATATTATATATATATTAAAATTGAACTAAAAGTTTATGTAAATCAGCAGGATTTTGTATCAGATATACAACCTCCTCCACAGTCATGATTTCTTTTGTCTTTTCTTCGTGAATTATTGATGAGTATTACAAATATATATACAAAAAGTTGTCCGATTTGCACACCTTAGTTTAAGTAATAAGTAGTACCTGACAATTAAATGAATCCACTGTTGTCAGGTAATTGTAAATTAAATCAACTAGACTGTTGGGTTGATTAAAGCCACAAAAATGGTTATGAGCACATTTGTTTCATGTGTTCATGGTGAGATACCACTGCATATATATGGCAAAAGCGGCATATAAAAGCGGCATATGCCGCGGGCCCCGCGCTTCTAATTGCGCAATTTTTTGTTCTGCACTTCCTTTCTAGAAAGGGTTGGGCCCCAATCAGCACGGGGCCCCCGAAAAAACGCGGGGGGCCAAAAAACGCGGGGCCCAAAAAAAGCGCGGACCCAATAAGCGCAGGACCCAAAAAACGCGGCCCCCCAAAAAACGCGGGGCCCCCCAAAAAGCGTGGGGCACCTAAAAAGCGCGGGGCTTCAGCAAATTACAGTCAAACTAATAAACTGTGAAAGTACAGAAACTCGGTGAATGTGACCATTACACGGAAGAAGTTAGACGCGTGCGTCAACGAAATCGCTGTTATGACGAGCCAGGATCATCGCCTGAATTGCCGCAGACAAGTTTCGTACGGGCACGTTCCTGGTGATTGAAGATAGTATCGATGACGAATTGCAACAACGACTGGGCGCGTACGCAGGTAATGCTGCGAAGTTTGGCCAGGTTCTTGCGAAAGCTCAAGGACTTGCCAGACGATCAAGTGGTCAAGAGTGCGGAGAACCTTCAAAAGGCATACCCCACAGATCTTGAAGCCAGTCTGCCTGACGAATTATTACAGTTTTCTCAAGAAATCATTACATGCGACTGCTTCTCTCCTTGTAGCCAACAATCTGGAAACTGTATTTCCGAATACAGTCATCGCATTCGCATTTATCTGGGTCTTGTGATCTCGAAATGTTCTAGCGAAGGATCATTCCCTAAACTGCAACGATCGGGCATGACACAGAAGCGGCTAAACAACCTTACTTTGCTTAGCGTAACAGGAACACGAGCTTCTGCGGAACATTGACTTGTCATTAATTAATGATTTTGCTATTATGAAATCGCGTAAACGTAATGTTTACAAGGCGCCTGCAGATTGAGACGCCAATGCTTTGCATGTTCATGCATATACATTTTGTTCATGACTTCATGTTGGCTATTTATGCTATTTTTAGCTGTATTAACTTTTAACTTTTTTTCTTGTATATAATATATAATGTATTGTTAACTGTTCACAAGCACGCCTATAGGTCAGACCCAGGGCAAATTATTGACATATGTTTCCCTTTTTGTAAATACACAGGCAACTTTTAATCGTTTTGGGGACAAAGGTGTTCACAACGCCGTCAAGGGGGGGGGGGGGGGGCGGTCAAGGGACCCCGCGCAACCCTAATCCAGCCTGACATGAACGCAAGACCCACACTATAGACCAACATGCAGGCACAGATATGTACATCTACAAATGTGCAGACCAAGCCGGCTTGTACCAAGGCATCCGCCCACATACATTCACCCATGTACCTATATACTGGCGACAGTACCTTGCTCTCCATACCAAATGTAAACTAAAAGAATGGCGAGCTGCCAGGTCCAAGATTTCTTAGAACAAAAGTTCCGCTTCCGTTTCAAAATAAGCAAGTTATAACAATGTTTCGGATATATAAATATATCGATGAAAAAGAAGGTAAGTAACTTGACACCGACGTGGAAAAATGCATTACTATTCATTCAAAACAATTTTTATTCAGGAATTCTTATTGTCACTGACCGAGCGTGAGGTCTGTACTCAGAGGTCTGTACCAGTGAAATATCGGACCGACGTTTTTAGTACGGACCGAGCGAGCGCAGCCAAGCGAGGTCCGTGTAGGAAACGGAGGTCCAATATTTCACTAGTACAGACCACTCTCCTCCGCAGAGGCTTTTTGAGTACAGACCGAACGAGCGAGGTCAATAAGTAGTTTATTATATGAATACGAGTGTTGTAAATGTTCTGTGAAAACTCGACAAAATGTTAGGCCCGTACAGTTCGCCAATCGCCACCATCTTTCTTGCGGACTATAAAACCAAAATGGCATATGTATTCAGTATTCCCATTTTTAAAGTACTTTCCGTTTAGCTAGAAAGTAGAATTTCTAACAATTTCAACAATGAGTAGTTCTGAAATTATTAACCTTCTTGTTGCATGTATACTGACATGACTTTCATTTTGTTTATAAAATTCTTTCAGCGGTCTGGAACGGCAGATTCCAGACCGCTCAGGAACCAATCAAATTGCTGGATTTCACGTTCCGGACCGCTCACAAAAATTGTCATATAATAAAACCTATATACATCAAATAATATATGTGTTTTTCCAAAAAATATTTTCACCTCCTTCTTCACATGCAATAAATAGGAATAGCATGTATTTGATAATTTGCGCTAGCTACTTACATATTATTTTGACTATTTTACTCTGACTAACTCCAGACGATTGTACTCGTCGAACGGAGACCTTCAGGCTTCAGAGTGTTGAGACAAAGATAATAAAAAGCGACGCCAAGCGCAATGTTGCATGATCGCAGTGTTTACAGACCTTTACAATGGACTGCAAGAACAGAAAGAAATCTTTCAAACTTGCTGTATCCTTCTGAGATTGAAGAGAAAGAATGCGAAATATTATTAATCAGTCAGATGATGCGAAATATTAATCCGTGAATTCAGTCTTTTGTATTTTTACGTGAATCGTGATTGCCTCGATTTTTGTGTGAATGTGAAAGAGTTTTTGCGATTTTTCGTGACTCGTGAAAAGACTAAATATTTTTACGTGAATGCACAAGACGCTCTACGTTTGAACGTGGCCTTGATCTCAGAATCTCAGATGACGCTTATATTAAAGTTCGAGAAACGTATGCTGACGATCAGCGCCGATCGTGTTACGACGCCTGCGTCTTGCTTGCCGCAGTGTCTGGCTGAACGCAAGGACGCTCGCAGCCGAACCGCCAAACGCTCGCAGCCGCAACCGCAGCCGCAACCGCAGCCGCGAGTCGCCCGTATGCGATCCGCAAACATGATCGCAAATCGGGCGCGGATTTTGTTAGGTTATTTCTGCACAGCACTGTAACATTTTCCAATTTTGAACCAAATTGAACCATTTGTATATATGACCAATAATCTCCTGACAGAGGTATAACCAGGATTTCTCAGCTGGGTTGTTGTTAGTGTACCTCCAGAGGTCTCCCTCTTGCACCGAGCCACCTCTCTTCTATAGATTTAGATGAGTTTAGAATTTTGTTTTAAAATTGATTTCATTTGATATTTAGCTGTGGGTACAAGCACAACAGTCCGTCCAAGAGCTTTAACAACAAGTTGTTCGTCAATTGGATTTGAATGTGCGAACAAGCGATGCATTAATAATTTATTAAAATGCGATGGCACTGACGACTGTGGAGATTTTTCAGATGAGAAAAATTGTACCTGTCAGACTGGGTATATTGCCTGTCAAAATGGAAAGTGTGTTTCAAGGGCGTGGGTGTGTGATGGTGAAGATGATTGTAATGATGGTACTGATGAACAAAACTGCAGTACTTCAGGTAAGCTCGTCTCAGTTCAGTCACGTACATATAGGTACCCGGCTGCGAATATGCAGGGCCTCCTTTTTTTGCATCTTCTTATTAGAGGTGATTGGTTTGGGATAGTGGATGGGAAACCCCATTACTACTCATAGCCCTTGTGAGATTAGGTTCAGGCCATTTTGTTTCGGTCAGCTTCTATTAATTCCCATACGTCAAGTGGACACGTCATCAGAAAGAGGTACCTTACTATCGATTAGTTAGTACATGTTTCTGTTATATTAAGACTTCTTCAATTTGTCCTGCACGGAGAGAAACGCACGTACTTCTACGAAAAAAAACAATAACTCTCTATCGCTTTTTTCTGTTTTCTTGTCAAAATTAATTCTTTCACTTTAAAGGGGAAAATATTAACATTTGTCTTAAAACTTGTAAACGTGTACTGTAGAAATGTTTAGAAAATATGTGGATAAGGTGTTGCAATATTTGACACTGCTGGCTCGGCTGTGGGCACCGACCTTGTACTATAAGTAAAGTCTTATACAAAGTCGTGCGCAGACGAAATCCGTAAAGTACCAGGCAAACGCCGAATTCATCTGCATACTGAATTCCCTGGCCTGGTGTTAGAAATTGAAATAAGTTTTATCAAAATGACGCAGAACGCGTCATTTTGATACGCACTCGAGATTACGAACTGGCTTATACGTATAATCAGCCCTGTGCAATATGCACCAATTTCTGCATGGGTTAGGTTTTGTGTTGGGGTCAGACCTATACATGAATTGAAATACATTCATGAGCAATTTTGGACATGAACTTATAACTTAGCAATAAACCACTTTCATGGCCACCGTTTTAAACGTGTGCATCTAAATGAGCCTTTTTGACCTTGTTATGAGGCAAAGATTTTTTTGAATTACATGTGTCATACACGCAATAAATATGCACATGAAAGAATATTCAAATTAGTCGCTATTATGAAAGTGGTCCGGCTATACTGGCTATACTGTATAGACTACTTGCACTTCAGGCTGTTTTCATTAGCGCACGTAATGGAAAACAGCCTTTAATCCCTTAGTGGAAGTCACATCTTGTAAACAATAATATTTTCATTGATTATTTGCCATATCTCGTACAATGATGATCTGCCCTCCTGCATTCTCTAGGCTCATTGACTATCTGTTTATCTCCCCATCCAAAGTTGAGAAAACGATTGTTGAGACAGATCGGAAATACATTCGCTATCCCGGCGAATAATTTAACTTTTGGTGGATTGCAATCCGGCAATTCCCTGAGATCTAGAGGACAATGACACAGCGGCTATGTTAATAGTTACCAATCAACATGACCGCCATGACGTTATGTATACACAACCCAGCAATTGTTAAAATAATTCTGTTTAAATAATTTCAGATCCTTGTAAAAATAATGGAGGTTGTGATCATATTTGCACCGTTACCAAAACTTCACAGGGTACATCAAGTGGCAGAAAATGCAGTTGTCGACCAGGCTATCATTTACGTTCTGATGGAACGACTTGTGTAGGTAAGTACAGAAAACACCATTGTGGCTAGCACTGTCATGAAGCAAATCGCCTTCTTCTGAAGATGGCTCCCATGCAGTGAGGCCGCATTGAACTGGTCAACTTGTGTTAATATTGAACAAGCTGTAAACTCACTAGTGGGTCAGGTTAGTGGGTATATATATATATATATATATATATATATATATATATATATATATATATATTTATTATATAGCATGCTATCCGATATTAGCTTTTGCTCTTTTGCGTAATCTGATTGGTTCCCTACTTCCAGGCTATCAGCTCATATCCTGCTAGTAGAGGAAAAACAAGATGGCGGCATGTTTTTTTAAACTGCTGAAAAGAGTTGAAATTGACAGATTTTATACAGAAAAACATCAACACCCTCAAACCGACGTATAAAAAAAACAACAATATGTAAAATACATTAACAAATACACAATTTAGCATGTTAAATGGTAAAATTCACCTAAAAATTACGTCTTTTTACTTCAAAAACCCGACTAAATTAACGGGTTGATATTAATTTGTTGCCAAACAAAGAAACTCACGGTTAAAATCAAGCTTACAACACACATTTCGTAGGAGATCACCAGTAAAGAGACTTTTTTGATTTAGATAAGCATTTGGAGTGGTAAAAAGCATGTACTTTTTCAAGAACAACCAACTAAGTAATTTAGTTTCACTGCCGAAGGTGTTTCGGTTTCATTTTTGCATGAAATCAAAACCTTTTTCACGACAGCAAGCTAATATAAACAACTCACCCACCTTTTGACTTCATAAAGGTACCTTTTAATCTTTTTGTTGATCTGCTTAACACATTTTTTGCCTCTCGAGCAACATTTATACAAATCTCGAAGCTGTTTACCGAACAGCTCAGCGAGAAACTCTATGTGAATGCATCATTACGCATGGCGGAAGTATATTAGTTGCCTATGCCGGAAGTTTGTTGTTTCAAACATTTCGCTGTAATTTTGTCTCTTGTACAGTGTTTGGCTATATAATAAAACAGTTATACCATTCGTTCTCGTTGTATACGAGCTAATAGCCAACTCGGCGAAGCGCCTCGTTGGCTATGAGCTCATATACAACTCGAGCTCATGGTATAACTGTTAAATATACGCGAATATGAAATACATTGCATTTGCGTCTTACACACGCTCTAATTGGTCAGTTGCCGTGTTATATGGTAAAGTGAAGTAAAGTGAAATGTGTGTATATGATATATGTATATGTATGTATGTACACTGTATGTATGTATGTATGTATATGTGTATATATATATATATATATATATATATATATATATATATATAATTAACAAATAAAACATAAAGCTCCGTGCATATGTACTCTTATAAAGGCACGTTTGACGTCATTTGAACACGAAAGAAGTTGAGTAGTTACACTTCTTTCGTGTTCAAATCACGTCAAATGTACCTTTATAAGAGTACATATGCACAGGAGCGATATCTTTTATTTGTTTTATAAAATAAGAAGAGGAAAAATCAAACTAAAAGTGAGGTGGTTTAGGAATTTGGCGGGCTTTTCCGGCCTGCTGACGCCATTCTACGCCATTCTACGTCATTCATGATCTATGTTCTCTTATAAATGCACGGAGCCCAGCCAATCAGAGCGTGCGTAGAGGGCACCTTATTTTATAAATATATATATATATATATATATATATATATATATATATATATATTATATATATATATATATATATATATAATTCATGAATTATCGTAGTCAATCCATGAACATATACATCGGTACCACATCACATGCATGAGTTTTGATACCCAGAGAAACTTCCTACTGAATTGGTCACATTTCTTAATCTACATATTGAAATCAATGAAGAAAACGCTGCAAATCGCAATGCGAATACTCATTTGAGAAGAAATTAGATCAAACACTCCTTTTTCGTGTTTCATCAGGGGACTCCAAACACTCGAAAACAATAAAAACCTCGAGGCTATAAGGTCTATACGTCCTCGGTTTTCACTTGTTTTCTCGTGTTTGGAACTCCTGATGAAACACTCAAACTCGTGTTTGATCTATTACATATAATAAAATTTATAGTAGGATTTTTGTTTGAGTTAGTATTGCTTAGATACATGTATCACTTCTTTCAACATTTGACTGGGCGCGATCTTTGGAACAGGGCGATCAGTTAATAATAGTGCTAGTAACCTTCCATGCATTGCACTACCACATCATTTACTTTGCATTTTGTTCCATTGGGGCTCATAAGCTTCATTAAATATCGTGAAAATTTTCTTACCGTTGCGAATCAGAAAAAAGATCAGCTGTTAAATTTGATTCTAAATCAGGGAAACGGTAAAAATAAAATGGAGATAAATATAATGAAGTAATATAGCAAAATTTGAAAGATCGTAACAGATAATCGACAGCGAGAATGCATGTACTTTTCTTCTTGATGTTGTAGATTTGTAAATGAGATAAAATAGATTGTTAAAATGTTATGTTCGCATAATTTTAGATCCTTGTAATAATGATGGCGGTTGTGATCATCTTTGCAAGGTTATCAGATCTTCAAATGGTACACCAACTGGCAGAAAATGTCGTTGTCGAACAGGTTATTATTTACGTCGTGATGGAACGACTTGTGAAGGTAAGCGAAGCGGAATATAATCTCTCTCTCTCTCTCTCTGCTCTCTCTCGCTCTCTCTCTGTGTCCGTGTCCGCTCCGTGTCCGCTCCATGTCTGTGTCTGTGTCTGTGTCTGTGTCTGTGTCTGTGTCTGTGTCTGTGTCTGTGTCTGTGTCTGTGTCTGTGTCTGTGTCTGTGTCTGTGTCTGTGTCTGTGTCTGTGTCTGTGTCTGTGTCTGTGTCTGTGTCTGTGTCTGTGTCTGTGTCTGTGTCTGTGTCTGTGTCTGTGTCTGTGTCTGTGTCTGTGTCTGTGTCTGTGTCTGTGTCTGTGTCTGTGTCTGTGTCTGTGTCTGTGTCTGTGTCTGTGTCTGTGTCTGTGTCTGTGTCTGTGTCTGTGTCTGTGTCTGTGTCTGTGTCTGTGTCTGTGTCTGTGTCTGTGTCTGTGTCTGTGTCTGTGTCTGTGTCTGTGTCTGTGTCTGTGTCTGTGTCTGTGTCTGTGTCTGTGTCTGTGTCTGTGTCTGTGTCTGTGTCTGTGTCTGTGTCTGTGTCTGTGTCTGTGTCTGTGTCTGTGTCTGTGTCTGTGTCTGTGTCTGTGTCTGTGTCTGTGTCTGTGTCTGTGTCTGTGTCTGTGTCTGTGTCTGTGTCTGTGTCTGTGTCTGTGTCTGTGTCTGTGTCTGTGTCTGTGTCTGTGTCTGTGTCTGTGTCTGTGTCTGTGTCTGTGTCTGTGTCTGTGTCTGTGTCTGTGTCTGTGTCTGTGTCTGTGTCTGTGTCTGTGTCTGTGTCTGTGTCTGTGTCTGTGTCTGTGTCTGTGTCTGTGTCTGTGTCTGTGTCTGTGTCTGTGTCTGTGTCTGTGTCTGTGTCTGTGTCTGTGTCTGTGTCTGTGTCTGTGTCTGTGTCTGTGTCTGTGTCTGTGTCTGTGTCTGTGTCTGTGTCTGTGTCTGTGTCTGTGTCTGTGTCTGTGTCTGTGTCTGTGTCTGTGTCTGTGTCTGTGTCTGTGTCTGTGTCTGTGTCTGTGTCTGTGTCTGTGTCTGTGTCTGTGTCTGTGTCTGTGTCTGTGTCTGTGTCTGTGTGTGTGTGTGTGTGTGTGTGTGTCTGTCTGTCTGTCTGTCTGTCTGTCTGTCTGTCTGTCTGTCTGTCTGTCTGTCTGTCTGTCTGTCTGTCTGTCTGTCTGTCTGTCTGTCTGTCTGTCTGTCTGTCTGTCTGTCTGTCTGTCTGTCTGTCTGTCTGTCTGTCTGTCGGTCTGTCTGTCTGTCTTAGTCTTAGTCTTAGTCTGGTCGTGTGTTCGTTCGCTCCGTTTGAATTCGTTTGCAGTAGTCTATATTTACTCCTTTACTCGCTATTTTGTGCCAAACATGGAACATTATCTTGACTTCGAAGAAGATTGCGATAATTTTCGCTGGGGTGGATCGTTTAAAGACTTACAAACGTTCATAAACACCATATTAAACGTCGATGGACAAGATGGCGATTGCGAAGTAAAAGAGGACAAGAAACACAACGCGTTTTCTTACAAGGTAAAGGAGTGTACAGTACGCTTTTATTCATCTACTCAGAACATTATGCTGTATGGCTCTGGCTATACAGAACTAAAGTCCAAACTTCATGAAATTTGTGACAAAAAGAAGAATCCTGGTGTAGATCAACCCGAGAGCAACAATCAACATGAAAGCAGCATTGCCGTCGATGAGGAAGGTAGGCTCGAAGAGGTGAGTGCAAATCGTTTGTCTACTCATCCCACGTCTTCAACGTCTTATGTGAAAGAAAAAGAAAGCCAAGTAATTGACCTAACCGAATCTATGAATGTTGGAAATGACACACCGGCGACATCGACAAAGCTTCCTGATGATTTCACCTCCCTTATGAAGGAGGTTATGCAATTGAAGAGTGAGTTGAATAATATAAAAGACGTTTGCTTTAGTAAGGATGCGCTTTTGCCAAATGATGGCCGAACACAGTTTGGTGAATTTCAGCGTTGTTTAGAAGAAAACAAAGATCTAAAAAGTAAAATGAAATGCCAGAAAGACTATATCCAACAACTTGAGAATGAAAAAGCCAGTTTGATTACCGCCATGAGGCTACTGATGCAAGACAATAATGCAAATCACTGTAGTGAATTAACAGCGAAACCATCCGCCTTGGAAGAAAGGGTGGAGTCTCCTGGGAATGGAAAACAAGCGCCTGGCAAAGATGAACAACAGCCTACTAACAAAAACAAACACAAAAGAAAGAAAAACACAACGGACTTCTGAAGACACAGCGCTACCTTCAACAGCCGAAAAGTCGAAGGAAAAAAATGCTTCTACCGATCCCCATGGCAAACAGGAAAGATCTGTAATTATCGGGGATTCTATAGTATCAAAACTCGAAGGTTGGAAAATGTCTAACAAACAACATCGTATCAATGTCCGCGCTTTTCCTGGTTCAAGAATAGAAGATATGGTTGACTATATAAAACCAGCCATTAAGAGTCAACCCGACAATCTTATTTTACATGTCGGGACGAATAATCTTAAGAAAGACACGCCCCAAGATATTGCCGAAAATATTGTTACCTTGTGCGAAATGGTGGAAAAAGACTCGCCAAACACTAAAATCGCCGTCTCCGAACTAACTTTGCGGCAAGATTCACAAGAGCTTAACGAACATCGTTTATCGGTCAACAAGATTCTTCACTCATTTGCCCGAACTCGTGACTGGAAAGTCATCAAACACGAAGAGATCGATGGTAGCTCATTAAATGGACGAGGACTCCATCTTAACAGAAGGGGAATAACAAACCTTGCTAGAGATTTCAAGCAATATTTGACTAATGCCAAGTGACCGACAACAAAAACAGGGATTGAAGAAAACACTGAGAACATTATTCCTAAGGTGAGAGGTTTCAAAATAGTGTCTTTATTAAACATAGTCAGTCTACCTCTACATCTAGAAGAACTACGTATTTGGTCAGATGAGAAAGATTTGGACATAATAGCTTTAAATGAAACAAGACTAGATAAGTCAATAAGCAACTCATCTGATCACAACTTAAAAAGAATCCGAGACACTCCACTCATTTTTTTAAATGACGAACCCATTAAAAGGGTAGACACAGCAAAGTCTCTCGGCATACAAATAGATGAGAAGCTATCCTGGTCAGAACAAATTAATGCAATGTCGAAAAAAATATCAAGGGCTATTGGTGGGCTTCGTCAAGCAAGGCCATTCGTTCCTACCGAGACCCTTTTAACAATGTATAATTCTTTAATTCAACCTCTATTTGATTATTGCGACATTGTTTGGGATGGCATGTCATCTACTAATGCTGACAGGCTGCAAAGACTACAAAATCGTGCTGCCCGTGTAATAACTCGACAAAATTATGAGATTAGATCCACTGATATTCGAAATCACTTAGGTTGGAGAACTCTCGTTGAAAGACGTAAGGCTCATAAAGCTACAATGATGTTTAAAATAATGCAAGGTAATGCTCCAACATATTTAACTGACCTTCTTAAATCGTCCAACATAAATGATTTGTACAATTTAAGGAACAGGGATAACTGTCTAGTTCTCCCAAAACCTAAGACTGATCTTTTAAAAAAGAGTTTTCAATATACAGGCACTAAACTTTGGAATGACTTACCAAATGAAGTAAGATTGAGTGATACCTTGACATCTTTCAAAAGTTCTCTTCAATCCCTTCTTTCTTAATTTCTTTCTTTATATTTAATTCTATCTTAAATTTTTATATGTAAATATCATTATAAACAAAATTACTGTAAATTTAGATTTTTATAGCTAGATTTTCTTTCTTATTAGTTAGTCGCAATACTCGACTCTCATGTAAAGCAGTTTTAATACTGATGAAATATCGAGTTTTTAAATAAAGATTTCTCTCTCTCTCTCTCTCTCTCTCTCTCTCTCTCTCTCTCTCTCTCTCTCTCTCTCTCTCTCTCTCTCTCTCTCTCTCTCTCTCTCTCTCTCTCTGCCTGCCTGCCTGCCTGCGTGTCTTTCTGTCTGTCTGTCTGTCTGTCTGTCTGTCTGTCTGTCTGTCTGTCTGTCTGTCTGTCTGTCCGTCCGTCCGTCCGTCCGTCCGTCCGTCCGTCCGTCCGTCCGTCCGTCCGTCCGTCCGTCCGTCCGTCCGTCTGTCTGTCTGTCTGTCTGTCTGTCTGTCTGTCTGTCTGTCTGTCTGTCTGTCCGTCCGTATAAGGTATTAAGGTAATAAGGGCTGAAGACGTACACTCATAGTCAGACTATATATATAGACTATATAGCATGCATGATCATAAAGTAATAAGGTGATAAGCACTGAAAAAATAGACACAACCACTTTGAAATAAAAAAAAATGTAATACAAGAGAATAAATTGGCTGGCATTTAGATTTATATTTACTTGTATGTTTTCTAGTACGGATTCATAGTCTGATAGTGCTTCGATTAAGCGCTGTATTATCGTAAATAAATGCAGCGCTTATATATTCGAGTCGGCGCACTTCACTTTTTTTGTCTTCAGATGCGCAGCATAATTTGGGGGCAGCACCTAATTGAGTAAATATGGTATACATGCTGCGGTTAGTTGGTCTGATTTTGATGAATGTGAAGTTTTTGAATTTGAGTTTTATAGACATGTAATTGTACTAACATACATTTTCTCCGTGTTAGTTAACAAATAAAGCATAAAGCTCCGTGCCTATGTACTCTTATAACGGCACGTTTGACGTCATTTGAACACGAAAGAAGTTGAGTAGAGGCACGAGGCGATAGCCGAGTGCCTTTACACTTCTTTCGTGTTCAAATGATGTCAAACGTACCTTTATAAGAGTACATATGCACAAGAGCGGTATGTTTTATTTGTTTTATAAAATAAGTGGAGGAAAAATCAAACTAAAAGTAAGGTAGTTTTGGAATTTGGCGGGCTTTTCCGGCCAGCTTACGCCATTCTACGTCATTCATGATCTATGTTCTCTCATAAATGCGCGGAGTCCAGCCAATCAGAGCGCGCGTGGAGGACACCTTATTTTATAATTCACCATATCATCCATATTATGTCTATAAATAGAATAACGTTCAAATGCTCTCAGCAATCTTTGAAAAATGGAACATTTCATCCTTTACCAAACCAAATGAAAACATTTTACTGTTTTGTTTATATAAACTCATATAAACAAAATGGTTTGGTATTAATTGAAATAAACATAATGAAAACATAACCTTAGTGTAATGTTCAAGGATATATACACACGCTCCAATTGGTCAGTTGTTGTGTTATATAGTAAAGTGAAGTAAGGTGAAATGAAATGAAATAAAGTTTAATTTTAATTTCTCAAGATTGAATTACATGTAAATAAATCAATTTGCTAAGATTTTGTTTTGCTAATACCTATTTAGATGTTGACGAATGCGGTGTCAAAAAAAATATCTGCTCTGGAAAATGCATCAATACACATGGCAGTTACCACTGTAATTGCAAGGCTGGATTCAAAATGGGTCCAGATAGGAAGACGTGCATAGGTGAGCAATTTTCCATTATTCAATTTTAATAGTTCTTCGAAAGTTTGCCGCCATAATTCGGCAAACATTGCAGAAACCGTGCCGTGGGAAAATCGCTAGCCAATACATGTAATGTAAGGCTTGTACGATTTTTTAATTACGTTTTCTTTTCTTGTGCGAAAAATCATGACCAATCACGATTAAATCACGTGCAAGGCAAGTGATTAAATGAAAAACAGTATCATATTCCCACGTTCCCCTTACCCATGCAGCGGGCGGGAAACGAGAGGCTCTGGGATAATCCGTTCACGCCATCACAGGATTCTTGTTATCTGGAAGAAGAGTTATATAGAGTTCACTGTGTCCATCAGCCAATGAACGGGTGGGGAACGTGGGCTCTGGGAACGAGATTGACAATTCATAATAACGGATGCAGCGCCACAAATCACTGCACAAATTTAATATTTCAAATCAGATTTTAATGTATAAATCAATACACTGACCTTGATCTATAACATTACTTCAAATAGTTTTGATAAGGAACAATCGAACGTATGCTTTTAATAATTTGGCAATTTGCCATTACGATAATTATATCACAAACAAGAGAATTTCAAAAATATTCACAAAAATATTCACATTCTCTTGTTGAAAACAAATCGAGTTGCCAGAGCAGGCCAAACATTTTACGGTGTTTTATACCAGTGGCGATCTCTGCACTCTATGCGAGTTCTCAGAAGAGTTGTACATAATAATACATATAACTTACCGTTAAGGCAAAATGTTAATTTCCCGAAAGCCCGAATGGTGTATATAAACATTGTATGAAATAGAAAACCGACAAAAACTTTGTTAATTCGTCAAACGAGCCTTCTTTAACAGTTAAGGTAAGCCGAAGCAACACGAGCATGCGCATATCCAACCGGATATCCAAAATCAGATCTCAAAAATTCGATTTCCCAGAGCCTTCCCGGGAACGAGATCGACTCAAAGCGTTCAAATCCAGACTCGTAACCAGTCGTACTCAGCCATTTTCATTTCAGCTGGTAAATAAGATCCAGAGATGGTCGAAATATGACCAAGGACAAAAAGGCCTATACATTATATAAATATTGATTTGTCTCTGATAATGTGAGAATCCAATGTCGAAGCAAACAATGCCAGTTTGTAAGACATGCAGATTGCTGTAAATTTCTTGCAAATTATATATGCCAGTCGTTTCCTTCTTTTTTCTCTCCTTAACTAAGCTACTGTTACACGATGTGATTTTTCTTGCAACTTGCAACAAATAGCCTGAATGTTGCAGGTTGAAAAAAAATCGCACATGTAACACCCCGTAGCTTGCGATTTTGTTATTTTTGCCGTGTTGCAAGTTGCAAGAAAAGTTGGATGGGTTCTGCATGTACTTTTTGCTGCAACTTACAACAAAGTTCGCAAGTTGCTAAACGTGTAACACCCTTCCTGCAACTTGCGAGTTTTTTTTTTGTTTTTTCATGGGTAAATTTGTTGCAAGTTGCGAGAAAAATCGTGATGTAACAACATCCCAGCGAATCCCTTGTGATCCCATGTTTGATCCTGCATGGGGGCGAGTCTGTAACAGAGTATACAACACGCGATTCTCACCTTTGAGAATCCAAGCTTAGTTGTTATTTAGAAATATGTACATTAATGTTATAAAAATAATATTTTAATTCTATTTTATAAAAACTCAATAATAATTTATGAGAAATTCATAAAAAATATATGCTCCTGATTTACATAATAAAGTTTAGCTTCGATATTCTCGGCCGGCTTTTAATAGACAACGTTGTTTTTCAAAATTACTTCGCTAATTAACTTACTAAATTACTCAAAACACGAGGCGATATATGTCGCTCATCTTTTAAACCTTACTTAAAATATAATATTTTAATTTATATCTAAGATCAAGAAATAATATATTTTGATATATTTTTTTAAATTTTAGATGTGGACGAGTGTAGTGCTGATAAAAACGTTAAGAATGGTGGTTGTGAACAGTTGTGTACGAACACACATGGCAGTTATACATGTAAATGCAAGAAGGGTTACGTCCGCTCCTATATGAATGTTAAACACTGCGATGATATTGATGAGTGTGGTTGGGGAGTACCAAGCTGTCACGAATGTCATAATATACCTGGCGGGTAAGAGGAAACCCTTGTTTTTATTTAGGGAGATTTCCATTCAATTTTTTTGTCGAGCGAGGGAGGAAAAAGTTACAGTAAAGACCTACCTAGTATGAGCGAGTTTTCTGATTGGCTATAAGTAACCAATCACATTATCGATTATCAATTCGTTCCCATGCTCCTTACTGATTAAGGTTAGGGGAAGGTGTTGGATTAGGTTATCTAAACCAATCAGAAGCCTTCTTAGTATAGGTAGGTGATGACTCAAAAGTTGCGATCGTTTTCTTTGTCTCATGAGCCCTAGGGTGGAAGGGATCCTGTACAATATTCAAATTTCCATCGTTTTTGCGCACTTTTGAGGAACATTTGAAAAGGCTAATTCAGGATATGTCCGAGGAACATAGAATAGTTTCTTCAGCTATCTGATTGCTACGCAAACCACTCATTAATCGTGGCACGCCTAATTCCTATTTTCTATGCTTTAGCTTTACTTGCAAGTGCGACACGGGATTTGTGAATAATGCAAACAAAACAAAATGTCTGGACGTTGATGAATGCAAAAAAAAAAATGGCGGTTGCGAACACATCTGCAAAAACCTTCACGGTAGTTACGAATGTCGTTGCAAGCAAGGATTCGAAGCAACTTCAAAAGGGTGAGTTTTATTTAGTTTTAATTAACGTAATTCCTTCCTTCCTTCCTTCCTTCCTTCCTTCCTTCCTTCCTTCCTTCCTTCCTTCCTTCCTTCCTTCCTTCCTCCCCTTCCTTCCTTCCTTCCTTCCTTCCTTCCTTCCTTCCTTCCTTCCTTCCTTCCTTCCCTTCCTTCCTTCCTTCCTCCCTCCCTTCCTTCCCTTCCTTTCTTTCTTCCTTCCTTCCTTCCTTCCTTCCTTCCTTCCTTCCTTCCTTCCTTCCTTCCTTCCTTCCTTCCTTCCTTCCTTCCTTCCTTCCTGCCTTCCTGCCTCCCTCCCTCCCTCCTTCCTTCCTTCCTTCCTTCCTTCCCTTCCTTCCTTCCTTCCTTCCTTCCTTCCTTCCTTCCTTCCTTCCTTCTTTTCCTTCCTTGCTTTCCTTCCTTTCCTTCCTTTCCTTCCTTCCTAAAACAAACAGAAAAAAATAAATAATGGAATGGATGATACATGCATGAATGAATGGATTGGCCGGCAAATGGAAAAATACATGAATTAACGAATTAATGAATAAATGGGCGGTGCATGATTGGTTTTACGAGTGAGTGAGTGATATTCGTAAACTTTTAATATCTTTTAAAATAACTAAACGTTGTATATTACATAATTATCTTAAGGGCAAAGTCTTGCAGAAATATCAATGAATGTAAGAGCAACAAGGGCAAAGGACCATGTGAATATAAATGTATCGACGAAGAAGGATCGTATCGATGCGACTGTGCAAAAGGCTTTACATTGGACACAGACGGAATATCTTGCAAAGATATGAATGAATGTACGCTTCATGGAAAGACGCTATGTAACCACACATGTGTCAATACTTATGGCAGGTATGGAATCAATTTACGAAACATTCTATCAAATATGCAAAATTTGCTACTACCATTTGATTCTGGTATTTCAAAAAAGAGGATATTAATCTTCGTCAAATCATTAATACTTAATTACGAAAGTTGTAAGCAGCTTATATCTTTTATTAGTATAAATACACAGGTGATTATAGAAAATCGCGCGCGCTGATTGGTCGAGTTACTTCGGGCTAATTCTCGATAATCACCTACAGCGTTTATTCAAGATGGCCGCCAGCCAAATGTCAATGCGACAGACGAGGAAATTAACAATTTCAAAGCACGTTCAAAGAAAATGATGTTTCTTAAAGTAGGAAAATGTGTATTTATACTAAAACAATTATTCATCTCAGGCTCAGTGAATATCGGTGAATAATAACCTCGACTTCGTCTCGGTTATTATTCACTGATATTCACCTCGCCTTCGGCAAATAATTGTTAATTATAATATGATCACGTCGGTTTTCTTTGATATACCACGTTTTTTTATACAGGTTATAAACCTCCCAACGTTAATATAAACCTCGCAATAACAATAGAACGTCGTCACAAGCTCTTCTTTAGAAAACCTTCTTGATCATCTTATAAATAACTTAAGCATTTCGCCCTCGCGATTATATATCGCTAATAAACTTCGGGTTAGATGCTTAACATGCACAAAAAAAATTGTTGATAAATCTGAACGTACTGTAGATGTGTGAGTTGGATATTATTATTTTTCAACTCGTTAATAATTCATGAGCAAAATTGGAAAGAAATTAAGGTTTAATCAGTGTCTGTGTAGCATGGTACTCTATCACATTTACAGAGCTGACTGCATGATTAAACCTTAATTTCTTTTTCAATTTTCCTTTTTAATTATTAAAAGTTTTAGAAGTCAATGGTTGCCCATGGTATTTCTGTGGAGTGCTCCAACAGACCTTTCCGCATGAAGTGAATGGATCACGTGATCTGTTTTTGACAAATCTGATTGGTTTTGCGAGAGCCAATCAAATCTCTCAACGCGTTATCCACGCACTTCAGGTGGGGGTTATCACATCTTTGAGGGCCACAAGGAAGAATACAATATCTATTGTAATTGTGTCACTCTCGTTAAATAAAGTTTATTGGTATTAGTATTGGTAGTTTTATAAGTTTACAGTACCCCCTGGATACACCAATTCATACAACTAATGATGACATCAAAAACGTATGATGGCAAAATGGCACAATTTATTACGTGCAAAGAACTGCGGTTAAATGTACCAGTCGCCATTTTGTTCGGTGAAGGTACACTCAATTTTGTCCATAGTCAATCGAGATATGGTCTGGAAACTAAGCTAAATTCTTTGGTCTATCTTTTTGTTCGCCTTTATGCATTTTTGTGCACGGTCACTGAACACATTGTATTTTAGTATAATGAACGAATTGTCCAATAGCAACGTTTCAGTTCAATCACTCAACCGTGCTATTTAAATATTAAAAAACCTAATACTAATAATAATAATAAAGCCTGGTTTTCATATGTCGCCGATCGTCGGCGATTTGTGATTTAGATGCATGTTAAGTAAAAGAATAAAAGCACTGCTTTTCTGTATTGTTCTTTATTACTTAACATGCTGCTGCACTTCCCGTTTTAACATGCATCAAAATCACAAATCGCCGACGATCGGCGACAAATGAAAACCAGGCTTGAAGGATGTGCACGGTGTAAGGTACGGTTCAACATAAAATCACAGCTCATTATAGGCGCTTTGAAGTTTGCCGAGTTTCCAGACCATATCTCGATTGACTATGTTTTGTCCCACATTAAGAAAAAAATTTTTAAAAAAACACATCGTCTTCCGAAGCATGGAGCATAAAAGCTCGAACATAAAACGTTGCTTCTTTTTGTTTCTTTGTAGTTATTACTGCGAATGTCATGATGACTTCTTTCTGGCTTCTGATGGGAAGACCTGCCGCGATACAATTGATTACTCAGGTAATTAATCATCGCATTATAATTCTAATAATAATAATAATAATCATAATAATAATAATAATAATAATAATAATAATAATAATAATAATAATAATACATGCTAAAAATTAAACTAAGTTGAAGACACATGCTTTTAATTTTAATAAATTTAGTTTTCATACAATGTTTTATCCTCCTATATTAGTTTTATTATTTACTATATATTATTTCCATCTTTCTTAATTAGTTTAAATTACAAAAACAATAATAATTGTGTATTTCAAAAAAAAACCCCTAAACCTAATGACAAAAACTAAACCCATAACTAATAAGACCATACATTATTTTCATGTCGGCATTTAGAAATCAATTGAGATGGTTTGTTGGAATCTCACACAATGTCATGGACGCGTGTCACATGTTAGGCAACTTCACACTTCGAACGGACCCTCGCACTGATCTCACGCGCGCCGCAATGTATATGTGCATTTCTAGTAATATTGACATTTCTGGTAATATTACGTTGCAGAGTGTGGCCTTTCAAATGCATTGATTGTGGAAACCCCACGATGGAAAGAAACCAACCCAAGTGACTGGCCATGGGCTGTCCATTTCAAAAGGACATACTCTTGGTGGTTGTCTGTTCCAATCGATGGATGTATGGGCGTCATCTTGAGCGAGAACTGGGTGATAACGGCTGGACACTGTATACATTCTTCTGATTACGATATAGTGATAACAAATAGTGGTGAAGAACGTGCGATTGCAACTATTACTCCTTATTGTAATCAAAATCAGAAATGCAAAAGTAACATTAGCCTTCTAAAATTAGAGACTAAAATCACTTACGCCATGAACGTACGGCCAATATGCATGCCAAAGCAATCAGTACTAGCAACTGCTCTGCGAGATCGATCAAAAACACTAGGAATGGTTCTGCGACGAGTCGAAACAACCTACATGAAGAAAACAGTTCGAATTCGTAGGCCAAGAGATTGTACGATAAAACCTTTCTATTCCAAAACAATGATATGCGCTGGAAACACAAAGAACTCTTGCCCAAGCTTGGCGGGAGACAGTGGATCACCATTAATGTTTTCGTCTCCCAAAGATGGGAAACAACGCAGCATATATTTAGCTGGTATCCAAAGCTGGGGCAGTGACGTATTGTATGGGCAGCGATGTGGTCCAAAAGTCAGGTTTTTGGCGTACACTAGTTTGCAGAGACTTCACAGATGGATTCATAGCAACACAGGTCTCAACTAATAAACGCATAGCTGAAGAATAATGATCATTTTGCAACCTTAAAATAAGTTTTTTTGTGAGGTCAATCTCTTTGACAAGAACTACAGAAATACTCAGTTACTTAATGGACGGGGTGTTAATTGATATTGCATATTGTACAAAACACTACCGCTTTAATTTAATTTTTAAAAGTTATGAACGAAAAATACAGTATGAAATTTGAAAGTAACATTTCGCGTATGCAAGTCTTACATATCTCACCTCGTTCTTCAGAGTTAAGATATTTAGGCCTGGTTACTGCGCTTGCGTATGTCTTGATGCAAATGGTCAGATTTGCTTGATATGTAAATTATCATACTTATGACGTCACATTGCATGACTTATTACCTCCGCTTTCACCTGTCTGTCTGTCTGTCTGTCTGTCTGTCTGTCTGTCTGTCTGTCTGTCTGTCTGTCTGTCTGTCTGTCTGTCTGTCTGTGCGTGTGTCTGTGTGTGCGTGTGTGCGTGCGTGTGTGTGTGTGTGTGTGTGTGTGTGTGTGTGTGTGTGTCTGTCCGTCCGTCCGTCCGTCCGTCCGTCCGTCCGTCCGTCCGTCCGTCCGTCCGTCCGTCCGTCCGTCCGTCCGTCCGTCTGTCTGTCTGTCTGTCTGTCTGTCTGTCTGTCTGTCTGTCTGTCTGTCTGTCTGTCTGTCTGTCTGTCTGTCACCAGGTTATTTTACAAAGTACTGCACAGGTCTTCATGAAAGTTTGTGAAACGATTGATTATAGACCAAAGATCAATCTATTAAATTTTGGTTTAATTTGGTTGATAATTGGATGAAAATTTCATAAAAGTTTCTTCGTGTAGAACAAATAATTGAAAAATTGCGCTCATTATTATATAACCTTATAACCGATATGCAAGCAATTCGGTATAGTGTAATTTAAACTGGGGTCTCAATAACCTGCTGGCGGTGATATGCAGTCTGAGTGCCTTCTTGCTTGGTATATCTTTGCAATTATTTCAACGAAATCCTTACAAAATCCTTGAACATATGTACTTGTCTATTTCACAGTATTAAACCCGCAAAGGTTCAAGTACTTTATATAAATGTCTTTATATAAAGATATCGATGTTTTTGCAATAAGGCATTATGCAATATAAGTATGGTAATATACGTACATATCAAAGCATTTTAACATCTCAAGCACGAAGCGAAATGTCGAGAGGGGTTGTAAATGCGCATCGTTATAATTTTAAGACTATACTTTCAAACAAGAGAATTTATTTCCAACTGAAGTTTTCGTTGCATAAGCAAGTGCTGTAATTTTAATGTACTGATACTGACCACAGGAAAATTCTTCTGTATATGTAGTTAATCTTTCAGTTTGCATGGTTACAAGTTGAGGATTATTTGTAAATCTTAATATATTCTAGAAAAATGTTGGCCCAGTAACTTCAATAATGTAAACTCATATTTGTTGTTTAACGCATTCCTGCCTGAACCCTTTGTTACCACTGTGAAGTATGCACCACATTCGACCTTCGATTTGGCCTCGATTCAGTCTTCAATTCAATTATTACAACTTACAATGCGAAGTTATCTCCATATTCATCACGTGATCGCTATTACAGAATATCATACAAAAACGTTTTTCTCAGGCGCTATTCTATAGGATTTCCTCAAATTAACATGTTGTACAGAATTTCATACTCCTTAATTTGGTATAAGTTTCCATAGTGGCATAAACCTAAGAACGACTCTGGCAAGCCAAAAAACAAAGTTGCGGTGCAACGAGATTAATACGACTGACGGGGGCTGTGTTGCATATTTCACATTACGTCAGAAATAAACACAATTTAATCGCGCGCTATTCTATAGGATTTCTTCAAATTTATATTTTCAAATTTATACTGTCTTTGGTCGAAATATTTCAAAACACAAGAAAGATACAGAAAAATTACAAAAGGTCTTCTTATATCATTTGGCGAGTTCTTTCAAATAAGACAAACTTAATTTTTATTGCCAATACCCTTTAAGCTGATTTATGGTTTGGATGAGCAAAGGGAAAGCACGAAAACGTGAAGCAGTATATTGTTTAGGTTAAGCGAAAACTTGAAAACAACAAGAATCCTACCGTTAACTTTAAAATGATTTGACCACGGAGTGACTAGCGACTACAAACACCGTGTTAATATTAATTCAGGTTAACGAGCGAAATTAAGAGAACATCATCAATCATCTTGAGTCTTGACAGATAGTTATTTATCCAGACGCTCTCCGAGGAGCTTACTTCCTGTTGTTGTAGTCCCCGAGCCTGGGCGTAGGGCCGAAGGCCCGGAGCCCGGTGAGGGTGCTAATCTCGACATGCGTGTAGTCCACTTTACACGCGTGTAGAAAAAGCGAGGGAGACGAAATCTGGGACATAGTTTATTTATATATATATATTTATATATATATATATATATGTTTGGTACGGTGTCACGCGGTAAGAATGGTTGGACACTGGACAAATAGTATTTTGCTTTCGTTTATTAAATCGAAACGAAATGGAGCACGAAGAAAAGAAGGATACAAACAACCCGTTTAATATATCTTGAAGAGAAACCAGAGAACTTGAAGAAACCAAACGCCGTATGGTAAACAAAAACTCGATCTGAATTGCAGTATTTGTGGTCACTCCGTGGTCAAATCGTTTTAAAGTTAACGGTAGGATTCGCTTAACCTAAACAATATACTGCTTTACGTTTTCGTACTTCCCCTTTGCTCGTCCAAAGCATAAATCACCTTAACTAAAGCTAACTTAAAACACTACCATAGACTTTATGTGGACGAGATGTTTTGGCTGTATTTCCAAATTTTCGACTGAAACGTTGCCTGTTTAATACTTCTTTCTAGAATCCGATTCAACCGAATTGTTTTTATCTCGGAGTCTATTATAAATGTAATTTTTGAGCTGTTGTTAGTTGACTTTTAATTCTGCCTTTGCAAAACATGTATGCATAGGGAAGCCATTTAAAGCTTGTTAAAAATAATCCCTTTTGAAACCAAAAAAATATTTTGTACAACCAGAATTTAACAATGAAATCTATGTTTTGCTTTGATATGTTAAATCAGTGTTTAGTCATCTTATCCATAAATTATAGAATTATCTTGAGGATTATCTTTTTTTTTTATATCTGTTTGTTTTACAAAAAAGCATTTAATAAAAGTGGGCGAGGGGTTGTTGCATTAATGTATTTCTAGTTATCTTATGTACTAGACATATACATCTGATCATGCAGTCCATTCAAAAGCGTCACGCGTTTTCTACACTGTTAAACTTATACTTTAATGCACCAGTCAATGTAAACCCCCGCCCACCCCAGGCCGTGGATAAGCGGGGCATAGCAAAGACATTTTCTGGTTTTGTGCAGGGCATAAGCCTGTTTTTTCGCTCTCAGCCGGATGGACCGGGGCACTCTCAGAAGAAAGAAGACTGGAAACTAAGGTTATCTGATAGTTGAGATATTTATTTACCCTCCATAGTTGATTGGGTTTGTTTTATGTGAACTCGTCACTTCGTCAGTCGTCAAGTATACTTTCCACAACTGATTCGAACTTTAAAATCCGTTTTAAAGGTCAATTGGGTACACACATCTGCAAAAAAAAAAACCGACTTCTTTTGTGGGTAGTAAACGGCCAACAAACATATGTTAGTCATTTAACATGGAAGTTTACGATATTAGATTGCAGCTTGTTCGTCTAATTTTTCCGCCATATTTGATTTCAAGTCAGCAAATGCTTGATATCCTACAATATCCCTAGTATCCTCTTCAAGGGATCCATTGTTTTCCTTTATCTTCCTAATTTTATCGTATGAACCCACATGTACCACAATGCTCCTTCGCTCCTTATTCATCCCGCGCCAGCCTCGCTTGGTCTCGCACGTATTGATGACGTTTACACGGATGATATTCGTTCTACGCATGCGCAGCTAAACAGGTCATCCAATATAAAACAGGTATATAAAATATATAAAACAGGTCAGGATTAGGTCCCCGATGACAGCCGCAATTTCCGATCGTGGGGACGAGCTCGGACGTCGCGCATGCGCAAAACGTTTGGCAGCGGTGTTGGTTTCAACTGGTTGTCATGTCAGGTAGCTTGAATCTGTGATTCAAATTAGCTATCCTGATTATGTAAATATGTGAATACCGACTTCAAGGGAAATTTATTTTCAACAACATGAGCGGAGGATTTTCCTTGCAGCAAGTCCCCGGGGGGCGAGGTCTGCAACGCCTTTTTCCAGTTTCGAAATCCAAGTCCCCGCTTATCCGCGGCCTGGGGTGGGCGGAGGTTTACATTGACTGATGCATAACACATTTTGTTTACCATACGGCGTTTGGTTTCTTCAAGTTCTCTGGTTTCTCTATAAGATATATTAAACGGGTGTTTGTATCCTTCTTTTCTTCGTGCTCCATTTTGTTTCGTTTAAATAAACGAAAGTAAAATACTATTTGTTTATAGTTTTCTTCGTCGCTGACACCGTACCAAACATACATACATACATACATATATATATATATATATATATATATATATATATATATATATATATATATATATACATACATATATATATATATATATATATATATATATATATATATATATATATATATACATATATATATATATTTAAAACACTCATTAATAATTCATGATGAAAACACAAAAGAAATCATGACCGTGAAGCTGGAGGTTGTATATGTGATACAAACCACACGTGGTTGTATCACATATACAACCACTAGTGGTTGTATATGTGATACAACCACGTGTGGTTTGTATCAGATATACAACCTCCTTCACGGTCACTATCTCCGCTCACTATCTCCGCTCTAAAACATTGAAATTGAGCTTTTTCTGAATTAATCTGAACAAATATGACTCATATTAACATCAAAGACTCGGCGTGTTTTAAGCTGTTTACAACATTCGGGTCCGTGTTGTATCGAATATATAATCACTCGCCTTCGGCTCGTGATTGTATATTCGATACAACACGGCCGCTCATGTTGTAAACATTACATATATATATATGAAATAACTTTTTGAAAACAAGCGTGGCGATTGGTTGAAAGCTATAACTTTATGGAAACACGGCAAGGTCCACGCCATTCAATATGCCATCATTAAGCCTGGTTCTCATATGTCGCCGATCGTCGCCGACCCATGATTTAGATGCATGTTAAGTAAGAGAATAAAAGCACTGCTTTTCTGCATTGTTCTTTATTACTTAACATGCTGCTGCACTTCCCGTTTTAACATGCATCTAAATCACAAATCGCCGACGATCGGCGACATATGAGAACCAGGCTTTATTATACGGGGTAGGATACGCCATCCAGTACGCCACACTGATCTCAATAATAAAACTGGATGGGGCATGAGGCCGGATTTTGCATGCCAATTGTATGATGACGTGACCACTACCCAAGATGGCTGCCACTGAAGTTCATAGCTTTCGTAGATTAAAAACAGCAACATTATTTTAAGAAAATTTTAACGAATGAAAGGACACAAGAAGTACTTAATGAGGTTTAAGACGCTAATTTCTTGTATTTGTTTCAGTCTGTTACTGGGCTGTAAAACCTTTAAATTTTGTTGTTTTTCTTCAGTGCCGACGACGAAGAAACTTCACGATAATATAAACTGAAAAACAGACTATAAAATCTACGAAGAATTCAATTTCAAGTCTTAAATTGTACCTTTTATAGTAATCTTAATGCCTTAACAATATTTCGTATTGTGTACTTGCCATCTTTTGACTGTATTTGCATGTTGTTAAACAATGAAAACTAAACGAACCGGCATCTGTTGTTTGCTTTACGGCTTTTCCGACCCCCCCGACACAGAATACTTAATATTCCTCCCCCGGATAATCTGACCGTGCTGACGTCAAGATTGCTTATGCCAGTCAACTTTGGGATTGGGAACAAGTTCTAAGGCCGCAATGCGTCATATGTTCCACTACGTAAGATGGCGGCGACCGCCACGAAATGTTTGTATCACCTTGAGATCAGTGAGTTGTATATAGAGATCAGTGGTACGCCATCATACGCCATTATGCAGGGCTTGGCTCTGGGGGCGCGCGATCGCGCCAGCGCGCGCCCACGCGCGCGCAGGTGAATTTGCGCGCGCGATTTATCGCACGCGCGAAATTTGATGGCGCGCGCGAAATTTTAATCAAACAAAATCGAGTGTCACTTGACCATATTTTATAAACCTGACAGTGTTATTGGCTATAAGACGATCAACATTGCAAAGTTTGTCAGCGCAACGAAAATGCGTTACTACATCATCCAAACTGCAAAGGGCCTATTAAGAAGTCTGTCAAATCGTATATCGAGGGAACAAACTTTGTGAGCAAGCACACGGTCAATCGGCATCTGGAAAGTGAAGGCCATCATATTGCTATCCGCCAAGTCATGGAAAGGTAATTCCCCTTTGACTTTGTGTTTAATGAGTAATTTTACTTTATCCTCTCAGTCTGCCAGTGATGAGGGATCCTCTCAGTCTGCCAGTGATGATTCATCAGTTGAAATGATGTCAGAGTGTTCAAGCGACGACGAAACCAACTCCGATTCTGAGAACGAACTCCCTCAGGAAATCATAGAATGTGATTCCGAAAATGCTATCTCAGAATAACTGATAACTTTTATTATACTACCCTTATATATCCATAGATTAAATAGACTTGTTCAGTTGCTCTTCATTGTTAGCCTCAATTTAGCAGTTCGCACTTTTTAAATTACAAAGCTGTCAAAGCAAATTAACAAAATACACAGGATGAGGAACATGAAAGAACTCTAATATTTACATTAGCATTTGCTTGCTAAAATAGCTGTATAATTTGTAAAGCTGATTTGACATATTCTGCTTGATTTGTTATTGTTTTGTATACGTTTGTGTCTTAAATAGCCAGACTATTAACTTAAAAATTAAAGAACTCTTGCTTGCTAAAATAGCTATAAAGCTGATTTGACACATACTTGATTTGTTATTGTTTGGTCTACATTAACGCCTCTTAAATAACCAGACTAATAATCGCGCGCCCAGCATGATTTGCGCGTGCAATCGCGCGCCCAGCATGATTTGCGCGCGCGATTGTCCGCGCGCGCGATTTTCTGAGTTGGAAAGCACTGATTATGAAGAGTAAGGAGACTTTACACTTTGATGCAGTGTTATTTTTACATTCTATACCTATTTTCGACAGGTTATTTTATAAAGGAAATAGAAAACATTTTTTCCGTGTTCCCATACAGTTATAGAAACACTTGTGGAAGTTTGGGAGAACTCGAAATAGCGTGGAAACACTCGCCCTGGAAACATGGAAAATGTTTTCTATTTCTTAAATATAAACTATTTCCCAGATTTCCTCCCCGTCGCTTTTTCTACACGCGTGTAAAGTGGACTACACGCGTGTCGAGATTAGCACGCCCGGGCTCGGGGATAAGTTTCCAGAGTGGCATAAACCTATGAACGACTCGGCGCGGCGTCATTAATACGACTGACGGGTGTGTGTTGCATATTTCTTACTAGAAATACATGAATGCAACAACCCCTCGCCCGCTTTTATTAAATGGTTTTTTGAAACACCCACCCACCCACCTACCATGATTAAAATAAGCACATCTGATATACAGCCAATAATAGCCCAATATAAAAACAAACAGATATAAAAACAAATAATCCTCAAGACAAGTCTATAATTTATAAGATGACTAAACTGATTTAACATTTCAAAGCAAAACTTATAGATTTCATTATTGAATTCTGGTTGTACAAAATATGTTTTTGGGAGGTTTCAAAAGGGATTATTTTTAACAAGCTTTAAATGGCTTCCCCTTGCATACATGTTTTGCAAAGGCAGAATTAAATGTCAACAGCTCAAAAATTACATTTATAAAAGAGTCCAGGATAAAAACAATTCGGTAAACAGACAACGTTTCAGTCGAAAATTTGGAAATACAGCCAAAAAAATGGCCAAAGCCCATGAGTATTTAATAACAAAAGGTGATTGCAATGCCAATAAAATCATCACATCTACATAAGCTTATAAAGGTAGTGTTTTAAGTTAGCTTTAGTTAAGCTGATTTATGGTTTGGACGAGCAAAGGGAAAGCACGAAAACGTGAAGCAGTATATTGTTTAGGTTAAGCGAAAACTTTAAAACAAAATCCTACCGTTAACTTTTGACCACGGAATCACTGTAAATCAGATCGAGTTTTTGTTTACCATACGTCGTTTGGTTTCTTCAAGTTCTCTGGTTTCTCTTCAAGATATATTAAACGGGTTGTTCGTATCCTTCTTTTCTTCGTGCTCCATTTCGTTTCGTTTAAATAAACGAAAGCAAAATACTATTTCATTTGCTTGAGAGTTTATAGTTTTCTGCATCGCTAGTCACCAGTGTCCAACAATTCTTACCGCGTGACACCGTCCCGAACATATATATATATAAACTATTTCCGAGATTACGTCTCCCTTCCCTTTTTCTCCACGCGTGTAAAATGGACTCCACGCATGTCGAGATTAGCACCCTCACCGGGCTCCGGGCCTTCGGCCCTCCGCCCGGCTCGGGGATTACGTCAGGATTTTTTTGAATTTCCATTTTGTTGAGAATTTCATGCTCTTTAATTCATTATAAGTTTCCAGAGTGGGATAAACCTAAAAACGACTCAGGAAAGCTTTGAACAGATTGCGGCGCGGCGTCATTAATACGACTGACGGAAGTTGAGTTCCATATTTCTTTCCTTATTTCATATTACGTCAGATATAAACACTATTTTCTCAGGCGCTATTTCCATATTTCAGATTACCTCAGAAAAAGTACAATTTACTCGCGCGCTACTCAATAGGATTTTTTTAAATTTACATATGTTGTACATAATTCTATGCTCTTTACTTTGGTATAAGTTTCCGGACTGGCAAAAAGCCATGAACGACTCAGGAAAACAGTGGGGTAGGAAGATGTGAAATATTGGGGGGGGGGGGGGGGGGGAGAGAAAGCTATAGCAAAGTAAGGGAGATCATTTTTGGGTGTCAGCAAAACGTTAAAATTAATATTTACACTGACTTTATTGTTACCAATAATATGGACTATATATTTTTCTTTTAAATCTAGATGCATGGTATAATTACTACTTATAATATTGACTGAGCATGAGGTCTGTACTAGTGAAATATCTGTACCAGTTTAGTACGGAAAACTCCGTGCAGAAACCGGAGGTCCAATATTTCACTAGACAAGCGAGGTCAATTTGTAGTTTATTATATGACTACAAGTGTTGTAAACGTTCTGTGAAAACTGAGTGACAATGTGTTAAGCTCGTATTCGCCACCATCTTTCTTGCGAACTAAACGAAAATGGCATAGGTTTTCCCATTTTTAAAGTACTTTCCGTTTAGCTAGAATCCTGAACTTTCTACCCCAAATAGCATTTTTCAATTGCTTTTGTTTGACATATCGCTCAAGGTTGTACGTTAAATAAAAAACATTTGAAATTATATAATACTTGCGAGAAGTAAATGTTATAATATTACGAACATTGCTTGCTGCGAACATTTTGAACATTTTAAAAAGTTTCACATGGCATGGAAACTTAAACTAACACAATTTCTAACAACATACCTGCACGATATATTTCAACAATGAGTAGTTCTAAGTTATCCTTCCTGTTGTATGTATACTGACTAATTTACTTTCTCAGCGGTTGGAACGGCAGATTCCAGACCGCTCAGGAACCAATCAAATTGCTGGATTTCACGTTCCAGACCGCTCGCGGAAATAGTCATATAATAATATTGCTTAATCGATTCTCTGTTCTTAGTGTTGTACCCAGTCTCTTTTTTGGCTCCTCGCCTCTAAAATCAACAATGCCATGACCTCGGCCATAATTAACACTAAGCAATCAAAACAGCAGCTATGTACAGATGAAATAGACTGAAACATTAACTACTTTCAGCCTCAAACACTTAATAGTTCTAGAAACACGTAATAGTGATGTTGAAGGAATGAAAACCACAGTTGGTAGACTAAACAGTTGAGTTTTTGAAGGAGGGGGGGGGGGGGTGGTGAAAGATATTCCGGCCCATCCACAAAAAATGTTGGGGGGGGGGGGCGTCCCCCGCTTCCTACGACACTGCAGGAAAACTTTAAGCAAATTGCGGTGCGGCGTGAAAACACAATTTTCTCAGGCGCTATTCTATAGGATTTTTTTAAAATTTACATATGTTGTTCAGAATTTCATGCTGTTTAATTCGGTATAAGTTTCCAGAGTGGCGTAAACTTAAGAACCAGGGAGGCAAGCTTTAAACAGATTGCGGCGCTGACGTAATATGAAATATACAACACAACCTCATCAGTCGTATAATGACGCGGCGCCGCAAATTGTTTAAAGCTTGTCTTCGTACATGGGTTTATGCCACTCTGAAAACTTATACCAATTTAAAGAGCATGAAATTCTGTAAAACATACGTAAATTTAAAAAAATAGTATAGAATAGCGCCTGAGAAATTGTGTTTATACCTGACGTAACATGAAATATGCAACACATCTCCAGTCAGTCATTAACGACGCCGCACCGCAAATTGTTTTTGACTTGCCTGAGTCGTTCATGGATTTATGCCACTCTGAAAACTTATACTAATTTAAAGACTATGAAATTCTGTACAAGATATGTAAATTTAAAAAAATTCTATAAAAAAAGAGCACGAGTAAATTGTACTTTTTTTGAGGGGCCGTTTACATGAATCCGGACTGAGTTTCAATCCGGATTAAATCCGTAAATATTAGAAAACACGCATGCATTGTTTGTTCTAGTCCTCTCTGTCACGTTTTTCATTCCGGAATGAAACTCGCACATTATATGAATCATTACATGATTCCGGAAGGAAATTTCAATCCGGAATGAGATTTCAATCCGGAATGAGAAACGGATTGAACTCAATCCGGAATGAGCTAATCTCAATCCGGATTACAGATAAAGAAAAAGCAGATTGAAACTCAATCCGGATTCATGTAAACGGCCCCTGAGGTAATCTGAAATACGGAACTCAACTTCCGTCAGTCATAATGACGTTGTAACACAATATGTTTTTGGTTTGCCTGAGTCGTTCATATTTAAAGAGCATGAAATTCTGTACAACATACGTAAATTTAAAAAAATAGTATAGAATAGCGCAACACATGTCCGGTCAGTCGTATTATTAATTAACGACGCCGCACCGCAAATTGTTTTTGACTTGTGGTTGCCTGAGTCGTTCATGGGTTTATGCTACTCTGGAAACTTATACTAATTTAACTCTTTCTTGTCCGAATCGGTCTTTAGTATTTTATTCTGGCTAACGCCAGACGATTTTATTCACCTCTGGGGAAGCCCCCGGACAGGAATGAGTTATAAACTATCTCTTTAACTCTTTCTTGTCCGAATCGGTCTTTAGTATTTTATTCTGGCTAACGCCAGACGATTTTATTCACCTCTGGGGAAGCCCCCGGACAGGAATGAGTTAAAGAGCATAACATCTGTACAACATATGAAAATTTGAAAACATTCTATAGAATAGCGCCAGAGAAATTAGTGTTTATATCTGACGTAATACGATTATTGTAATCCGCGCCGCAATTTTCTTAAAGCTTGCTTGAGTCGTTCATGGGTTTATGCCACTCTGGAAACTTATACTAATTTAAAGAGCATGAAATTCTGTACAACATATGTTAATTTGAAGAAATCATATAGAATAGCGCCTGAGAAAATTGTGTTTTTGTATGATATTCTGTAATAGCGATCACCTGATGAATATGGAGATCACTTCGCAATAAGTGGCAATAATTGAATCGAAGGCTGAATCGAAAGTCTACAGCTTCAAGTAGGCTGATGCGGTATTGAAAAAAAAAACGAATACCGATACCGGAAAAAAAAATACCGATAATACCGATATATCGATATTTCACCGCAATAGAAACTTAATTTCCGCTAAACGACAAAAATGTCGCGGGTTTTCACAAAAAAGTTCGCCTTTTTTCGTAGTGTAAATCTGGTTTTATTTTGGATAATACAACCTGTTCCACAGCCAGAAAAACCCGTGTTTTCCCGTTGAGGCAAAGTCTACAGAAATAACATTATCCAATTAAGATAAAAATACTAACAATTACACGAGTCCGATGATTTGGCTCCGTGTTATTTGTTAATGGCCATATTTAAACATTCGACGTTAGATTTCATTAAATTAAAGTTTTGTTATAAATCTAGAAGTTTTAGATATTAATATTAAGTTCGGCAATCACATATTTTCTGCAAGAAACACCAACATGTTTGCTTTATCAGGCTTCAACTGGGCTAGCTGTGGAGTTATAACCTGACCGGCTTCGCTGAACAATCTCTCCGACGGCGAACTGCTGGAGAAGTCGCAAACGTGACACTTTCACTACCGTAGCGGGTCGTCATCCCCGTTAATAGTTGGAATTAGCGATACGACGTTTTTAATAACATAAACGCAATACCGTAGTACCGTACCGATAATACCAAAATTTACCGATAATATTGAAAATTTCGGTGTTACCGATATATCGATATTTGAAAATCGAAATACCGAGTAATCGGTATTTGAAAAAACCCGATAATTATCGATATATCGATATACCGCATCAGCCTACTTTCAAGTAAATCAACTGCAGGGTTACACGTGACGTCAAAAGATACTGCAAAAGAAGTAGTTTGAATAATATCAAAATATTACGTAAAATCTTACGTTTATAAAGCACGATATCTCATTGGAATGCACACATTTCAAAGACAGTATGTTTTTAAGACTTCGAAACAACATTTACGCTGTGGGCACGAACATGAAATACAACCACATATCACCACATTGATTAGTCTCTGAATGTAGACTTTACTACTTCGCTATGCACTCCCAGGCTTTTTATACGCTATTTTCTTTTGACGTCTCAAAGCATCTTTCCTTCTCTTTTTGTAATCCAAAGTAAGATTTTGCCTTACTTTCACCCAATATTTTTTTAGGTTTTCTATCGATTCTTTCCTCACGAAACTCGAGCTTTCCTCTAAAAACAGAACAAAAAGAGGGATAAAGCAAATGGATAACTCCTAGCTTACTTTTATTACCGTTTTTGTAATATTGCTGTTAGCAGTGTTGTTGCCGCTGAAAATAAAAGCAGCAGCGGGAGCAGTATTAGCATCATGTACAAAAGCAGCAAGAGATCGGGGAAATGTCAACAACATTAGTAGTAGCATTAGCAGTTGTAACAGCAGCAGCATTAGCAGCAACAGCAGAAGTAGCAGTAGCAACAACAACAACAACAACAACAACAACAACAACAACAACAACAACAACAACAACAACAACAACAACAACAACAACAACAACAACAACAACAACAGCAGTAGCTAGTGACAGGACCAGTAGCGGTGGAAGAGCAGGAGAAGAAAAAGCAAGAAAAAAAGAGTAAGAAGAAGAGCAAAAAGTGAAAAGCAGGAGGAGAAATAGCAGAAGGCGGATGAAGAGCCAAAGAAGAACAAGAAAAGAGGGAGGAAGAACAAGAGGAAAAGCAGGAAGAAGAGCGGAAGAAGAAGAGCAGGAAAAGGAAGTACAGGAAGAAGAGCAAGAGGAGGAAGAAGAGCAGGAGGAAGAAGAACAGAAGGGAACGGAAGGGCAGGAGGAAGAAGAGCAGGAAGAGGAAGAGAAAGAGGAAAAGCAGAAGGAAAAGCAGGAGGGAAAGCAAAAGGAAGAGCAGAAGGAAGAGCAGAAGGAACAGCAGAAGAAACAGCAGAAGGAAAAGCAGAAGGAAGAGCAGAAGGAAAAGCAGAAGGAAAAGCAGAAGGAAGAGCAGAAGGAAGAGCAGAAGGAAGAGCAGAAGGAAGAGAAGAAGGAAAAGCAGAAGGAAAAGCAGGAGGAAGAGCAGAAGGAAGAGCAGAAGGAAGAGCAGAAGGAAAAGCAGAAGGAAGAGCAGAAGGAAAAGCAGAAGGAAGAGCAGAAGGAAGAGCAGAAGGAAGAGCAGAAGGAAGAGCAGAAGGAAAAGCAGAAGGAAGAGCAGAAGGAAGAGCAGAAGGAAGAGCAGAAGGAAGAGCAGAAGGAAGAGCAGAAGGAAGAGCAGAAGGAAGAGCAGAAGGAAGAGCAGAAGGAAGAGCAGAAGGAAGAGCAGAAGGAAGAGCAGAAGGAAGAGCAGAAGGAAGAGCAGAAGGAAGAGCAGAAGGAAGAGAAGAAGGAAAAGCAGAAGGAAAAGCAGAAGGAAAAGCAGAAGGAAAAGCAGAAGGAAGAGCAGAAGGAAGAGCAGAAGGAAAAGCAGAAGGAAGAGCAGAAGGAAGAGCAGAAGGAAAAGCAGAAGGAAGAGCAGAAGGAAGAGAAGAAGGAAGAGAAGAAGGAAGAGCAGCAGGAAAAGCAGAAGGAAAAGCAGAAGGAAGAGCAGAAGGAAAAGCAGGGAGAAGAAGAGCAGGAAGAGCAAGAGGAAAAGCAGAAGGAAAAGCAGGGGGAAGAAGAGCAGAGGAGGAAAAGCAAGAGGAAGAGCAGAAGAAGAACAAGAGGAAGAACAGAAGGAAGAGCAGAAGGAGGAAGAACAGAAGGAAGAACATGAGGAGGAAGAACAGGAAGGGGGAAGAACAGGGGAAAGAAAAACGGGAGGAAATAGAACAGAAGGAATAGCATAAGGAAGAAGAACAGGAAGAAGAGCAAAAGGAAGAAGAGTGGAAAGAAGTAGAGCAGGAGGAAGAAGAGCCGGAGGAAAAAGAGCAGGGAAGAAACAACAGGAGGGAAGAGCAAGAAAAAAAAGAGCAGGGGAAGGAAGAACAAAAATAAGAAGAGTAGAGGAAAAAAGAGTAGGAAAAGCAAGAACAGAGGAAAGAAAAATCAAAGGGGAGGAAAGCAGGAGGAAGAACCGGAAAAAAGGGCAAGAAAAGGAAAAAAACAGCAGAAGCAGGAAGAGCAAGGGGCGGAAGAGCAAAAAGAAAAAAAGGGCAGAGGAAAAAAGAATAAGGGGAGAAAGAGTTGAAAGAGAAAGAATAGGAAGAGGATAAAGAACAGAAGGAAGAACAGAGAGAAGAGCAGGAAGTAGGAGAGGAAAGAGTATAAGAAGAAAGAACAAATGGAGGGAGATCAGGAAAAGAAAGAAGAACAGACGTCAAAAGAGGAGAAGAGAGAACAAAACGAGGAAGAACAAGAGGAAGAAGAGGAGAATGTGAATTAGCAGGAAGACGAAGAGCAGAAGAAAAAGAAACGGCAAGAAAAAGAACAGAAAGAGCATGAAAAAGAAAAACAGAAGGGAGAAGAGCAGGAGGAGAAGCATAAGGAACAAGAGCAAGAGGAGAAAGCGATGAAGGAGAAAGAACAGGAATAAGAGCAGCAGGAAAAAGAACTGGAGGAGGAAGAGTGGGAAGAGAAAGATCAAGAGAAAGAAGAGCAGGAGGAGGAAGGAAAAAGAAGGAGAGATAAAAGAAGAACAGGAGTAATAAGAGCAGCAGAAGGAAGAGCAAGAGAAATAGGAAGAGCAAGAGAAATAGGGCGAGGAGAAAGAAGAGGAAGAGAAAAAAGGAGAAAAGAAAAGAGACAAAAGCGGAGGGGAGGGAAAACAGTAGTAGTATTAAGAATGGGGTAGGAGTAATAGGGGGAACAAGATGAAGCGAAAGAAGAAGAGTGAGTGGGGTAGGAAAATCAAGAGCAAACCAAGGAACAAGAAGATGAGCGGCAGCGGGACGGGTAGCAGTAGCGGTGACCTTATCGGTAGAAACAAAAGATGATGCTGGTTATAGTTGTTCGTACATATTATCATAATTGAATTTATGTTCAAATTTCGACCAGTGAATACGAGAGCCCTGCTAAACTCCTGGCCATAATTGGATGTATGAATTGTCATTTTAAACCACATTTCTCACCTTCTAGAGAGGTCATCATCACTTTGTTCTCTGGATGATAAAATAAATGTCTTTTGAGATCTGTTTTTGGAGCACTATCAACTTCAGACAAAATAACTGGCTCTTCATTTTCGTCTTCTGATTCAGTTGCACTACTGTCATAAGGTAGGGTTTCTAGTACTTTCAAAGGCGCCTTCCATTGAGTTGTTTTATCTGGTTCTGCAGTATTGTCACTTTTGGAAGCCTGGTCGTTTTCATCCAAATCCGGGAAAAATGAAAATATACCACTTTCCTGAAAAAACCCCAAATTTTCATGAGGAAAATTCAAAGGAAATTAATATTTAATCAATATCTACAAATCGGCAAGAGAATCGTTTGCATAAAATTGTTAATTTCCATAAACCTTTGGTTTAATTTCCTCAGCCAAACCAGTTTGTATTTTTAAAATATTTGATAAAAATAAACATTTCCATGAATCACGCCTTCGGCACGCGTCTTTATACCAGATAACATAGTTAATAGTATACATGGTTTGGAAACTCGTCCAAAGTTATTGTTCTATATTTTTGTTTAAGTTTATGGAAATTTGTGCAATTTCACGGTATTGTATTTTCTGTATAATGACAGTCATCCAATAGCAACGCTCGGGTTTAATTAGTGAGTTGCTTCATCGTCACGTGTTGTGGTGATGATCAGTGATTCAAGTGGGCTGTGATAAGCTTCATCGTCACGTATCCATATAATTTACTTCCATATAAGGAACTCCATTGTCAGTTCAACATGACCATGCTTCATGTTGAAAGACAATAAAGCTTCCAAACCATGTATATGTTCTACTAAATATGCAGATAAAGATGGACTGCTCATGTTTTATCAATTACTTACAAGTCAATTGTTGGTTTTCATCTGACGTCACCCGTGACGTCACCGAAACAATGAAATAGCGGCCATATTGGTGCACCATCTTTATCCCATGGGAATCTAACTCTTATTCAAACATTTCGTATTGTTTCACCACCACAACGGGACCACCAATCACGTGAGTAAAAGCGATCATAAGACTGCCACTTCTAAGTTATATGTTTTATTTAAACATGTGTTTTGAATTTCTACTATAAGTTAACACAACTTCGCAAAAGCATGATTTGCTACATCATGTCATACATTCACTGATTAGCTGTCACATGCTTTCTCCTTTCTCTCCGTACAGCTTGCACAACGCTAAATCTACAGTCTTCAAGGATCATAATTGGACGTTTTACGCAATTGAGCCCAAGACAACAACAGAAAGTGGTTTCACCCAATCCAGAAAAGTTTACTTACTTCATTTTTCTTTCCAAATAAATTTTGTAACGAGTGTGAAACGCTGTAAAACTTTTCCTTCGTAACTTCCGGTTCTTTTGTTTCAACCAGGTTCTTGGGGACAATACTTTCTTTCAAATCAGGACTAACTGATTTTACTACAGCTTCTTCAAATCTGGCGTGGTCCTCTCGACTAGGATCGTAGTGGGTGATCAATGAATCTCTAATAATGATAATAACGGTGATGGTCATGATAATAATAATGACAATGATGATGATAATAATGACAATGATGATGATAATAATAATGATTCCAATCACTAATTATTAATCCATGAAATGTACATGTAGATGCGGCCAAGAATGACTGTTGAGGAAGGGTAAGGAATTGTTTACTAGGTTTAGGGGGTAAATCACAGGATTTACGCTACGTTAGTTAAGTTCCGATGACGCGAGGGAAAAGGATATAACCTCATAAGATTATAATGTTTGTTAGATAGTTAGTTACCACAATATTGTCACAACATCGTTAAAGTCCGTTTCAGCAACCGCAACTTTTGTTATTGCCAGGCAATTGCTGGTACAGTTAGATAAATAGAGAAAAACAATTGTAGTAAATAGGAAATGAACTCAGTTGCGGTTGATCATGACGTTCATAGAGAAAGGCATGTATTTCCGAAGGTAGGGTACATAAGCGAGAGCAAAATCGTTGTAAAGATAGATCGAATTAAACTGTAAATGAATGTGATAAAAGAAAAGAAAACGAAAGAAAGATACAGTCCCTGAATTGTGTGGATCAGCGCGCGAGAGAAGATTCCTCTTTACGCAGTGAGGAAATTCTCGACAATGATGAAGATATGTATATAGGATAATCAAGTTATTAAGAACACAATATTGGGAGTTCAACTAGATGAAAATTAGATTCCTCATAAATTTTTTTATTTTATGATAAAAAAATCGTCGTTTGCGAGATATGACCTTTAAAGACAGCAAGAATTTAGAGAAAGTAACCCATACCATGGTTTCGCGTTTACAGTTTAAGATTTTGAATTTTTGTCAGAGGATCAACTTAATTAAATTATAAGTGCCCTAAGTAATTGTCGAGCAGGATCAACTATTCGCTAAAATTTGTCTTTCCAAGTATGGCCGAAAAACTAATGAAATTAGTTTCCAAACATTACGAGAATGGCATGGACTTCCAATCTCGTACCCAGAGCCTGCGGTCCTCGACAAGGAGCCATCGGCTTTGGCCGGAACGAAGTAAAGCAGTATCGTGATTGGTTAAATCCTCATGTACGTTCTCTCGGAAGTCCACGTTTTTCTAATTCGACATTCCGATTCCGGCCAGAGCCGATGGCTCCTTGTCACTGGACAAAAGGACCGCAGGCTCTGGGAAGGGGATTGCATATGGATCTCATATAGCTTTGGGGGGAAAAAGTTATTTAATGGTTTACCTGTACTTGTTTCTGGAATCGTCATTTTCCCTAACAAAGACTGAATTACTTCCAAGCAAGTCTTGAAGGACTTTCAAAGACATTTGTTTTTCTTCTTTAAGTTGTTGGTCAATCTCATCACCTTCATTACTAACAATGGAGAGATTTGACTTCGTTTGTTCATCGGAACCTGCTCTCGAGACCGAATCCTCTTCCTGGGCGTTGTCCAAGAAACGTTCATCCATTTTGAATCTCTGATCATGACCAAACTTTTGTTGTAATTTCATAAGCTAGTGAGCAAAATGCAAGCGATAAAATGTTAAAATAATATACGGAAACAGCTATAATCTTCTAGAAAATTCTACATTTTAATTCATTTTCAAGACTACTATCAAGTACAGCATGGGTAGCTTTTCTGGTTCTTCCACTTTGTCCTTAGATCTGGGATTAGGACTGATAAAAAAATTTACGATAGTTCCGCACTTTAAATCCAAAACATCTTGATAAATAAAGAAAATATGAAGAAAAAAAAGCTATTTACGATAGGGATATATAGTAAGGTTTGAGTACTGCCGAAAATATTGAACGTAGTTTCTAACGTTTCGAGCGAAGGCATTTCAATCTGTATTTCAACACTGCGGCCTACGCAGCACTACTCTTATTTCACTGTTTGGATTATTTACAATCTATAGGGTTTTGCACTTTGAAACCAAAACATCACGACAAATAAACAAAATCTAAATCAGAAAAAGCTATTTGCAATACTATAGCGTTAAATGCACACATCATGAAAGCAAAACTCTTCTTGATGGAAATGTTCAACATACCTTTTCACCAGCTTTTCCATCAAATTGTTCTTTCCAGCCAAAGATTTCGTCGTTTTTGTCTCGATCCTCATCACTTGAAGAATCCATTCCAAGCCACGATAAAGCTTTTGAACCAGTTATTTTCTACAAACAACGGTAAAAATAAACATCTAATTATTGATGGTATCGTCACAAAACAAAATCTTTGAAGCACAGCTCACAGCCTGTTTGACATTTGCCAAGATATCTTTTTCTTCTAAGATATATTCTTATTTCCTCCACACGTATTAAACTAAACTAAACTAAACTAAACTAAACTAAACTAAACTAAACTAAACTAAACTAAACTAAACTAAACTAAACTAAACTAAACTAACCTAACCCAGTTGGTTTCAGAAATTGCAGCTTGATGTTAGTAATAATTGTCAGTTGTTTGCTGTACAAGCTGTATTAGTTAGTAATACTCAGAAAACCTCTGAGCTCTAAGCGGGACTCGAACCCGCAACCTTCTGAATGCTAGCCAGACGCTCTAACCATTGGGCCACTAGAACTCAGATAGCAGAGCAAGGTTATTTAAGGTAATTATACCTTAGACTGTGCCCAGTTCTTCAGGAACGAGCCTTAACCGCCCGGTTACAAGTACTTGTTGGTCTGAAAGTCGCGTATTACTGAGTATTACTAACTAACACAGCTTGTACAGCAAACAACTGACAATTATTACTAACATCCAGCTGCAATTTCTGAAACTAACTAACAATGTTTAACTGGAAACTTACTGTTACAACGCGACTTATGGACCAACAAGTACTTGTAACCGAGCGGTTAAGACTGAAGGACTGGGCACAGTCTAAGGTATAATTACCTTAAATAACCTTGCTCTGCTATCTGAGTTCTAGTGGCCCAATGGTTAGAGCGTCTGGCTAGCATTCAGTCCTAGTTCGAGTCCCGCTTAAAGCTCAGAGTTTTTCTGAGTATTACCAACTAACACAGCTTGTACAGCAAACAACTGACAACTAAACTAAACTAAACTAAACTAAACTAAACCAAACCAAACCAAACCAAACCAAACCAAACCAAACCAAACCAAACCAAACCAAACCAAACCAAACCAAACCAAACCAAACCAAACCAAACCAAACTAAACTAAACTAAACTAAACTAAACTAAATTAAACTAAACTAAACTAATCTTATTTATACGTACTGTTCTAAATAGCTATATCCGTTATATCTAACTGTTCTCCCTAGAGCCTAGAGGTCCAGTAAGGGCCATGCCTTATTGGTCCAGTGTTATTACAGGAAGAAACAGGAGTACCCGGAGGAAACCTGCGATGTTTGGTAGAGTCAAACTGGAAGCACTCTTCTCACATGTGGCCAAAGTGAAATTTTAATCAGATAACTGAACTGAGCAGGTACCGAACCCAGCAACCGAGCAGAGGTGAAAGGCATGCAGGTGCACTAACACTTCTTCTGGCTATGGTAAAAAAAAACCCCTCAATTATTATTTCATCAGTCCACAGGCATTGTTCTAAAAGTCTTCATATTTATCGAAGTGTTCATTTCATGCAATAATTTTTATGACAAGAACATACAGTCGCTTGCACCTGAGTGGAAACCCCGCCCGTCAACACATGTTCAATGTCAGCATTAAACATAAAAGTTTTCCTTGGAAACATATTACTGTATGTTTCCCTTCGATACGTACATGTTTGTACTCTTAGGCAATCACGTCTTGCCAATCCCACGGTGTCGATTTCAAAACGGTTAACTTTTGAACATGTTTTGACGGGCGGTGTTTCCACTTAGGTGCAAGCGACAGTAATTTTTTCTCTCGCAACTTTTCCATACAGGCCATTTCTAAAATATCTGGGCACCACAACTCTAGACGCAGCTAAACTCTTCTGCATACAGGCTTCTTGCAGTAGCCTGTGATTTCTGTGGCACAGCTATGCTAACGAAGACCCCGTTTACACGGTAACGGACGAATTCGGAACCGGTCTCGAATTAGTATGGTTCCGCCTGTTTACACGGAAGAAAAACACGGCGAAATAGGACGAATTCGAGACCGGTACCGTGTAAACGTAGCCTATAATTTTATACTAATTACTCTTGGGGAAATCTTTCTCGGCTTTCAAAACCTTGACTTAACTTTTACCTAGTCACGTGACTTCTACGTGTTAATAAAGTTCCTAACAGTCGTAAATACTATTTACGACAGCTTGTACAGCAAAAACATACGGGAAAACTTTACCAACTCAAGGACACACATTGATAACAGCAGTCTTAAAACAGTTGAAGTGTCCATCCTGTATAAATATTCGTACTAACAGTTGAAATAATCAGTTTGAAGAAAAATGATAATTACTTGTGGACTTCTCCTGTTTTATAAAAATGAATATTTTTCTCTTTTAAGTCTTGAAAGTGCTTCTGAGAAGAATCCATGCTTGATTTTTTAAACAAACAGGACACGAGTTAGTTATGGTACAACGAGAATACAACAAAATCCCATGCATATTTTATCTTATTGACGTAATATATCAACAACGAGTTTGAGTGTTTCATCAGGGGATCCAAACACGAGAAAACATGATGAAACATGATGGTTTTATTGTTTTCGAGTGTTTGGATTCCCCTGATGAAACACGATAAACGAGTTGTTGATATGGCATCTCAATCGAGCGATTTCAATTACAAAATACAATTAAAATAAACCCTCAAGAGATTTTATTCTTGAGTGTGTGTAAAATTTATTCATACAGCAACTTGTTTATTTTGCATAGATAATTAAGATCTTAAGAATTAGATGAACACCGGTTTTCATCTAATATCTTGGGCTTTCCTGGCGTATCCAACGTCAATCAGGTGATTGAATGGACTATTGTAATTGGCTGATTATCTCATGAATTATTAATGAGTTTGAGATTTTTACGTAATATATCCAACACGAGTCAGTGTTCTTCCTCTAGCCAAACAAGTTGAAAATACGACGCGAATCCTAGTTTTTAACTGGGTTAGTAGGAAGAGGAAAGAGGACGAACACTGACGAATGTTAGATACAGCTTCTCAAACAAATCAATATTATAAGGGAAATCGACCTAAACGTTTGTTAAATTAGTTTAACCGTTTAACCAATTTCTACATTATAGCTACTGATTAAAATTTACTTCTTTTAAATTTTTCTCATGAATTATTATTAAGTTGGAAGAAGTTGGTTGAACGGTAAATGTTCACGGACTATATGAGGAGTTCCAGTACTTTTTCAGGACAAGTTAGACTATATTAATACTTTGCCATGAGACGTCACATCCGCCATCTTAGTCGATTTTACGGTTGGCAAACATTGCTAACAAACCGCTGACCACCATGTTTGTTTTGGCACGGGTTTCGGAAATTAAATGAAAATCAACCAAGATAGCGTCCGATGTCACGTGATTGCAAGCGATCTATAGACTCATATCGGCATTTATACAATACCACTGCAACACTGAAAGAAGGACAGAAAGAAAAGAAACGACCAACCTTTTCTCCAGCAGGTGACTTCAGTACTCCATCATCTTCTTCTAATGTAAGATGATTACTTCCTGTAACATAATTAGCATCTATTTTCTGCAAAGCTGTTCTGACCGCGTCTTTCTGGTTTTGAATCACCTGAGTTCTTACTTTCAAAGACTCTAATCTTAACTTGTTTGATTCCTCTTTTTTCTTCGTGGGATCTTTTACCTTGCTTAACTTTGAAGATGAGTTGATAGCCAGTCTTGTACGACCCGTAGTCTTTGGAATCGTTTTTAGGTTTGCAGATAAGCTCTCGTTCTTAGTGCCCATCAAATCTTCGTTGGTTAACGCCTGATCCTCTGGATCACTTATATCATGATCATTTTGTAAGATGCTATCTTCGTCACTCGACGAATCACTCTGGCTGTCTATAGAAAACATGTCATTATTTAAAATCTCTGACTTTCTATCCACAGAATAAGTTTTACTATTTTCTAACTCAACTGCATCTGTTGAAGAACTATCGTCATCATTTAATGATTGACTGGAAACGTGCGATGAACAATCGTGACTTTCCAACGACTTGTCGTCATTTGATACAAGCATTTTATCTTGCGCAAGTTTCTTTGCATCGTCGCCTCTGTTATATAATGATTTCATTTCTGTTTTAATATCCTGGGGCGACGAGTCGTCATTACATTTCAACGAAGAATTGTCACTCTCTGTTGAGCCCTGATCTTCATCAACTAAATTAATATCCCTCTTTGCCACACAATCCACGTCAACTTTACTACCAGAATGCTTAACCCTTTCATTCACCTCAGAACATGAATTATTGTTGTCGTTTCCAGCAATGCCATAGCCATTTGAATCAAGAAGATTGTGACACAAAATGTCAGTTTTAGTGCCTTTTTTCTTCGTTCTACTTTTACCATGAGATGTCCAGTCTTCATTGCCATCTTCGACTTCACAAATCGAACGTTTTTTTGAATTGCGTTTCTTCTGAATTTCACAGTCCTTATTCAAATTATAATCATCTAAACTTCTGTTACTAACAGGATAACAACTTCCAAGCTTCCATGTTAAATTGTCAACGGATTTAGACTGATTGTTTCCAACCCGAATTCTCTTCAGACAATGAGAAGTTTTTGATGGATCAAACTTTGCCACCTTCTTGCCGTCTTTCCGTCGTAAAAATACAATGGGCATTGCTCTGCCAAACTTTCCAATGACCCAATTTCTTTTCTCAGGTACAGGTGTACCGGGAACGGCTGATTTTATATCCATGACAACAGAGTTATCTAGGATGTGACTGCTTTTTTCAGATTCGGTCTTCTCATTTTTCTCCTTTTGTAACCTGTATGTACAGTAGATAAATAAATACACGACATGTAGAGCGTGAGGTGATAATAAACCATTAAAAAGAAAATCATCCCTCACCCAATAGGCCATTTGTACGATAACGTTCGACAGCGTTATGTAACTATCACAATACTTTGTCAGTATCCTTGCGCTAGTAGATAGAAAGTACTGGCAAAGCATTTTAGTAGTTGTAGTCACATAATACCACTATGCAAATGAGCCATTAATGACTCTCCCCTATCCTACAATGGCTTCCTATTCTGTGTTTCCCTAAATTCTTTCGTGTCTTATCTCCTCCCTCCCTCCCCTCCCCCCTCTCATTTTGCCTCTTTCCCTGCCTCCCTCCCTTTTCTCATTCCTTCCGTCCTGCGTTCGTTCCGTTCGTTCGTTCGTTCCGTTTCGTTTCGTTTCGGTTCCGTTTCGGTTCCGTTTCGGTTCCGTTTCGGTTCCGTTTCGGTTCCGTATCGGTTCCGTTCGGTTCGGTTCCGTTCGGTTCCGTTCGGTTCCGTTCGTTTCGTTTCGTTTCGTTTCGTTTCGTTTCGTTTCGTTTCGTTTCGTTTCGTTTCGTTTCGTTTCGTTTCGTTTCGTTTCGTCCGTCCTTCCTTCCTTCCTTCCTTCCTTCCTTCCTTCCTTCCTTCCTTCCTTCCTTCCTTCCTTCCTTCCTCCCTCCCTCCCTCCCTCCCTCCCTCCCTTCCTCCCTCCCGTCCTTCCTTTTCTTCCTTGCTTGCTTGCTTGATTGCTTGCTTGCTTGCTTGCTTGCTTGCTTGCTTGCTTGCTTGCTTGCTTGCTTGCTTGCTTGCTTGCTTGCTTGCTTGCTTGCTTGCTTGCTTGCTTGCTTGCTTGCCTCCCTCCCTCCCTCCCTCTTCCTTCCTTCCTTCCTTCCTTCCTTCCTTCCTTCCTTCCTTCCTTCCTTCCTTCCTTCCTTCCTCCCTCCCTCCCTCCCTCCCTCCCTCCCTCCCTCCCTCCCTCCCTCCCTCCCTCCCTCCCTCCCTCCCTCCTTCCTTCCTTCCTTCCTTTCTTTCTTTCCTTCCTTCCTTCCTTCCTTCCTTCCTTCCTTCCTTCCTTCCTTCCTTCCTTCCTTCCTTCCTTCCTTCCTTCCTTCCTTCCTTCCTTCCTTCCTTCCTTCCCTCCTTGCTTGCTTGCTTCTTTCCTTCCCTCCCTCCTTTCTTCCCCCACTTGTTGCTTTCCTCTTTCTTTCCTGATCAGTAAATTTTATTAATATCATTTTCTATTCCGCAATATGCCAGTTAAAGGTATACACGAGTGCCCTGTAGCTTTAGTTACAATAAAACAATAACAAAAGCCAACCAATATATCGAATTATGAAATGTACCTGCTTAAAAAATCTTCCTTTGCAACCTGTACTTTGAGAACATTCCCTTTCCAGTTACAGTTATTATACGTTGTTAAACCTAAGTTAAACAATAAAAACAACACGCAATGATATTTCTCTTTTGACTTTTAACCACTAAACATATTATTGTTATTCCAGGTGTACATAAATAAGTACCACTAATTTTGTTTGGGAAGTACCATGTTCGCCAGATTAAGCGCCACGGTCCTCTTTAAATATTTAGAGTTTCAGATGTGATGTTTATTCACTATTTAAATTTACAACATTTGTAAGTGATAACAAGTAAATGTTACAAAGTTAAATGGGAGAGCAATGAAATATATCCATTTCGAACTGAAAAATATTGTAATACAGGAGAATAAATTGCCTAGGCTGATTTAGGTTGAGTTGTAGCGTACTTGTTCTTTCGGGTCCATAGTCTGATAGTGCTTCAATTAAGCGCTGCATTGTTGGCGTTTATTTCGAACCGGCGCTTAATCGTGTTAAGATAGTACATGCACTGTGTTGTATATACTGTACGTTTACTATATATATCTAAGTACCGAGATATCAGTGCAATTAATGAAACAAATAAAACCAAATTTCCAGTGAAAATTAAATTCACTAAAAATTAACTGACACAATGCGACTTGTAGCCCAACAAGTACTTGTGACACACGTAGGGTTTGACTCGTTCTTATAGGTGTAAATATCGTAAACAACTTGAGTCTGCTATCTGAGTTCTTGTGGCTCAATGGTTAGAACGTCCCACTTCGGCAAGCATTCGGAAGATTGCGGGGTTGAGTCCCGTTTGGAACTCAAAGTGTTCTACGACAGCTTGTACATCAAAAACAACTGAAACTTAAAAGTGTAAATTGTTTACAACACAAACGTGTTTCGTATACCGCGTAGTTCTTGCTGCAGAATTATCCACGATAAAGTTTTTGTTCATTATATAATGCCTTCTCTGCCATCCCCGATCCTTCGAGAGCTTTTATATCTAACAAGAAATGCTAGTACAGAATCATCCTCAGAGAAACAGGAGAAATTTTATAACCAGTCACTTTCTCACAAGTGAAGATGAGAACATCGGAAATTTCAAACGTACTGTACGAGGTTTATTTGACTCGTTAATTGAACGGAAATCTTAGTACTTATACTGTATAACAACTATATATAAATACTATAGATAATTATAAATATTATAAATATTATAAAACAGACGTTTGTTGGACGTTCGTCAAGTTCAATTACCCAGAAAATATTTCTGAGCCCCAGACAGTCCAAAAAACGTCTGTTACATTACACAAAGCTCGCAAACGTTAGTCTGTACTACATGTATACGAACACCTTATCATATATATCACTCTAAATACTATAGACATTACAATGCTCCTAAATACAGTAAAACCAGGTAAAACTTTATACAGATAAAAAACGAAACCTTATAGATCAGATCTTATTGTTGCATGATTTTAATGGTACAATTTTACTAAACCATATTGTAATACTCTTACATTTTTTAAAATCTTTTTCTGATATGTCAATATTAATGTAAGCAAATGTTTTCAATGACACTCCTAAAAGAGAATAAACACATTGACAATGGCATATGACTGACAGTAAAACATCTGATATAATTTTGAATTGACGGAGTGTACAACATTACAACAGACGGAGATACGTACAACATCATATAAACTAACTATTTGATCAAACACTTTTACAATATTCTGACTAATACTCGTTCAATATTTTGAGTTGTGTAGTTTGCAGCTTAGTAATAGAAATAATAACGTTGTGGCTAGTCAATCTGCATGCAAGTATATACTGAGAAAAAAGTTCATGAGACTGAAAAGCAGATATTCCTGAATATCTGAAATAACTTTAGTCTGCTTCTGAAAGGCACGGGTGACCTGTGCTGTTAGCGCGCTGTTCATCATGAATAAGTAACCGCTTGAAACTGATGTGCAGGACTGTCGAGACGGGCAGAAAGGGCAATTTCAAATCCAGTTCGGCACTGTAGACAAAAATAGCGCCACAAAAATGCAGGTAATACGGCATTCAGAGACCCAATAATTCAAAAATTTCCCGGGACCACGCTCCCAGACCCACCTAATGACAAGAGGGCCTCCACCCGAGCATTTTTCCTCAAGCCTCCGGTCGTCACTCGTCGGGCTGCTCATGTGACTATAATTGTTGGTTTTCTTTTGTGCCACAGAGATTTTCTCCCAGTTCTGATGTCTGGCTTTCCTCCCTTCCCCAAGTTAACACTAAATTACATTTCTAAAATCCAGTAGCTGCTGAACACTATTTCAAGTGAGGCCACACAGAGAGTTTAAGAACATTCAGAACTTTTAAATCCCTGTCACCTACAGTAGGCTAGCTGAGGATTCACCCTAATTTAACAAATAAAATCATATGGCCTTAGACCCAGCAAAATCGTCTGGGAATAAAATAAACAAAATAAAATCGTATGGCACTGGACAGAATAAAATAATTAAGGAAGACTTTTTTGGGTCGTCTCAGAAAAGAATGGGTTAATAACTTTTCAACTACAATTTCTGTCTAAACTATAGCTGAGTGTTCTTCCATTGACGAGTAAAATCACCTGACGTTAGACAGGAGAAAATAATCTGACGTAAGACGGAGAAGAATAACAGGGGACCTAGCGCAGTAATGGGTTAATAACTTGTTAAAGTGCCTCTATGACCTGTGGGATCTTTACATATTTAAATAACTTAGGTTAAAAGAAAATGTTTCCCAAGTTTTTTTCTCAAAAATATTAAATCCCCGCCCATTATCAGCGCTTCAAAGTTGGTACCTCTATAACTGTGGTCGGAACCGAACTTCTCATGACTATTTAGTGTGTTTTTGGTATTGCGTCTCTTAAACCTTTATTTAAGCAATGAAAACTTTAGATATATTCATCAATATATTCCAAGATGGTTCGTCTCAGGCACGTAGCTAGACTAAGAAATCTGGGAGGGCAAGTTTTATTTTGGTGGGGCAAGTGGAAAGGTACAAAAGTTGAGCCCTCAGGACAACTGATGCAATCACGCTACCCCACTCCCCCCCACCCCACCTCAGTCTGTCACATGGTTTATGCACTGGAACGCATTGGGGCAAAAAGTGAGGCAACTTTCTAGGCCCCTGTACGATTTTCAGGTACAAAATGTTTTTTGACACGGCCACCGGGCTAGAGCGAACCGCGAAGGCTCGAAAAGGTTTGAAAAATTAATATTTATTCATATTTTATTGCATCATTTTATCACGCTTTCCTAAACGTGTATTTTCAATTTTGATTGGTTGTGCTATGCTGTCGAACTAATCATGCAGTAATTGTTTATTTGTTGCTATAGTAAAAGTCATTATTGTCTTTACAAAATGTGCACAAAGTTTGTCAGTCAAGAAATTAAATCAAACTTTTCGTTATAATATAAACCATATATTAGAGTTTCGTTACTCCGAAGAGGATGACAAAACATCAACACAAACCGTAGTGTAGAATATGCCACTAGTATACCAGTTTCATGTGTCATTTTGTTTAAAAAGCATTCCGCATTCGTACCGAAAACAATATGAGTAAACATGAAAAATAAACAATCTAGTTGTCAGAGGCCGTTTAACAGATTTAAACAAAAAATTAAAGGAGCAGAAAAAGAAAATGACATTAGATGTATATTATGAAATATCAAGTAGCAGTACGTCTTTAGACTCGTACAAGAATAGCTTTCTCACTACCTATTCAGCTGGCTGTTTCCATCCTAGCTTAATTTACTGAATAGTTTTGGACTGCTATATAGTAAATAAAACAACAACAGCACTGCACAACAATGGGAAACCATTAAATGCACGTTAAGTCCGACAAAATAATTTGATAAATATTTTTTTCAAACCTTTTTTTGAGCCTTCGTACCTAAAAACCGCGTAGGGGCCTGGAACTTTTTGCCTCACCAGGCCTTTGGTTTACACGTTAGCGTTCCAGTTATCACGTTTTAACTTACATCGAGTTCACTGGGTTTACGCTACTAAATCATAACGCCATTAGACGCTTTCGATATAACAACATCACTTATTTACGTTACGCAAGTACGCAACAGCGTTCACACTTCAATTACTTATCCACTCACGCTGCGGATTTTTTTGGGCATGCAGTCTCTGGTTGGGCGGGGGGGGGGGGACAAGACAAGAACGAATTTTTTTTTGGGGGGGGGGTCGCCCCCTTCGCCTCCCCGTAGCTACGTGCCTGGTTTGTCTGACTCAGCCTCGGCGGAAGAAATTTTGGTGTTCCGACTGTGACGCAAATGTGACGTAGATCTATCAATTAGAGACCAGACCCAAGAAAACGGTCTAACTTTCAAAATGGCGCGATTTGGGCTGATTTGGCCAACTTCGGAGCGCTGTTAACGGGCGAGCATTTAAGATTTTTGAGAAAAAATTTAGGAAAACATTTTCTTTTAACCTAAGTTATTTAAATATGTAAAGATCCCACGGCATAGAGGCACTTTAATTAATATATACGTTTGCTTTGAACTTGTACATTTCATTGATACCAACTTTGCAAGACACTTAAAATATTTTAATTTCGCAGTGAAATATACAAAAACAGAAAGTAAGAGAGGGATATGTGCTTGCAAGTAATTCTGTTAAAATGACTAAAATAAAAGTTACCTGATTCATCCTTACGACTTATTATTTCTAAATCTTTGACATTTCCAAAAGGCTTAAACTTCATCCTTGATGAAAAAGAAATTGACAACTGAGAAAACAACGACAACACTAATAAATTTCAAAATTATATATAATTATTAAAACTAAACAAAATGAAATATTTAATGTCAGAAAGAAAGAATGTATTCAAAGGCGAATAAGTATCAAACTTAACAAAAACTCATCAGACCATATTCTCTTGTTTTTAGTTGGTTATTATCTGGAGGTAAAGATCTCATTTAGAAAATAGACACTGTTTTCAAATTATTTTTAACGCAAAGATTTCGTGCTTTGCACTCGGTCTTTAATTAAATCGATCAAACAACTTTCAAAGGCCGCTCCGCCCGCGAGGGCAAAGCGCACGTATAATGGAATACGGCCTTTAACTATATAAACAAAAGGTACGCTATGCGTACATGTATCTGCGCCAAATCTTGTAATAAGATCTTAAACGATCTTACAACATCTTATAAGATTTTAGCGACATCTAATAAGATAACAAACGTATTGGGATATATCTTCACTGCAGTTGAGCCGGATACCGCGTGTTTAAAGTATACCCCTGAATCGTCTGTAGGTTTGTGCCATTCACGAAACTTCTACAGTTAGATAGAGCGTTAAATTCTGTACAACATATGTGAATTAAAGAACATGGTATAGAATAACAACGGAGAAAAGGCTATTTGAACTGACATGAGCGCAAATATCAAATTGCATTATTACGCTATTTACTTGATGGCGTACGGGCGAACGTGGTCATATTTAAAGTAAATCAATCGTCTGTACGTTTGTGCTATTTGGGAAACTTGTACGGTTAGATAGAGCGTTAAATTCTGTACAACAATGAACATATGTGAATTAGAGAACATGGTATAGAATAACAACGGCGAAAAGTCTATTTGAACTGACATGAGCGCAAATATCAAATTGCATTATTACACTATTTACTTGGCGTACGGTCAAACGCGGTCATATTTAAAGTAAATCAATCGTCTGTAGGTTTGTGCCATTTGGGAAACTTGCACGGTTAGATAGAGCGTTAAATTCTGTACAACATATGTGAATTAGAAAAATCGTATAGAATTGCAACGGAGAAAAATCTATTTGAACTGAGATGAGCGCAAATATCAAATTGAATTATTACGCTATTTACTTGGCGTACGGTCAAACGCGGTCATATTTAAAGTAAATCAATCGTCTGTAGGTTTGTGCCATTTGGGAAACTTGCACGGTTAGATAGAGCGTTAAATTCTGTACAACATATGTGAATTAGAAAAATCGTATAGAATTGCAACGGAGAAAAATATATTTGAACTGAGATGAGCGCAAATATCAAATTGAATTATTACGCTATTTACTTGGCGTACGGTCGAACGCGGTCATATTTAAAGTAAATCAATCGTCTGTAGGTTTGTGCCATTTGGGAAACTTGTACGGTTAGATAGAGCGTTAAATTCTGTACAACATATGTGAATTAGAGAACATGGTATAGAATAACAACGGAGAAAAGGCTATTTGAACTGAGATGAGCGCAAATATCAAATTGCATTATTACGCTATTTACTTGGCGTACGGTCAAACGCAATAATTTTAAAGTATCCCTGAATCATACTACTCCAATCATACAGCATTGCAATTGACTTTCTTCGAAAATAATGTTGTTCTTCGTCTCACTCCGTAGTTCATACAACATGGCGAGGAAATATAAACAGTCACACTACTGCACACATTACAGGTCAGCGGTTACACCAAAAAGTTAACACACAAACACACCAGATACAAAAATTATGTAATATCTGCCTCTCATCCGCTGTGGACCGAAGTTAAGCCCGGTTAGAGACAATTGCCTGTCCATACAAACTTAGGACTCATTCATGTGATTAGGGTTATGACGTTGTTTGAAGGCGTAGCGCCCACGCGCGAATCCCAATTTAATTTGCGTTTTGTTGATAAGCAGAGATCATGCGATCACGACGATCGCCCCCAAAGAAGACACTAGAATGGAGTGTCGAAACGTTCAATGGGTCATGCATGAAGATGAATTAAGCAAAAATAGCCATGTTCACACTAGAAACGAATTTGTCAGAGACGGATAACTCATCAAAGACGGATAATTCGTCTTTTAGTGTGAAAATCACAGAATGTATTTAGGACGAAAAATGCGTCTAAATTTATCCATCTACAAAGACGGTTTTTCGAGATAGCTTTGCCTTCCCAGCCAGGCAGAAAACCCGAAATTCATCGAACATCTGTCATGAATTTATATCAGACGGAAAATAATATGCTTGCTGATGTATTCCCTCTCTTGGAAAATTCGCAGGGGCGTCGTGGCCGGAAGGCAACAATAATTCATCGGAAAACAGTGCAACTTCCGGCAGCTTATATTCTGCATGCGAGGTTTTTCGTTTGTTATTGTTAGTTTGTTTGCTTGCGCGGAGTCAATATAGGAGCGTACAACAACGCTCTGTATGACAAGGTCTGATATATATGCTACGGGTAAACTCGCGCGCTAATTTTTTTTGGCTTGTGAATTTCCATGCATAAACTAACCTTTTAAAGCTCTGTGATAACCGTTTTTATTTGAAATGATACTATTACTATTAAATTTATTATATGGATTTTTATATGTCAGAAAAATTTTGTTGTTCGTCGGAAAAATTGTGCTCTTGGCCACCCCTAAAATATTAGGATCAACACCTGAAAATTCGAGAGCAAGACGTCTGCGAAACGGCGTGCTCCTAGCCTACGTGCAGACTCATATTACATAGCGTGCTCCTTGTCATGTGAGTCTTCTCCGGATTTCAAGGACCACGATTTGATTGGTTAACGAAAGATAATTCAAATTATCGATATTTGATTGGTAGATTTCTCATTAGCCTATTCCAGAAATAGTAGTATTTCTCATTGACAAGGTGCTGTGGCGGGATAAAGCGAAGTTTCACTCACTAACTTTAAACTTCCCAAATGTTTAAATGTACTTAATTAATCCTACTGTATGTGTTTGAGAAATTTCGAACCAGCGTTTAAAGTGACAGAAAAATTAGCTATACCCATGAATTTAGAGTTCACTTGAAGTCACCGTACACATTTGTAAACCATGCATCAAAAAGCCAAAGAAACGCCGTGGTTTGATAAAGAATCTGCGAAACTGTTTACAATTTCCATTATTTGAAACACCCAGGCCAGCTTAATGCAAGCAACGAAGCACGGGTCGTTTCTGAGCCAGACGAAGATCAAACCTGAGCTTGAATGGAGAGCTAATGTTGCAAACTCATAGTCATATGTGGTCCTAAGCAAAAGCATTTGGATATGATGTAGTTGAACGGCTACCAAATGACTGCAACCTCATTCCCTTTAATTTTAAAATGGAATTTAAGGCCTTGGTGTTGGCTGGTGGACTTCGCATCTTCAATTGGTTGAAAATTGATTGCTTTTCCTAAACATTCCTTTTGAAATATAAATAGCTTCAGTGGGACCACCATTATGGGACCACCTACGGGACTGCCATTTTTTGCATACTAAAGTAAATTTCTAAATTTTTACACCCAGTATTTCTGGGTGCTGTGACAAGGTCAATACCAGGGCCTTTTCCTGCCATCCCAATTTCAAAAAAGGCTCTGGGAATGAAGTTGAAACGTGTGTTGCATTACATCAACTCACAAACGTACCACATGTACTGCCATAGTACTACATGCAACTAATAAATAAATAAATTGATTAATAAATTTAAAGACGTGTTGTTGGTAAAATAATATTCTTTCCAAAGTTTACCAAATATAAATTATGGTAACACATTTATTAAAGCTAATTTTAAGCAAACTACTACAACCTTAGACATTAACTTTTCGTCTTCAACCCCCATGCCCCTATTCAATGTTGAAATATTTCGCGCGTTTATCAACTGGAATAAAAAAAATATCAAAACACACACTAACAGACACTAGTGAACAATACTGAATAAGGGGGAGAGGGGGAAAGACTTAAGTGTCCCAATATTTTTGTCCGAGATTGTATGGTGTACATACTTAAGAATCGTCTCGATAGCTTGTGACGTTTCGTGTTTCGAAATGTTCGCGTACGGTGTATGTTATGGCGATTGCGCGTGTTCAATTCATGAAAAAGACACATAAGTGATAAAGAACTTTCTACATTAATCTAGAAAACATGTGGTTTAATTCTCGTACACTATTTAAGAACAGTCATCATACTGTTTTGTTATATCAGTTACAACAGAAAGGAGTTTTAAGCACAATGGTGTACGAATGTCGTATCAACAACTCGTGCGCGAGTATATTATTTAAGAAACGTTCAAGGACTATGACTATTCGCAGGGTTGCAGAACTCTGCGGTATTTCGCGTGGAAGCGTTCTCAGAATAAGCAAGGAAGAACGACACACTCAATGCTCTCAAAACTCGATTGCAAAGAAAGGCCGTCCAAGAAAATTGACGGAGAGACAGAGGCGTTTGCTTATCAAACGTATAATGGAAAGAGTTGGAATCTCTCCGTCCGAAATTTCGCTACGGACAGTAACCCGATTTTTGAACGAAAACGGTTATTTCTACTTACAAGCAAGGAAGAAGCGTCTTCTGAAGAGAGAAGATCTGAAAAAGAGACTAACTTTTGCAAAGTCATGCACGAAGATCTATGTAGACAACTTTTGGACAGATGATGTATCTTTCTATTTGGAAGGAACTGGGTTTGCCCATAAAACCAATCCACTTGACCAAGCTCGTCCGCCAAAAGGAAGAACGTGGTGAAAAACATCAGAGAGGGTCTGAGAATGGGGTGTACTTGGAAAGGAAGAAAAGAGGGAACTGGTGGACGTGTATTGAAACTTATGGTTGCATTTAGTTACGGAAAAGTGTTATCAGTTGTTTGTGAGCCTATGAGAAAATGTGTGGAATCTACTTCGCCAATTTCATTGACCGAAACTTCAATACGATGTTTCAATTGGCAGAGAAAGAAGATACTCGCATGAACCCAAGTTCAGGACGGCGACCCCTCGCAAAATTCGGCAGCGGCTAGAGCAGCCATGTCACGCGCATGATGTGAACTATTAAAAATACCTGCACAAAGCCCAGACTTAAACCCTATAGAAAATCTGTTCAATATGACATCCCAAATCTTGAAGGAAAATGCGATATCACAGAAAATCACAAAAGAGAGCTTTGAGGAGTTAAGAATAAAAGTGCAGATGAATAAAATCACTCTTATCATAAAACAGGTCTTTATCATCTCAACTCACTATCAGGGTCCCAAAGGAATTACCTATCGACAATTGGCAGATGTTATACATTACTCTCTTCAAACAATTAGTTAAAACTGCTTTGGGTACTTCTCATGTTTTGGCCGTGATAAAGAAACTTCCAGTGTAGACAAAGTCAATGACTAACCCTTTAACAGGTCATTGGACATTTTTGTCCCTACTTATATTTTTTACTCTGGCTAACTCCAGACTATTTTACTCTGGCTAACGCCAGACAATTTTACTTGTCAACTGGGTACCTCTCGCAGAAACTTGCCTGTTAAAGGGTTAATAAACTATCTCCTTTACCCTTTAACAGCCAGCCATCAGACATTTTTGTCCCTACTTATATATTTTACTCTGGGTAATCTTAAATTATCTATGAAAGAAAGGGTTAACTGTCAGTTAATCCTTCACTATGAACAGAGTCAGTACATCAAATTATTTATATCCTACTTATACAACCTCAGACATTAATCACTGGGACACTTGAGATATTTTGTCTTCAACCACCATGCCCCTATTCAATGTTGAAATATTTCGCACATTTATCAACTGGAATAAAAAATATCAAAACACACACTAACAGATACTAGTGAACAACATGGAATAAGGGCAGAGGGGGAAAGACTTAAGTGTCCCAATATTTTGTCTGAGATTGTAGGTTCTGACGCCATGCTTGCTATCCCATTATATGCAAATCAATTGTGGCAACTCAGGTCCATGCTCTTCAAAAATTCAATCAAAATACATGTATTAGGTAGGGCTAGCATTTTGCTGGGGAAAAACTGGGTAGGGTTGGGAAACCAGGTACAGTGTACCATATTTTGTTAAACATAGATTGTATCTCAACTGTAAGTAATCTTTGTGGCATTAGGAGACTAAACAATGGGTCATTCCAGAAAAGATCCATACCTCCCCCACATTGATAATAGTAAAATGTACTAGGATGTCTGAAGGGGGGAGGGGGTCAACTTTACATTTCCTCCGTGGGGGAGGTGTGGATGTTTTCTGGAATGACCCAATTGAACTTATAATGAGATGGATCAATACATCTTAAAAAGAAGTATGTGTACTTAAAAAGATCAGATCTACAGGTATCTCATTATAACTTAGAATTAATTAACTAAGCTTGTACTTTTCTATCATTCACACTTCACATACTGTAAATACAGCCATTGACTGCCATCTTAAAAGCGAAGAAATTCTGAGAGGTGCCAACCTGGATGAGATTTAGGCCAATATGTTTCTGCCAATCCTAATTTATATTTTTTTCAAGGGCAAGTTATATTTTCAATAAATTTCACTAAACTAAAAATTAAACTAACCTTATTTATACTGAATAACTCTATCAGTTATATCTAAACTGCTATCTTCAGAGGTCCAGTAATGGCCCACCCTCATTGGTCCAGTGTTACTACAGAAGGAAACCGGAGTACCCAGAGGATCGAAACCTGTGGTGTTTGGTAGAGTCAAACTGGAAGCACTCTTATCACATGCGGCCAGAGTGAAATTTTTTTTAATCAGATAACTGCACCATGCAGGAATCGCACCTGGGTCGCGGAGGTGAAAGGCACATGCACTAACCACTGTGACACCTACACCACATCTTCAGACACTCTGAAATATAAACATTGTTTACCAACAGCACAACCTGACAACCAAGGGGACCAAGCTTTGTAGTTTGTTCCCTGTGGGAAAGCAGCCTCTGTTCCCAGAACAGACTCATAAAAATATTCAATTTCTTGGTCTGGAAAAAAGGTCGATCATGGTCTCAAAGTTTCAGCGAAACAAGCCTATTCTGTCTTCAAAAGGAGTACTTCCACCCAATCTCTAAAAAGTTATCTACTTGTCTTGATATTAAAAATCACATGACCACAACAAGTATAAAATCAAAATTTACACAAAAAAGCCTGCATGCAAACTCTGCAACATACACAATTACCTTAAGTCCTCTGCCAGAACACCGTTGTACAAACCACCGACAAATAGTCGCTTTGATTCCATGACTTTTTCACAGTTTTTGTCCGCCATTTTATTTTTCGTTAAAAATCTACTGACCTATAAATAACGAGGGCTCATAAAATAGCTAAAAAAGCCGCTGGCATGAACACGCTCTGGCGCAGTTACTGTAAATTGTTTGTTTCGAGCTTGATCTTTTTCCAGAACGCTCGGCCAGAGCATGAACATTCGAGTTCGATTTATATACCAATATGGCAACAGATTTGGTGGGAGAAATAAGTAAGTTTCACGAGCAAGCGTCGATTTTGAAACAGATCAACTGGGATACGAATAAAGTATTGCAAGAAATTCGTAATTCTGGATGTTTTTCGCAAGACGCCAACTCGGCATATCTACCCGAAGAAGATGCGGATACGCTTTCACGGGTGTGCGAAACTCTGCCTACGGTTGTGGTCATAGGACAGTCTCGATATGCTAAAGTGGTAGTGGTGAACGAGTTGCTTGGTGAAGCGATTCTTCCTGATGCCGACGATCTAGACAGTTCGACAACATCATGGAGGACGGTTCGTCTAAAGTTTGGTCCTCGTGGGGTCAGCTTGGTTTTACCTGACAGCTATGTTCTTGCATCCACACTAAATTCTTTTGAGAGTGAAGGACAGAGTGTTCCACGGAGAGACCTCGAAATAAAAAGCAACGACAGAATGGATCCAGCGCTAGCATTGTCTGTTGCGGAGGTGACCCTACCTCATCCATTGTTAAAGGCTGGCGCACAGATAGTTTGCTCCTCGACAGGTCCTGATTCGACTAGTGAACAAAAGTTGCAAGTTTGTTGTGAAGGAGCCGTTCCTGTCATCATTTACGCCATGGAGTACGAGGAACTTAGTGAACAGGTAAATACAGTACAAGCACTCGTTTATAATATGTTAACATGTCTTATACATATGTAAAAATACGGTGATTGTCCCCTTGGGCCCTGACAAATGCCTATATCTCTAGTACTAATTTGCTCGTTTTTGTTTTCGAATTTCGTTCCTGTCCTTGCGTGTACTGTAAATAGTTTGCTGGGTTAATTTTAACGTGTAAGTATGTAGGCTAACTTTGACTGGGACAACTGGAATTGGATTTATATCTTGTATTAAAATGTTTATCGGCCTTCTTTTAAATATTGATACATAACAAAAAGCTTGCAATGATGTAGATCAACTGTGTTAATCACTTTTGAATTACTTAGTAAACTATTAAGGTTTACAAGCAAGCTAATACATTACCTGCCTTTGAGGAGTGAGAAATCATTGAAAATTATTTGAAGTGAGGTTTATTTATACTTTTTTTATTATAGTCTATCATCAAAGTTGAGGTGATTATGATGTAGTAATTCATAAGTGAGTGGGAGTGTTTTACCAAGGGGTTACAAAAATGAGAGAACAATGAAAATTGTGAGGTAATAGGCTGAGTGATTTTTGTTGTTCTCAAGTGTTTGTAAGCCCTGGTAAAAATGATACACACGTTTATGAAATAGCTTCTCAATCATCTATTATAGTAAAATTTGCAAGGGATTTGGTGATATTGGTCATAATCAGCATTTCAAGTTTTTGTGAAAGGGTCTGGAGAATAAAATTAATGACCCGTAGAATCATGGCCAAAGGCCCTGCATGGTCTGGAGGACCTTCCTGCTAGGGGGGTCCCAGGGCATGCCCCCCCCCCCCCCCCCCCAAAAAAAAAATAAAATTTTGAAGCTCTCAAATGCTATTTCCAGCCATTTCAGAGGTAAAAAAACCCCATACAACTGTGATCTCACTGTGTCATTGGGTTGGAGGAAATGTCAAATGTGTGCCCCCCCCTCTTAGGACATCCAGAGACAAGTGAACACCCCCCTCTCCCTGGACAGCAAAAGCTAAAATTACACCCTCCCCCCCTCGATTTTTTGTCAGCAGTTTTTTGAAAAATGGTTTAATTAGTTTGCACAGTTTTATCCTGTGAATACAGCCACCTCACATCAGGCGATCAGAGAAGAACAGCTATCTGTTTTCTTTTGTTTGACAATAACTAAGCTTTCGCTTTGGAATTTGAGACAGAAACTGAGCAATGACGTTGATTTTGGTGTGAGCGTCAGAGCCTTTCTCAGCTCAGGACAAACCTACATCATCTGTATGGAATGATTGTTTACTCTCGCTTGATGACTGGAAAATCATTCGATTTTGATAGGAAATCTTGCAATTTATCGCAAATCGAACTCGTAGTGGGACTTCCTGTCCAGACAGTTGAATATCCTTCTCACCGTTGAGTGACATTTGAAACGTAGGTTGCTAAGGTTACGACTATCTTGATGTTGCCTGGAAAATGGCTTGTTGATATTTCTATTTTCTGTTGATATCTTAGACAACTTATATAGTTTTGTACTTGTTATGTATCTATGACTTGTTAAATCTTATTATTAAAAGTTATGTTTACTTACCTGTTTAATATTTTTATATTTTTGAATGAAGTGATGTCGGCATTGAATGGTTTGGATGAACTTTATTTCCAACTACTCCCTCCCCCCTCAGACATCTAAAGTAAATTTTCCCCTCCCCCCTTCCAGACAGATCTTTTCTGGAACGACCCAATTTCAAAAGCTAATGTATTCAGATGATTTGTTAATGTTTTGGGTGGAAAGGATGCCACGGATCTTTGGTTTTGGTAATATGTAATTACAGTACAATAATCTAACACTGCATTCCGGTTTGGAACATGTTTAGAATGTTGATGGAACATGTTCAAAACAGCATTAGAATGCATTCCCATATTTTCCAATTTCCAGAATGTAGTAGACTGTGGTTGTAAATCAGTTCATCTATTTCCAACTTTATAAGTGATTACTGAACACAATACTGGGCTGAATCATTCCATTAGGATCATACTGTAGTTCTGAACTTGCATAAATCAAGTTTGTAAAGACAAATTGGAAAAATTTTGTGACATGTGAACAAGCTAAACAGCCACATTGACGAAGGTTTTTAACTTGAAGTTAAATTCAATACCAGTACAGGGGTGGATTTAGGAATTTGAGAAAGTCAGTCAATATTATGGTCCACAGTCCTAGGGGGTTCTGCGGGCATGCCCCCCTGAAAAATTTTTGAAATTGGGGTCTCTAAAATGGCATTTCCCGCGATCTGACAGCATATCTGAACATAATTTTGAAACTTTTAAAACATATTTTTAAAGGCACATTTTATCATGTTTGTCGGAAATTCGCCTCCCAAATCTCAAACACTTCACAAAGGTGTTATTATTTATTAAAGGTTCACAAAATTCACAAGTTATTCACGGTTCACTTCACAAACTTCCCTGTTGTTTTCACTTCCCCAACTGAATCTCTCGCTGACCATGCTCTCGTTCCAGTACTTTTACTCGTCCAAAAATAATTACGAATAAATTAAAGTTAATTATAGATTACATTAGCATTATCACGAAAATAGCAACAGTTTCCGACATGTTTACAAAAGATTTTGTCCAAATTGGATGTTTTTTAAACTTTATTGAGAAAATTATACAAAATTTATACGTATATTTACAAAGCTAACCAAACGAGACACCAAACACCCATGCTTTCTAAAAATTAACAACTACCGGTCATATTTCACGAACACGCCGTTTAATAAAATATATCTCATCAGAGCAAGATAGCGAGACTAAACAATAATTTGAAAATAGTAGTCATTTCAAAATCATGACAAGAAAGATCCAATTTAACGTTGAACTAAACCTTGGCTTAAATTCATGTAAGTAATAAGAGCTCCGATCCTGGCACACGTGAAATATGCTAATGCCGCCTTTGCTGAATAAATATATGTCTGAACTCAGACTTTACTAGGGCGCAAAATGATAAATAATACGATATTGAGACTGGACAAAAACGCATATACTCGACACTAGACTGTTTGTAGATTTGAAATGAAACAAGACGATTTTAATTTTCCAGTCTTACCTTACAGCAGTGGGGGAATAAATGACTCCGCGCCAAAATTCAGAAGCTCGATCGAAATGCTTCCAATCGCGTCTAAATGTTCCTCGCTTGAAATAAATCGATGAATGTGTAATCTGGATGACAAATCATCGTAGATTTTTCGCAGTATTTCTTCATCGTTGTTGTTAAAAGCAGCTAAAGCCCGTTCGAAAACGCTTATACAGAACTCATGACTGAAACACGGCTGTGAGAAGTGAGAAGCCTTCAAGCCTTCAATGAATAAATTAGTATCTCAGCTGACTCAGCAATCGATGGTTGCCATCGGTCAAAAAGCCCAAAATCAACGCGAGAGCCAATCAGGATTGAGGCAAATCGGTCAAAAAAAGTGGTTTGCCATGGTGCAGATCGGTCAAATTGATCAAACACCAATCAGATCTCTCCGCACACCGGTCAAAACTCTCAAAGCGAACGCTGACCACTGGTCATCCCTACCCGGTGTTTGACTCACAAATTACGATAAAAGCGAATTTGATTTTCTAGAAGACTCTTGAGATTAAAATATTGTGTGATCGCGCAATTATTCTTGTGATTTTTTACGTCAGTCGCGTGACCGGTCTGATCAGTCTGATGTACTGTATGCTGACAAGTCTCCTTGTCATGCAGTAGGTCCGTAAAGAATGTCAGTAAAACGACACTCAGTCTGCTTCTTTACATTGTATTAATCTGAAAGAACAAGCGAGTATTCCCTGTATAAATATATTTACAACTGAAAATGTAGAGTCTAAGATTTTCATAATAAGATATGGTGAAAACTACACAAGTATATTTAATTATTAATATAACGCCATGAAAAACGTTAAAGAACATACTGTAAAAGTGTAGAATAATACTAAAACAGATGTCTAAACAGACATCATGACTCAAGAACGATGGCTGCATGTGGAACTTTATTACATGTATATTACTTGGCCTGCTTTACCACTATTTCATTGAGCTAAACTGAACTACACAAAGCTGGTTGTGTGTTTGGTCTCTCAATCGGACGTTTAACATAAAAGTTTGCAAACAAAACCAAACCCATGTTGCACATACATTTATGTATATGAACAATGAAGATTTTGTTAACTTTTCTCAGCCATGTCTCCTTTAGTATTTTGGTTGTTAAATACTTTAACGCAGCACACTAAAAGTATTTTAGTGGTAATCGAAGCTGAGGGGGTTGCATGTTTACATGTCACGCCAAAATTGTTTTCTTTATTTTGGTTTGAGTCTATTCGAAAATAAGTCAACTAAATGCCTGCAGAGCGAATGACTAGGTACTTCTGTTGAATCCAAAGTCAGCGCATTAGGTATGGATCAGAGAGACAAAATTTATTTTGAAGAAGATAAATTTTGCAAAATAGCGAAATCATCAGGGGAGTCTATTCCTTATATACTACAACCAAATGCGAATCGATAGAGTACGCGATTTGCATATTTGCAAAGCAATGCCAATAGTTCTCCGCGCTATCGTCGCAATCCAAATATTGTTTATGTTGCATTGACTGCTTCTGACACAATTAGAGCACATCTAAATATTACTACTGCAGCTATTAAATATTCAAAACAGATCAAAATTTAGAAGGTTTTTCCACATCCCAAGTCATTTCGAGCAGTCTGACACAGTAAATACATGTACGCCCAGGCGTGCCTATTTTATTATATTTGCGTGGAAAAGACACTAACATTCGGAAAACACCGAAGATGACCTAGAGTTCGCTGATGTTTAAAATCACGAATTTGCGAATGCTTGCCGGAAACCGTGACCGACATTGAAACACGTTCACCATGATGTTCAGCCTACATTCCAACCTCGTTCCACCTTGCCGTTTGGTATGTGCTGTGAACGCCATTGTAACGCGTTCCTAATGTCATTGAAACGCGATTTTCGTTAGGTTATTTCTGAGCAATACTGCATGTATCATAGCATCATTAAGTGCTTTAATACTTTTAAAATTTTGCTCAAGAGTGCTGTACTGCTGTCAGAATATATAATGCTGTACTAGAGAAAACTTGTGCAATATACAGTACATTAACCCATTCCTACCTGAGCCAGCCAAAAACGGTCCCTGTTGCTGTACTCTATCTAACGCCGACAGTGTTAACATGAATTGTACACGCTGGTTGCGATATATCTAGCATATCAAATAATAAAGAGCAATTTCAGGGTGGATTGGCAAGCTAACTGGAAAAGGCTTCAGTTTGGGAAGTTGTGAACTGCATGCACATGTCACAATGACCTTAATCAGATTTTCACTTTAATACAGTATACATTCTGTCTAACATGTAATGTATAACCATTGTATATACCAATTACTGCGTTTATATTCAATTTAAAAATTGAGACGAAAAACAACACTCTTTTCTTCGTTGTGGACTGATTAACATCAATAGGCTTTAAGATGGAAAATAGGTGCTACTGCTAACCCAGTTTATTGTCAGCTCTATATTTTGCATGTTCGATAACACAAAACTAGAATTCCGGTTTGATTAGAGTCGAAATATTACTTCTCATATTTTGCCTTATGTCTTGTTTTTTACTTCAATATCAAACTAGAAATACATGAACGCAACAACCCCTCGCCCGCTTTACATGCATTTTTTTAACCCCCCTTCTCCCCCCCCCCCCCCCCCTCCTCCCCTAATTTCTGTTTTTGTATTAATGAACACAGATCAGAAAACATCCAGAAAATTAGCTAGCAAGGTTCATCTGTAGTCGTGTATTATTTCTATGGTATTGACACACCGAAAGGACATGCAATGTCAATATTAAAAAAAACAAAAACGAGATGAACCAAATGACAAATCTTCATTCAAAAATATATGTAAACAGTGGCCAAGAAAAGACACAAATCACACAATGTCAACGTCCTAGCGTTGAAAGACAATTCTAGACAATATATTATTTATATTAATTTTCATTTTCAAGATTTCTTCTGTTTTAACTCAGCTAAACTATTAAATACGAATCTCCTACCGTTAAACTTTCTTCTGCTTTTGTGACCACAAACACTGCCAATTCAGTCTACTCTTTTCGGATTGTTTTTCTCGTTCGTGGTTTCTTACTTTTTTCGTTGTTGACACATAAATATGACAAGGCATCTTTCAGTTCTCTTCATGATCTAAAAAGTCGTTTGTTTCAAAATTTCTTCATCGTTCCCTCTCGAGTTATGTACAATACACCAGAGCAAAATTCTTTACCGGCTTTGAACAGTTTCAGGACACATCCTTCTTCTTTCAGTTACATTTTGGTCGGCATCGTTTTCTGTCTTTATTGTATTAGTTTTTAGGATTTTTCCAGTGGTTTTAAGTCGTATTTATTGTTGTCTTTTTCTCGCTGCCACATCTCTTGTTAGCCTTCTTTCTTTGGTCTTTTTTCATAGTAATATTAATGTACATTTTAGCTAAAACCATTTTTTCTGGCAAAGATTTCTTTCGTCATGATCGTTGAAAAACTATTTTGTAATCCAACCGAACTTATAAATTATAATTTGCTGACGTAAATTTAAATAATTTGAATAATTTAACGGATTAGTTACCAGTACCCTGCTATTCGAACTGCGCAAGTTGCGGATTTGATAACATATATATATATATATATATATATATATATATATATATATATACATATATATATATACTGTATATATAAACATCTCGCAGAATTTCTTTCCCACTTGCGTGTAATTTCGCGTGTACTACACGCGTGTAAAATGGACTCCACGCGTGTCGAGATTAGCACCCTCACCGGGCTCCGGGCCTTCGGCCCGCCGCCCGGCTCGGGGATAAAAAAGACAGCGATTTTCAGTTAGTTTGATATGGTTTTTAGTTTGTTAAAATTGATGGAAAGTGGCATTGGAGTGTGACTATGGTCAGGTAATGAAAGCAAAAAAAACCAGCATAGCGAACTGAGAAACGAAGTATAATGAGGTTTTCAGTTCCTATTTTACCAGTTCCATTGTTATTGCAGGATCGGTCCAGTGCAATCACTGACCTGTATATAACTGGACTGCTTGCTCCTATTATCTTTGAGTTATGAAAAGTGTGGCCATTTGAACATGGCGCAATCTCGAGCCCATAGTCACCCCCTTTTTGGTCAGCGGGAGAGCGCGGGGGAGACTCTGGGGAAACTGGATTGATTCTCCGTTTTGATTGGTTCATTTAAATATATTGAATTCATCGATTCAAAACATAACAGATTGTGAAATAATGAAAGTCATATATTGCTTTATTCAATATTTAACATATATATCTTCAAATTTAGACGCCTCATTTACATCTCTTCTTCTTCTCTTCTCCCAAGGTCTCAGTGACACAACTAATTGAAACAAACTTCATATTAACAAAGTAAAGACGAATTTCGAATGGCAAATAATCGCAATACACGAAACAAACCTTGCTGTCATTTGTCGCTATACTTGATGTATAAATAAAACAATTTAAACAACGAAAAAGCATATATTTAAGACAATTAAAGAAGGAATCAGCCTTCGCAACTCGTAAAGGACTAAAGGCTTTTGATCGAGTCGAAGGCATGCATATTAAAGGTGCTCCGAGGACGATATTGGCGTCGTGAATTGATATTTTACCTTGGATTTCAAGCATGTTTATGTCGAGCGCCACAACCAGCAGTGTCAGTCTCTTTCCGATAATTTTAACGTGCATTCGATCTGCATGGAGGGTTCTCACTTCTCAGAAATATAGTATTTTCAAACAAAATTGAAACGAACTCATGATCTGAACACACGGCACATTCTGCACAGCAGCTCAGGCTGCGAACATGCGCATAACCACCGGAACCCCTCATTTCAGGGGTAATTAAATCCAATTTCCCCAGAGTCTCCCCCGCGCTCTCCCGCTGACCAAAAAGGGGGTGACTATGGTCTCGAGATTGACATGGCGTCAAATGGCGAATTTGAGTCCTTCTGCTCATGGTGACAACACTGACCGCGATTTTGACCGGATTGCAGACGCAGGCTTTATAAAATATCCCGTGAAAATGAAGGGAAAAATCCTTGACTCGCTGATATTTTCAAAGATAAAAATAGATCGCCAATTGACGTTATTGGAGGATTGGTGCCAAGCCACAGGGGGGATGCCACCCCCTGATCAGAGGTAACCATGGCAACCCCGCCACAGCCCACCTCCGGGCACCAGTCACACTGTCAAAGCAGTGGAAATATATACTTACCTTGCATTCCATCAGGAGTGGGTGGGTGGGTCACTAAACAGCGCGCGCAAAACCAGTCAAGCTCAGACCACGCTGACAAGACTTTGGCGCGCGCAAGTCAAGCTCAGACCACGCTGACAAGACTTTGATGAGCGCTGAGATAATCCCCACATGTTATCATGAGTGACCGCTGACTAGCATTGTCTCCTTTTTTACCTTGCCTAAATTACATTTAGCCACATTAAAAATAGATCGCCAATTGACGTTATTGGAGGATTGGTGCCAAGCCACAGGGGGGATGCCACCCCCTGATCAGAGGTAACCATGGCAACCCCGCCACAGCCCACCTCCCAACGAGAGCCAAGCACAATGGTGCTTGAGAAGGGCCTGTGACGGGGTCACTATAGGCATCTGACTCCAAGGCCACCAAGCACCATTCCACCAATAACGGTAAGCCAAGACCACACCTACCAAAGTGGACAAATACCTTTAATGTATCCCTTCCAAGATCATGACAGATGGCGCGCAAACTTTGCCAGAACCTACGGTGCCATCCTAATATACCTTTGATATACATTACTAGTCCATCTACCAAGAGACTGGGTAATACGGTCACCGTTTTGACCAGCCATTGTCGCTGTGCCACTTCTGAAGCTGTGACTGCCATAGTTGCCCTCCAATCTGGTTGAAGTCACAATGCTTCTTAACCAGTTCGTAAACAACGCGCGTTAAGAAGGGCGCCTCCTCTTCTCATAAGTGATGGACCATGAACATTGCAGATATTTGCTCAGCGCATCCATCAATAGCACACAAGGGTGCTTTTCCTTGACCAGTGTAAATGTAATACCCTTTACGAAAAGGATAAATAGCGCGCGCAAAACCAGTGACGCTCAGACCACGCTGACAAGACTCTGCTCCATCCTGCAAGTTAAACGATACGCTGACAAACACTCTCGTTGAATGCTCCAGCCTGCAAGTTAAATGATAGATAGCGCGCGCCGAACTAGTGCAGCTCAGACCACACTGGCAGGACTCTCGTCGAATGCTCCATCCTGCAAAGTTAAATAATAGATAGTGCGCGCAGAACCAGCCAGGCTCAGACAACGCTGGAAAGACTCTCGTCGAATGCTCCATCCTGCAAGGTAAATGAACTGAAGATGAAGATGCACTGGAATTCGGTGTTGTAAACTCTGAGGATCGTCAGACTCAACACTTTTAGAATCCACAGATCAGTAAATAACCAGCATGACCTCCTTTGTTACTGGAGGTCGAGGGGTGACTGACAGTCCCTGCACCTCTTTAATCCCATGAGCAACTCCTTAAGCCTTAAGGAGTTGGCAAGAAGGTCTCCGAAACCCGTTTCAATGGGAAGTAAGCGCACTGCTGATAAATACACTTTGCGCGCAAAACGTAAAGCCAAAAATACTGCTGACATTTGTAAATTGCGCAACAAGTGCATGATGAGTGGGTACTTGGATGTACGCGAATTAAGTATGCTAACATATGTATAACATAGTATGCTCACAGTGGAAACAAACTGCGTTGTCTCCAATAACCACCCCCAAACTAGAGCTGCAATGACCACAGGACATAGTTCCTTGTATGCACTGGCAACCGGATCTGCAGAGGAAACCACCTACCATTAACCACTCAGCGCCCCAGAGAGGACCAAGCCAACACTGCCCACTGCATCCAAGTCGCCTACACATCAACAGAGGTGCCTAGGCCATTGACCAACCAAAGCTAACCCCAACCCACCCCGAACAATGGTTGCCATGAATACAATTAATCCAACTGAAAGTCGTCCAGTCTATGGGGTGGTCATTCCTCCAAGCAAGCAACATGGCCAATGAGTCATTCTGCGCACAAGGTTCTACCAGGCCAGACCACCATTGAAGCACGTTGTAAGTGACCGATTAAGCTTCAAGCTGTTACTTATACACCCACCACCAACACCCGGGCCACAACTCCAACAGTTGTCGCGTGCTATTTGCTGCAAGTGCAAAGAATCTAATTCACTACCCAACACGACTAGACAAGAGGCAGAGCCGATACATTTATTGGGATGCAAAGGTAAGCCTAATCTAGAGCAAGTGCAATAGCCTTGGTCAATTATTCTCGCGTTGCCGTGAATCGGCTGGACCTGCAGTGAAGTAATCATCCAGATCATGCAATAGGTCTAGCATGGAATGATTTGTCTTCAAAATCCTTTCTACCAAGTCTGCTACCAAGTTGAAGATAAGAGCAGCTGAGCGCAAGCCAAACGGAAGAGCCAGGTCAACATAAATTTCCTTCTACCTTAAACCTAAGAATAACGATCCTTGGAGAAATTGGGATATTCCGCTATGCTGACTTGACATCAACTTCGCCCTCAAGCCCCTATTCCAACCCTGAAAGGCAATATTAGCAGATATACCTGTAGTGAACCCTGTATGCACCGGAAATAATACGACCGCTGTAGGTGGAAAGTGATAATCCCAACTACAGAGCCCCCCAGCAGTCAAATTATACAAGAACGTTGTCAATATCATGCAAGCAGCGCAAAACTACCAAGTCAGCAACACGACATGCAACAAACAAAACCCCGTAACATATAGTAAGTATTTTAAATGTCTCGTGGGGCAACATACTCACACAGTACTTATTTAGTATGGACCCCCGCAGCTTAAAAGTCACGAATAACACTGTCAATGCCTCTTTTGTTTCTTAGGTGGGGTGAACAAAACGTCGGTTGGTTTGGGATCTTTTTCAGGGCACTTACAATATAAACATGTATGGGAGAACTTGCATGACGATGGAGCGAAATATCTCCCAGCATTCCATGATATACAACGCACTGACGAGCACTCGTTTCCGCGAGGCTCATCTCCGGAATTAACTGCACTTGCCGGAATCCGACGATCCCTTTACATTCGCGCGAACAGCGTGGAACTTAAACTGAACGTCGAACTTCGACCAGTCCGTTCATCGCGTTGCTGCAGTCTGCTCACGGAAAGCCACATCATAGCTATGCCACACGCGCCCCGAGTATTGATCGTATGTTCGCAGAATCCAGACTTCCACCGATGTGGAAAGTGTGAACTCAACAGCGAAGAATAAATCGTAAAGCCTCCGACGAGGTTTCTTAGGCGCTGCCGCTAAACCAAATGGCCATCAATAACAGCTGCGGCTCCGTCTCTCCGCAATTCAGGTTGACCGCAGCAAATCTGCAATCTATAAACTTCCGTGCCACTACTGTATTTGCGAAACCACCCTGCTCCGGCGTTCACTCGGGCTACTAATTTCTGAAAGCTTCGCGTAGCCTGTGCGTACTCTAGCAAGACTACATGACAATGGCAATGCATGATTGCATAGATTTTTTTTTTTTTTTGATTTTTTTTTAAAATAGAATCCATGGTCTCATATGAACTGCTGCGGTGCAGGAAGCGCCGAAAGTTTGCTAATGTAGTAAACAAGGCCGTTTCTGAAAATTAAACAACGGATCTAATATATTTAGTAGAGAAACCTATAGTGTCGGATTCGGCAAATTCAATCGATCATTTTGATACAGAATTTATTTAAATTCGGACAAACAGAAATATTTAAATATGTTTTAAAACACACGTTTCCAATGTAATGCGACACGCGATCTCTAGACATGCACTGAACACGTTAAACATTGATATCTCACCGGTATGTGCTCTATTCGATCGGTGCTTATTATTATAGCAAGGCCAGGACCAACCAGTTTTGAAATAGCTCGTTATCTTTTTACGTACTAGGTCTACCGCGATTGCCGGCGAGTGCGGTTGTAAACATTGTAAAGGCTTTGTAAGCATGTTTATGATGAATTGAAGCCAATTGTCAGCCGCATTACTGATCAACTATAACTCGGTCACTTGCAAAGCTATTCAAACAAGTAAACTGAGAAACAGTGAAATGTCTTGCCATATTAAAACATCGAAGAATGGCAATAAAGCTTAAAGAGACAACCACTGATCATCCGGAGACAACTCGGCCAAACCTCAGTTTCGCAATTATTAACATGACGTCCTTCACAAAAAACAACAAACAAAAACAAAAAAAAACAAAAAACAAAACAAAACAAAACAAAACAAAACAAAACAAAAAAAACAAACAACAAAACAAAGCTGGGAGTAATGAACCTATTTCCGCGCTGCCGGATTACGGGGTTAAATTACCGACAAGCTGGTTCGAGGAGTTAGCGCCAGACAATGGAGAGTATATATTTGTCTATATAGACGTGAGCAACTGCTGTTCGAAGACTTGAAAATGTAGACACAAAACTAGGAATATATAAGCGTCGGTGACCCACCTTGACAATCCTGAGCGCTTGCGATACTTTGGGCGATCAAAGGCGCGCACTACTTAACTGAAAGGCATTTGTTTGTGCCACCAAGCCAGATAAATTCTCCCTCAAACATACACGATCGGCGCTGAATGGTCTGACGATCGTTAAGTGTGATTGCGCTCCTCCACCGACGGCACACTGGTAGTTGTAGCGCTTCCTTGCTCTTCTCCAAGCGCTGACTTCACCGCCGCTATCACCGTGGCAATAATTTGACGCGAAGGCCGGTGGCTTCTGACGGCGCCATCTTCATGGACTTCACCAGAACTACTGTACGCGAATGAAGAATTTATTAACCCAGCGGCCCGACAGCTATTTCTTGTTTGTCGCTCCATTACTCATTAGACCACAAATCAATCGAATCAACACAGCGCAAAGCAAGAAATCCCCAAGTATCAACTCACTAAACAGCGCGCGCAAAACCAGTCAAGCTCAGACCACGCTGACAAGACTTTGATGAGCACAAGTCAAGCTCAGACCACGCTGACAAGACTTTGGCGCGCGCACGTCAAGCTCAGACCACGCTGACAAGACTTTGATGAGCGCTGAGATAATCCCCACATGTTATCATGAGTGACCGCTGACTAGCATTGTCTCCTTTTTTACCTTGCCTAAATTACATTTAGCCACATTAAACACAACAAATCTTTTTTGAAAGGTTAAAAAAGGTACAGAAATAAATACACAAAGCAGTTATATTGTTAATTCCTGTCGGTTACTCGGTTTTGTTGCCGCATATATTTATTAAATTGTTTTTGTTGCCGAAACGAAGAAAGGACAACTGAACTGAAGTTTGAATACCAGGCCGGCAATTCAACGGCTTGTATTTTAATACTTTTCGTAGGCTTTCGGCACATTTTAGTACTTTTCGAAAAGGATTTTATAATATGCTTACTGTTGTAAAACATCAGTATTTCTCGTTGTAAAACATATACCAAATCTTGCGAAAAATTCTGTCCTTATGTTGAAATGTTCCAGTGAGTTTGAAATCTGAACCAGAAGGGCCAGTGAAGGCAAGCAAATACAAAGTAAACATAACTGTTAAGCTTATTAAAACTTAAACCCGAAACATCAATCAAATACTGAAAAACGTACGATGTAAAACATTTATTTTGTACTTCGACAGACTACATTGAAAGTTTTAATTAACTGCACTTACTATAAGCTGGTGTTCTCCAGGTGTCACTAGTTGCCAACAACGGAGCGTAAAAATATATTAAACTGAAAAAGACATCGTCATTGCCAGTTTAGATCAATTTTCAAACAGAGAAAATTTTTTACGAAAGAACAGCATAAAACGCCTACAGACCAGTGTCAAGCACTGGTCAGTGGCTGCTCCCATGAGCAGAAGGACTCAAATTCGCCATTTGACGCCATGTTCAAATGGCCACACTTTTTTGGCAAGAGCAAGCGGTCCAGTTATGTACAGGTCAGTGAGTGCAATGCATTTAATTCGAAAGATTGTAGAATATTGTAGTGAAATATTTTCCGCAAGGACTTTCTGCTCAGTTGAACAGGACGTTGCATAATATACTTAGGAATATTTTTGAAATTAACCACATAAAATTTATTTAAGCGAGTGTCGGACGCGAGGCTGAGTAAGTTTCGTTTTTACCCATAGAAACTTCACACAGGCTAAAGAAAACTGATTCTATATTCTAACAAATTTACTACTATAGCAAGAATCATATTTTGACTTTATTTCAAAGTCATCTTTGGACAAGGTGACTGCACCGGGATGCTAATTTTGATTATCCTGATTCTCAAAACTCGATAGTTTTCAAGTAGAGACCTTCTGTCTTGCATTATTCAGCACGTTTTCAGGATTACTCGACCGGAATGCATGAGCTTAGAATTTGCTGTGTGTAATAAAGTGGATTTTGTTCGTCCAGAAAACGAACACGTTTTTTCAAAACGGCCATGTCTCAACTCTGAGAATTTGACATGGAGTGTGTACGGTTTGACGTGATGGAGTTATTGCTGGATATGTGCATGCGTACGTGCATACAGCAAAATTCCTGAGCTGGTTAGAGTGTCTAACCAGTCATTAGAAGGTTTCAGGTTCGAATCCTGTAATAATAGTTCACTGAAAAGCCCCTTCACTAATAAATACTACCACTATACCTGTCTGGGGTTCAGAAATCTTTTCTGAGTAATTGAGCTTGACGAACGTCCAACAAACGGGACGAAACTAGATGTTCAGTCACAGATCAAAAAATATATTTATAGTGTTTTCAATTGCTATGCGAGCTAAATACATTTGACATTTAAATACAGTTTACATTTTACGTTTTAAATACAGTTCATCCCAGTCAAAAATTTTCAGACCAGCCCGGGCTGAACATAAGCGTGTGAACGGTGTCGATCATTCATTACGCAGCCGCAAAACAAAAATTCTTCGATTTCCTACGTGCTTTATTGATTAAAATTTTGGCTTTAGCCCGGATTGAAATCGCTCATGTAATCGCAATAAAAACTCTGCCATCTAAAGGCGGATTTCCATTCAGTGCTTTTTGTCGCGCGATCGACGATTTGCGATCGCTTTCTTTTGTCTTATGGGCTCTGGACCGGTTCCGTTCCACCCGAGAAGGTATGAAACAAAGAAAGCGATCGCAAAAAGACGCTCGCTCGACAAAAAAAGTTGAATGGAAATCCACCTTAACCGGGCTGAAATTTCAGCCTAGGCTGAAAATCTCCGTGTAATCGGCCCCTAACAGAGACGTACACTACATCTCTAAAATGCTATTTATACTTTTACATTGTATGTACATGTACGTATATACATGTGTCTTGGTTGAATTTCTAACAATACAGAACTAGTGACAGATGCCTTCTCTCTTTTGTATAGGATATGTATGAGTTGTCGGAAATCCAAGCAATCGATCCTGATATTCCTCTTTTCTTTGCCCAGTGCAACCGAAAGACACAAGATTCTACTGAGTCTGACCGAGAGTTTATATCAGGTACTTTAAATAAGTGTGGCACTACTAAGATATTTCAACAACTTTGTGAAGTGGGCTTTCTATCAGCTGAGATATTGACCGAAACACCACCTCTAAATTCAAATCTCCAGAATGGAAACCTCACGATGAAGAAATCTGAACTGAGCAGGCTGAAACCAAAGAGCAAATTTATTTCAGGAATTTCTAAATTTTCTGAATTTACTTGTCATCTTCACAAAGTCTTGCAGCATGAACTGCTCTTAGGGGCGTCAGTATTGAACGAACATCATAGTCGTGTCTTAGGCATGTTTATTGCTGCAGCTTATGATTTACAGCGTGACATGATTATTACACCAAAGCGACTTGAGTATGCTAAGAAGAAGGAAGAAGAATTGTTTACAGCAATGATGGAAAGTGCAAGCCGGAAACAAGAGGAAATCAAGGGAGACATACGACAGACAATTACCTACCTCACACCCAAACTGGTTGAGGATGCTGCTGCAATGGAGTTTGTTGGTGTTGAATTAACTGATAGTGACCAGCTAGTTAATGCAGCTGATCTTACCAAATGCACATATCAACTTCAAGATCTTTTACTGAAGCAGTTAAACAAATCCCTGGCCTTAAAACTAGTGAGTTCTGTGCAGTGTTTGAAAGAAAGCTTTCTTGGCACATTGCAAAGGTGTATTGAAAGTTTAGAGAGTTATGACAAAGAAGAGAAAAGCAAGGAAGAAAATAGCCATGCTGTTGGAGCTTTCAAACAGGTTAGTCTCCTTTTATCCAGTCTCTCTAGTGAGGGCAACTTGCCTTATTTTCCGAATTCGTCCGGTACAGTGTAAACGGGGTCTGAGGTCGCGCCCACACGGAAACGTTTCTTCTGCGTTTTGGGATTCTTTAAGCCTGGTTTTCATATATCGTAATTCATCGCCGATCATCGGCGATACAGCTTTGCGATGAATTGCGATGAAATAGGATTATGAAAAACGACAATCGGGGACAATCCCCGATTATCGGCGATCATCGCAAGAAGCAAAAAAAGTTGTTTCCCCCGATGATCGCCGACTGTCGCCGATGAATTAAGACAAGCAAAACAAATGAAAACCGAAATCCGATTAAATAAGACAAATTAGGACCCAGTCTCTGGAAGAAAACCAAGCACTTCAAACATGCATGAAATTACCATGATTCTTCGGTTCTTCCCTTTCCCTTGTCTCAAATATTTTTCGCACCCAGAAACTCTTCTTTCTATATTTCTTACACAGTACCAGCGCTATGACGAGTGAAAGCTTCGTATAGAGTAATAATCTGTTGTTTAGGGGGCGCCCATTTTGACAAAAAAATATTATTTTCCCGCATTGATCGGTTATCGACGGCGACTGTCTGGGATGATTGGCGATCATCCCAGATAATCCCCGATCGTCGCAAATGTGAGCATCGGCGATGATCGGCGATGAAATGCAACAAATGAAAACCAGGCTTTACTACTGCATTCTCATGAGCATCGAGAACAATTAGGTCATTACCTGAAACAATACAAAAACGCAGAAAAACGTTTCCGTGTGGACGAGCCTTGAGGTTCTTTTGAGTAAAATTTCATGTTGCTTAGCATAGCTGCACTTTGTCTGCGCATACGCGAGTCTGGTTTATGTGATCGAATGCTAAAGAAATAAGACCATTCCGTTCTTTTATATAAGAATTTACGATTTTATTCGTGAAATAAGCTATAAATATCGCGTTGAGTAATTTGTCGCGAGCCAATTCTTTATTTCCTATATCATTTACGTAATGGCTGAACTACAGACTAGTTGTATACAGAATATCAAGAAAATTCGAGGTAGTCTCCTATAAATTGAAATATTCGACACGCACAGGTTCCGACCACCTCAAATTACATTTTTCGCTTTATATATGTATTAAAGAACGTAGAATCCGAATATGATGAAAACAAATTTAATTGAAATTTTCTTTCGCTGATTTTGAGATGCTGAATCGACGAATTTTGAAGTATTTTTATAAAAAGTCGTGTTGTGTAAAGAGTCTGGCACTAGCAAGTGTGTGACGTAAACGGAGGAACGATTTTACGATCCATTAAAGTAAACACTCGAAAAGCGTTAAATACTTTAATACATGTGCGGTTGGAAACTTGCACAAGTTCTATTCATCATAAATCAGCTTTTCTTATGATTTCAATCGTCCAGGTTCAACTGTTTACGTCACAAACTTACTAGTGCCAGACTCTTTGTACAGCACAACACGGCTTTTTTTAGAATACTTCGCATTCTAGTGCCCAGACCCACGCGCTGATGCGTGAAGTGGCTCTGGGAATCTCTGGAAATATGAACGTTCTGATTGGCTTTGCGAAACAATGAAAATAATTAAAACAAATTCAACAAAATAATAATTTCACAGTCTACACTCTGTTTGCCATAAACGTACTTTGATATAATTTGACAAACATAATAACAGCAATACATCACATTTAAATTCGAAAATATAATACTACTAGAAATACATGAACGCAATAACCCCTCGCCCGCTTTTGCATGAATTTTTGTAAATACCTCCTGATATTCCCCTTGCGCTCTTTTTTATTGGGGGACTGGAAATAGCTACTCCTGTTGATTAAAATATAGTTTTAATTCTAGTAGAATATTTGAAATAAAGAAAACTACAGTTTTAATAAATCTATTTTTTGAAGGAAAAGGTAACGAGGAACAAAGAAAAATTTAAGGTTGATATTTCGTGAAAAATATTGAGATAAAGGAAATTGCACGTCGCTTCCAGGGTTTGAACTCGACCATATTACCGTGCAAGTCGACTATGTTAACCACCAGACTACCGAGGCAGGCGGGAAAATTTTGTCAAAATATTAGGGTTATATTGTACACTTCTTTCTTTCCATGTTTACAAAAAACATCGCTACAGCATCTGAAAAAATTTTTCAAACCTGGCAGCCTGCCACGGCAATATTCTTTTATGACATTTCAAAGTGCTGAAATTGTTTTCACCTGCATGTTAATAAATATTTCAACAGCATTTGTACGTTTTACAGAAGAAAAAATGCTCCTTTTCCGATTTTTATGCCAAAGTATGGACAAGCTACGTTAGTCACAAGTGGTTTTGACAATAAGAAAACTATTTGTAAAAAGATATTAAGACGGCAGCCACAGATAAAATTTTAAGGACACACAAAAGAGAAAACAAAATTAACAGTGATAGGAGATACGTAAGGAAAGTGGGAAACTCGAACAGTTTTGCTACTAAATGTTCGTGATTACTGAGAGCGGCTGCTCTATATTTTTACCGTAAACTTAAACCGTTTCGCCGGCCTTTATTTCTTCGTCGGTTTTCAAGTTTCACTCTTGCTTTCTCCTCCTTTTGAGTTTCGGTTTGACGGGTTTCCTTCTACTCAAGACGTTGTTTTGTTTCTGTTCTTTCAAAAGTGATATACGTTTCCCAAAAACTCCTTTCTCAAGTCTTTTTGTCAAGAATAAATTATGTTGTTAGTTCAAATCTTTTTGTCAAGAACTATATTGTCCCCAGTGCCCCACAATCTTAACCGCGCATGGTCCGTCCACCCATATATACAAATAAATAAATAAATATTCAGATCACAGAAATTCGTTCGTATATCACGTTTGTCCACGCGTGTAAAATGGCTCCACGCGTGTCGAGATTAGCACCCTCACCGGGCTCGGGGATAAACTAATATTTATCATGTTGCGACAACAGCCTTCAATCCCATATTCTTTCGTTTCGCCATTTCTGTTGGTCGTCGATGAGTACGTTTAAAACTGAGTTGACCAAAACAACACTTTCTTCCCAGAGTGGGCTGATGTTCCTCGTTTCAGATTGTAGAATAGTCAAACACCAGAGGAAGAAGTTGATAAATATTGAATTTGCCAAATTCGCCTGGCAATACAGCTGTGATGTCTTCGACTCCGCGAACGTCGAACGATGGCTGTTACGGCATCTTTCTGTTCTCTCTTTAACACTAAACGAGATTGTCCCTTTCTTTCTAACACGATACGATTTACACGATATTTTAATATACACGAGATTTGTTGCCGAGGAGGGGAATGACAAGCCGTTTATACCATAAGTCTGGGCACGAGAGTTTGGAATGTTTGGAATGCGCCTGACGTCACTGCGTCGGAGATCCAGGGTTTCCCAGAGCCTTCGCGAGGGTCTGGGTACGAGAATGAATACTTCGTTAAAAAAAATTCAGAAATCGACAAAAAGTATGGTTTGCTTCAAATTTTTATCATCATATTCGTATTCACGATACTTTGGCGCATATAACAAGCCGGAAAAATAATTTGCCTTGAGTCGACCTTTAAAGAACATTACAAAGTGACATTTTATGGCATACCGTTAGGTATTTTACTGCTGGTTTTTTAGACTGAAATGACACCAATGAAATGCTTCTTCAGATTTTTTATGTTTGCTAAATAATCCACTGACTTAATCTTTGGAAATACAAAATTACACAAATACATTTGATTACGAAGAAATCTTGACACCGTTTAACAATTAGATTGTAAGCTCGAAATTTCTATGATTGAAACAAATACTGTTTAGTTTCACATGTGTTTGTAAAAGTTTGAGAAATGTATATAGTTAAACGACCTGACAATTCGACAGTTGAAGACGGGACCGACAGCCATTTATAAACACCGTAGCGACTCGCAGGAACAAACTTGCAATTCCACTAAGAGAAGGCTTCTTTCTTGACGCTTCTTCTGGCATTCATATACTTGTAAGTATACATTTGTATAATTGACAAAAAAGGAAGGAACTAGAGTTTCACATCACGATTCATCAAACCGCTTACTTCAGTGCCATGTTGTTAAAATTATCGACCGTGTGTCATTCTTTAGAAAGAGACTGGGTCGAACCTAAAGACTAACACATGCGCAAAAAAATTTGCAGCTATGTTTACGTCGCTTATTTATTGAAGATAGAAAATCTCTCTAGATGTTCTCAGGCTTTTAACTCGGGCTACCTGTGGTAGCCGAGTCTAGGTTTCGCGATTCTTCTTATTATTTTTATTTTTTTGCGATGCGTCACTAGCTTTAATATAATCTCTTTGAGTGTGTGCATTTTAAATAGCTCCTTGGTATGTTCGCTTGTTGTCGATCGTCTAGGTAAATATACTGCATACTTAGTAAAAGAAACTGAGTCAATCATGGTATTATCTTATAATAATGCAATAAAGCATAATAAAAAACAACTGAAGCACTACTGTTATTGAGGACAGGACAGTAGATCAATCAAATTCACCTTTTACTTACTGGTATAACCACACCCTGTGGAATATAATTATAATATTGCTTCACTAGCTTATAATTTCATTGAGTGTGTGCATTTTAATAGTTCTTTGGTAATATATTGCTTACTTAGTAATGGCTTGCTGCTTAGTCTAACCTTAATCACATATCTATTGCATTTGTTTACATTTGTGAAATGGTCTAGAATTCCAGATAATCCTGAATATTAACGAAAATGAAACCCAACCCTGGCCCCCACCTCTAAACCTGACCCTAAACCTAACGACAACCCCCAGTAACCCTAAATCTAACCACAACCCCCCAAAGAGAAAGTTCCACCTCTCAGACCCTGACCACAACACCCCTACTGTTTTTTTGTTATATGCTTTTTAGTTTAACATCCCGCATGTGGGACAGAGAAGTCCCCTAGGTTTCAGGATAATCCTGAATTCGAGACACTTTAAATTGACAATTCAGGATAGTCCTGCACCATGGACATTCAGCCTCCAATCTGATCTTCCTCAGCCCACTCCCACCTCTTTGCTCACGCGTTATAGATACCTCTGCACTTTCCAGTAGCCCGAGTGAACACCTGACCCAGGTGTCGTGTTCAATATTAAATGGGCGCTATTGAAACTTGTATGTTAGCGCCAGATCATGTCAACAAAAAAGAAACTTACTCAGACGTAAGCCTGCAGGTTCACCCATGCGAAGCATATGCAAGCACAAGCATAACGACTTACGCAAGCGCAATTACTACTTTATGGTCCATTGAACCCTTCGTTACTTCCCAAGTAGAAAGGAGTTATTCTACCATGAAGTACTTACTGCGTTTGCGTACATCGTTGCATGTGCTTGCGCTTGTTTAAGGGGAGGCTTCGCTTCCAAAGTAGCAGTAACTAAACCATAGTTGTTTGTCTTACTCCCAGTGCCTTATGGCTAATTCCATATTCCTTATCTTTTTTCGTGGGCTGCCGATACAAAACTTTTGAAAAGCTTAGAAACATCGTTTCTGTGTGCAGTCCACTAGATATGGATCTATTTTTAACAATTCTGGTTTAGTATGGGGTTCGAACTAAAATCAGTCTTGTTTTTTTGTGATAAGATTCTCGATTCTGCTTACCAAATGGAAGCCACTTCACGAACAGTAACCCTGGTGAGATTTCTATTTGAGAAGATTCAGCAAGCTTTGACTATGCTTCCTGGTAAAACGCCAGTTAAGGTTGATATTGAATGGAAGAAGAAAGTTGCATTGGATCTTTTAGCCAATCTTAGTGAATCAAGACTGGCCAAAACCTTGTGTTCTCAGTTCAAAATGCGGCTTAAGAATTCACACGAGTCTTTTCTTGGTTCCATGAAAGTCATTGCTCTGTTCCACAACGGACGACTAGAGAAAACCGAAGTACAAAGTCTGAAAGTTCGGAAGATGCATGCTCCTAAAGTGGCTCGCCTGGTTCTTGAAAGCACGTCACTAAGAGATCTCATTCTTTACGGTATGCCTGACATGGGACGTGAAATTGGGCGTGGTCAGTATGGTGTCGTTTATTCCTGTGACAAGTGGGCTGGAACTGGACCATGTGCATTGAAATCTGTAGTTCCTCCTGATGACAAGCACTGGAACGACCTAGCCATGGAATTCTGTTACACCAGGTTAGTTTGAGTGGGGATACCTTACTGAGAATGTCTTTTAAGTTTAGAAACCCAATACAAGCGGCCTACTCTCCGGGTACATTTTCCTGCCTTTGAAATTATACTAAATGTCCATACATAGTACTCAAAAGGCATATCTATTAAATGACGTCATTGCCAAGTTCTCCGCAAATAAGCTCTCGGGTTTGAACTCCAGAGGGAAATTTTTGGGGTTTTGTTAAGTTTTGATGAAATGTATGAAACTTTGTCAGAAACGAAAGAGCTACACGTATGTGAACTAAAAAAAAGTGAAGTGAAGTGAAGCACTAAAGTGAAGTGAAGCGAGGCGAAGCGAAGTGAAGTGAAGTGAAGTGAAGCGAAGTGTAGTAAAGTAAAGTGAAGTGAAATACTAATTAGTTTTATTTCTCTAGATCTTTGCCAGCACACGAGCGTATCGTTGGTTTATTGGGGTCAGTCATTGACTACTCTTACGCTGGAGGAGGATGCTGTCCAGCTGTGTTGCTCGTTATGAAGCGGTTAAACCGGGATTTACATCATGGTTTAAAAAATGGGCTTCAGTTCCCACCACGGCTACAAATTGCCTTGGATGTGATTCAAGGGATAAGATTTTTACACAGTCAAGGTTTAATCCATCGCGACATTAAACTAAAGAATGTTTTGGTAAGTAGATGGTAGTATTTGTTGCACTTTGCCAAATAATAAAAAGCAGTCGATCATAGTCATTCAAAATGGTCTGGAAACTCAGCTAAAGTCTTTGTTCTATCTTTTTGTTCGCCTTTATGCATTTTTGTGCACGGTGTACGGTCACTGAACCCATTGTATTTTAGTATAATGATTAATGAACGAATTATCCAACAGCATCGTTTCAGTTCAGTTACTCAACCGTGTTATTTGAATATTAATAAACCTAAAACAAAGGATGTGTAAGGTACGGTTCAACATAAAATCACAGCTCATTATTGGCGCTTTGAAGTTTATGAGTCGATGAAGTCATTGGGCCGAGAAATGAATTGTCTGAAAACGTGGCCAAAGTCTTTGTTCTTAGTTTTTGTTTAGCTTTATGCACACGCTTGCTGAACACATTGTCATAATTACTCGGGCTACCTGTGGTAGCGCCGTGTCTAGGTTTCGGCTCCGGTTTTTTTTCTATGTCTAGACACGTGATCGAGATGATGCAATTGTTAAAATCATGGCGAAACTCGCGAAGCAAGAAGGATATCGCTTCGGTTTTTTGTCGAATTCGTCTTTAATCGTCGTTTGCATCGCTTTTCTGTGGGCTGGTATGTTCGTTCTTTGATTTTAGACCATTATCGCTGATAACCAACGTGTAGAAACGCTATAATACGAAAGTTTCCTCAACTGAGGGGTGGCTGCGCTATTTTGACGGGCACGACTGAGTAAACGCGGCTGGCAATTGTCTTCGTTATAAATGTGCTTACAAATTATGTTTGCAACTGCACACGCCGATCGCGGTAGACCTAGGTAAAACATGACGAGCTATTTCGAACTCCAACAATCGAAATATAGTAAGGTTAGATTTACTGTCGAAACAGAGAACGTAGAAGTCTAACGTTTCGAGCGAAGGCCCTTCGTCAGAGAGAAACGTAAAGACTTTGTTTACACTCTTTACGTTTCTCCTCGCGTTTCTCTCTGACGAAGGGCCTTCGCTCGAAACGTTAGACTCGTAACTATATTTCGATTGTTGTTTCAACACTGCCGACGCAGCACGCTACTTTTATTTCACTATTTCGAAACAGGTTGGCCCTGGTTCACACGTACGCAAAAGCATAATCAAATCATAACGAGTCTGAACAAAAGGCCAAGAAATGCAGACTAGCCTGTGACATAAGGATCGTCGTAGTAGTCATAAGATTATAAAGACAAGGGCAGAACAAAAGACCAAACAAAGAAAAATTCTCGTTTTTTTGGTAAAGCATTGGTAGTCGATGAAATGCACTGCACTGTGGGAACCCCAGAAATGGCGCATGAAAATTAGCAAATTTCATAGCACGCTCAGATTCGCAGTGCCAAAGCCTATCGGGATGATGTAATTGCAATGCAATATCTCGATCAGGCGTTCACTCGGGCTACTGATTTCTGAAAGTTGGCGTAGCCTGTGCGTACTCTAGCAAGACTATATTATTGGCGATCATTTTGATATCGGACAAACACAAAGTATTTAAACATGTTTTGAAACACTATACACGGTATCTAGACATGCAAACAGTTCAATATATTGATATCTTATTTGCTCTATTCGGTGCTTATTACTATACTTGTATTTTGTAGTTGTTAGACTAAAGCAGCGAGGTCAGGTTTAAAGGCGCGCTAGCCCTAATACAAGGGACCTTATACGATTTTCTAGGACGACGACGGCGGTTAAATTTTATTATTTTTATTTTGTGCGAATTGGCAATTATTGCATCATGCCGTCGGCTTTGCGAAACTGATGCATGATAAATGTATGCTTTTCTTTTCGACAGCTTTGCCTTTGATCGAGTTGGGCTGAGGTGATTTCCGCGGTATTAGTGAATTCATCAATAGTTGATCAGTAATGTTGCTGACAAGGTTTGTCCATCAAGACAGAATAGACGAGTATATTACAGACGCGAGAAAATGTTCAAAATGCCGTGTTGACATCAGTACCTAGGAAGCCTTGACTTGAGGACTAGAAGTACAAGAAAGAGCCACATAATATCAAAGAACATATACGTATTGTTTACCTAGTATTAAACGCCTTGCTGCTTGGTCCAACAACTACGAAACACATGTGGTAGGCACCGAATAATGCAAAAAATACGTTTAGATGTTTTTGTCGTCTCCACTGGTCATCTCCCTATCATGAAGGTGTCGTCGTATTACATTCGGAAACGTGTTTCGAAAATGCATGTTTAAATATTTTCTGTTTGTACGATTTACATGAATTCTATATCGGAACCATCGCTTGAATATGCCGAATTCAGCACTATAGGTTTTGTGGTTTTGTCTAGTCAATCGCTTGAATATGCCGAATTCAGCACTATAGGTTTTGTGGTTTTGTCTAGTCAATCGCGATCAAGCTCTCGGCAACGGCCTCCGTGGCTCAGTGGTCAGAGCATTGCACTAGAATCGCAAGGTCGTGGGTTCAATTCCTGCCGGAGGGCCTGTGTAGTTGCATTTTTCGCAACTGCTCCCGGTTTGGTCTTAAAATGTATATATTCTACACTCGAATTTTCCTTCACCCTAAATCCTTAGAACATGCTATGAATCGAGTGAAATGCCCAATATCATTTGAAAGTATTAAGATCGTTTAATTATTCGGCTAAACGGGCTTGTTGTTTACGCCAAATCGCTTCATCGAAGCAAGTACTTCATATAAGACCATATGTAGAGAATTTGTGTCGAGCGCCCTTCGTTCTGATCATGAGAGTTTTGTACTTTTTAACAAACACTTAATATGCACACGCTGTTCCTCAGGTTTTCTAGATGTGCGAAGACTGCGCCAATATTTGCAGAAATCAGTAGCCCGAGTGAACGCCTAAGCAGGCGTCTTGTTAATTAACATACTAGAAATACATGAACGCAACAACCCCTCGCCCACTTTTAATGATTTTTTGAAATACCCCCTGATAAGCACTCCTGATATACAGCCAATATAAAAACAAACAAATATAAAAACAAATGATAATCTTCGAGATAATTACAGAATTTATGGATAGGATGACTGAACTGATTTAATGAAAGTTGAACATATCAAACCAAAACCAAAATAGTGTAATAAAAGTAGTGTGCTGCGTAGGCAGTGTTGAAACAACAATCGAAATAAGGTATAGTAGGTTAATACTGCCGAAACAGAGAACGTAAGTGGTCTAACGTTTCGAGCGAAGCCCCCCTCTGGCGAAGGGCCTTCGCTCGAAACGTTAGACCACTTACGTTCTCTGTTTCGGCAGTATTAACCTACTATACCTTATTTCAAAACTAAAATAGTTAGACGCTTAGACCACGGAGTGACTACAAACACTGCAATTCAGATCGAGTTTTTGTTGACCATACGGCGTTTGGTTTCTTCAAGTTCTCTGGTTTCTCTTCAAGATATATTAAACCGGCTGTTTGTATCCTTTTCTTCGTTGTTCTCTTTTGAGTTAAGTAGATGCGGCTCCATTTCGTTTCGTAAATCATAGCCATATATATTGTACCCACTTAGCGCTGAACTCTTGAATCCAGGATCGAAGTATTTCCTCAAACGGTAAAATCTTTCAGGCAAGAAGCTTTAAGTCATCTCTACCCCACCCCTGTCCAAACAAAGTTTGTCACAACCAGATTTTGGTAGTCACGTGACCATGATATACCAGGGTCTTTTCTCCGCGCGGTGGGTTGAAAAGAGCCTGGATACGATGTTGGTGCACTTTCAAGCCATTCTCAACTTAAATTGTAGCTCATTGTTAGCCGCTATGATGTTCACCCGCGTTTCCAAACAATTTATTTGTGGGGATTATGATGAGATTAATACACGATCGGAAATCGCATAGAAAATCGGCCACTTTCATGAGGCAGTTCGCAGGCCATGTGCGTGCTGGCTCACGTGAGTTGTCGGCCGAACTTGATGAAATTTTCTGAATTCTAAACACACACACACACACGCAAAACAATAATAAGTGAACTGCCCATATATAGCCAAAAACAAAATCAAGACAGAAAAAAATCAATCAAAGTTATCTGATAGTGTTGAGATCTTTATTCACCCTCCATAGTTGACTGGGTTTGTTTTATGTCAATTCGTCAGTCGTCAAGTACACTTTCCACGACTGATTCGAACTTTAAAATCCGTTTTAATGGCCAATTGGGTACACACATCTGGCAAAAAAACAACCCGACTTCTTTTGGAGGTAGTAATAAACGGCCAATAAACAACAGATTTTAGTCATTTGACATGGAAGTTAGATCGCACCTTGTTCTTCGTCTAATTTTCCCGCCATATTTGATTTCAAGTCAGCAAATGCTTGTTATCCTACAATATCCCTAGTATCCTCTTCAATCATTCCATTTTGTCCTTTATCTTCCTAATTTTATTGTATGAATCCACATGTACCACAACGCTCCTTCGCTCCTCATTCATCTCGCGCCAGCCTTTGCTTTGTCTCGCGTGTATTGATGACGTTGACACGCAAGATATTCGTTCTACGCATGCGCAGCTAATACTGGTCAGCCCGTATTTCGCGAGCCTCGACAGCCGCAATTTCCGATCGTGACTCACGGCTGCGTACCACGTGACTAGCCGATATTTCGTACATACCGCGTGCGCGGTAGCTTGATTGTCACCACTTATTGGTGAAAGATAGTGTTTAAATTTAAAGATGATGTATTCCAAAATTCGGAAGATAGCCATGCTACCTGTACGTATGGTTTGAATTTCAGTCTCCTATACGCTGTCTTTTGACAAGATCAGACCGCGTAGAGAACTAAGACTATATAAGTACTTTAGGCCAACATGTCCGCCATGTTTGGCTTCAATCGACGAGTCACCACTACAGTTAACTTATGTTTTGAGGTCGCTGTTCCAACCCAACCCAGGTAGCCCAGCCCCACTCGGCTCAACTCAACTGACTTACAAACTTATACTTGGTTTGTTCTGTGTAGCTTGACAGTGCAAATCGGGCCAAGATAACAGATCTTGGGTTTTGCAAGCCAGAAGCAATGATGTCTGGATCGATCGTTGGAACACCGATTCACATGGCTCCAGAATTGTTTTCGGGGAGATATGATGGCAGTGTGGATGTATACGCGTTTGGTATTCTCTTCTGGTACATCTGCTCAGGTCAGGTCCGATTACCACTAAATTTTGAACAATGCTCTAGCAAAGACCAGCTATGGACGTGCGTGAAGAAGGGCACGCGTCCCGAACGATTGCAACACTTCAGCGACGAATGTTGGACATTGATGGAGAAATGCTGGGATGGCGTTCCAGAAGAGAGGCCTTTACCAGGAAGCATTGAAATAACGCTAGGAAAAATGCGCGAAATGTTTGAAAATCAAAAGAAAACTAAACGAAAGTAACTCTTTTTTATTGAACATCATATAGTATAATGTGCCTGTGAGACGCCGTTCACACATAGGGTTTTCAAAATCACGTTTTTTCGCCAATTAAATTATTATGTTTCAATTCTTACGAACTTGTGTAATCTGAAAGTGCACATGATATGAAGAATTACCCTTTTTTTATAATTGTATTTTGAAGAACACTTAAAATAATGAAAAATGGCCTTTACATGCACGCGCATCTTAACCCGTTTTTGCGTTATTTAAGGCACAGTGTCACAATGACGTAAACTTGAAAAACTTCGTCTACAAATTCAAGTTTACATGATTAACATGGTGAATATTATACACGTCAAAACTTGGACTAAATAGTCTGTAAGAAAATGCACTAATGACTTTTTAATAATATTATTCCTTTAATCTTGTAATATGAGCTATGGCATCATAAGTTGTGGATTGCACAAAACGCCATATTCCTTGGATTCGTTTGACTAATTTATCTGAAACTATGCAGAAGAGGCGTGGGATCTGGATTAATCTGGTTTGAGAAGTTTGGTTCAGGTTCGTCCAACCAATTCGAAGATATGGTCGACTCTATTTCGTGCTATGCCCAACTTTTGACATTATAGCTCAAATTACTTGGTTAATAACTCGAGAAACAGGATATAAAGATGTTAATAGCATGTAGAAGCCATTATCTCAAGCAGTAGTTAAAATACAATCATAAAAAACGGGGGTTAATTTTCATGTCATGTCATGTACACTTTAGTTTCTCACACGAAGTACATTCTTCGAAAATACAAAAACATTTAGAACAAATGTAGGTTGGATATGTGAATCAGGTGTTCTGTTAGAGAGTGTATTTTTATTGCCATCCGGGAAGTTATTTATTTTAATACGTATTTTGAAAGAACACTTGAAATGACAAAGTAACATATTTTGCAGTTTTTCGTTTACTTGCTTTGTTTTTGAGATACTTCAGTTTGTTTGATATGCGATGTGCAAACGTCATTGTGACGTACACATGCATAATGACTTATAAGGTTATATATATTTACTGTGTTCCTCCCACTTGAGAATCTACATGTTTGATGTTGTGATTTCGTTTGATAAGAGCAATATATATATATATATATATAGTAGTAGTACTATATATATATATATATATATATATACACACACACACACACACACACACACACACACACACACACACACACACATATATACATATATATATATATATATATATATATACGTGTGGGTTTTGGTCTACGAAACGCAAAGAGTGCTCGATAACATATAGTTAGAGCAAATATAGATTTTCGCTTACCTCAAAAGTCTGCTACAGGCTGTTTCATCTGCCTGAAGATTCTTTTCTAGATGAAACAGCCTGTAGCAGACTTTTGAGGTAAGCGAAAATATATATATATATATATATATATATATATATATATATATATATATATACAGTAAAACCCCGCATATAAGAACCTGGTTTTTAAGAACCTGTTAGGCTAAGATTGTCCATTTAGACCCCCTTACATAAGAACGTGTTTTAGCCTAAAATTTGAAAAGGTTCTTATTTTATAATTTACTACCAAGAATAGGTTTGTATTTTTTAAGATTGAAGTCATTTAGACATAATTATATGCATTTTTTGTATAAATAATAGGCTGTACCAATATTCTTCCAGGAACAACCACATTTTCCCCCTTAAGAAAATAAGAACTTGTTTAAGAACCTAAATAGCCTAATTTCCCAGTAAGCACCAATTATATAAGAACCTTTTTAGGCTAACTTGAAAAGTACAGGTTCTTATATGCGGGGTTTTACTGTGTATATATATATATATATATATATATATATATATATATATATAGATATATATATATATATTTTTATATATATATATAGATATATATTTGTGAAATCATTACTAATTCATGAGTTTTGCAGCCAATCCAATTTCAGAAATTACGTCACATGTATACCCCTGTAAACCCCATACAAACTAAAACCAATGATGCTAATTAGTTACAACCACTGGTGGATGTATACTCTTCTGATACAACCACTAGTGCTTGTAGCTAATTAGCATCTCAATATCCCAAAGGGATTTTTACTATTCGCCTTCGGCTCGTGATTGTATATTCAATACAACACGGCCAAAAATCCTCACTGCTGAGGGGTGGCTGTATCGGAAAATAAAAATAAATAAATAAACACGGCCGCTCGTGTTGTAAACATTACATATATATATATATATATATATATATATATATATATATATATATATATATATATATATATATAACCGTACCCAATAAGTCACTGTGCATGTGTACGTCATAAGTGTTACATTTCCATATCAAACAAACTGAAATATCTCAACATCGAAGCAATGAAACCAAAAACTGCAAAAGATGTTGCTTTGTCATTTTAAGTGTTCTTTCAAATAAAACAAACTTAATTTTCGTGGCGTATGCACTTTAACGTATAGCGAACATGCATGGCTAAATTAAGTAACAAGCGTCTGCACATAGGTTAGGGTAAGTGTGAATATTCATAAGTGTGGACATAGTCTAAGTACTAGAATTGTTTACAAAGCTTGGTTTCTGTGGTCAGTATACATTGTCAGGTATTAAGTGTGTTAATTGACATGATTTTCTTAATGAATTTCTAATATCCATGTTCATGGTGAGGTTGTATGTAATTTTGTTGCTAGACTCGTATGTTCTTGTGTAAACTATCTGTGGATAGATATAGAAATGTAATTACTGATGATGTTGATTAGTACAACGAATTAGAGTAAGCAATTATAAAATTTGAGATTGTCCTAACGTATGTATGTGTTGTATATTTTTCTAAATCTTTAGTAGGGATTAAAAGATTTAACGTTCCGAGTGAAACTTATGTTTTAATTTACTGAAAAAGAAAATTAAGAAATGGCTCATGGTTTAGCGTGCTCCATCGAGTTTTAGTATACACCCAACCATCGTCTATTACAAATCCTGCATTCTGATTGGCTACTCAACCGTTGTCTATTCGTGATGGACAACGTTTGAGAAAAATGAAAACAAACCTGAAAAAATATGGCAGTAAACTCTCGTTTTGTAGACGTTTTGGAGGAAGTTTTTGAGAGTTTGATAGAAAATTCTATCCCAAAGAAAACTAAAAACGCCACAAAATATGGCATGAAGATTTTTAATGGTAAGGAACGAAATATAATTAAACCGTATTTTATTAATTAAATCTGCTTTTACTTGCCGCTCACGAGTGGTTAAATAACACAACATTTTCGTCAGTTTGCACTATAGAAAAACTGTATTTTTTAGAGTAGGTACAGGGTGTATACTAAAACAATTAGACAACTCGTCCTCGTTGTCTGCGCGAATAGTCAACTCAGGCTTCGCCTTCGTTGACTATTCGCTCATAGACAACTCGGACTCGTTGTCTAATTGTTAAATGGATGCACGCGGGAAATTGGGGGAGCACGAAAAAATCGTAGATTTTTGAGTGCTCTCCAAATTTCCGAAGTGCATCCATAACTCGATGGAGCACACTAAACCATGAGCCATTTCTTTTATAACATAGCATTAAATCCTTTCACAAGCCGGCGAATCGTTTTGGTTGTGTTTTTCTACTTTCGTAGCCAAGTCATTTTTCTTCACTAACATCCAACCAAAAGGACAGTTTAAACTCGGTTACCCAGACCAAGTTTATGTCTTCTGGGTCGTTGTTCTTTATTACTCAATAAAATTAAGTGACTTGGTATTTTGATAATATAATAGGCCATAAAAAGTCAATTTAAAACTCCCCTCTGGCTACGTCCCTGAACTGAATAAAGTTTAACGCTGCTGCCGAAACAACGAGTTGTGGGGTCGTGCTATTGAGCTCTTGCACGTATTCCCAAGCTGGGTGGCAAATCTATAAAAACAAAGAGTTACCATTCCTTATTTTGTCCGCTGAACGTCGGTACTCTGAAGTTGCCACCCAACATGGCAACTTTGACGTCACCTGCAAGAGCATAATAGACCTAAAATACTATTTTTTTGTTAAATAACGACAAATATCGTCTGTATCATGAATAAACTAAGCAGTCCAAGTTGGTAACTAAGCTGAAGTTAGTTACCTCCTTTTCGGTAACTAACCCATACTTATTCAAAAATGGCCGCCGAACTAGACTTTTATGTTCATAAAAATTAGCCCTTATGGCTTCGTTTTAAAGTAAAAATTCTTTTGAATTTCCTGCATGAAAACGAGTTCATGAGAGCTAATTTATATGTACATAAAGAATCTTAATTCGTCGACCATTTTTGAATAAGGTGTATGAGATAAATATTGTTACGCAGCAGGAAATATGAGCAAATGCATTGATTTTATGCTTTGTTAGGGTACATGATCTATGGGTGGACCGTGTATAAATTTGTGTGAGATATTAAAGAGAAAATGAAATAAAAATTAAGTTTGTTTCATCTTCACGATCTCCTGAAAGTGATAAAGAATGACTTTTACAGTTTTTATATATTTCATTTCGTCCACAAGTTCTTTAGAATTGTTTGATATGTAAATGAGATAAATTATGACGTAGATTTATGTGCAGATTATTGTGAGTTATTGGAAAATCATGTATATCTTTGGAATTATTAAACAATATTTAAAACTTTGCACTATATGGACCTCAACACACTAAACATCACAAGACCAAATTTTGTTCGATAATGTCGAAGATATACATGATTTTCTGTATAACTCACATTTATCTGTACATAACTTTACGTCACAGTTCATCTCATTTACATATCAAACAAATCTAAATAACTTGAGAACGAAGTGAAATACGGAAAAACTGTTAAAGTGTAAAAAAACTGTAAAGAAAATAGAGCAAACTTAATTTTCATTTCATTCGGAGCTTTATTAAAGCAGATTTTCGAACAGGCGATCCATGTTTGGCGTTTAAATCGACTTTCTTCTGTTAGAATTGGATAGAGTTCCATTCAAACAGCTCATTTATTAAGACAAACGATAAGTCACTTTACTTGAAAAAAATCGGCTTTGCACAAAAAAGTCAGGAGCATGATTTTTAGACTCTAGGGTAATAATCTCGATACATTCTTCGTTTATTCTGTTATACAACGCTGCACTCCCAGCATTTTCAGGTACGTCTTCTGTTCAGGATATCATGACGTCATTTAACACACTGAAGATGAGATAAATACAGATTCTTGCCTTTCTGATTAACAATCCGCCTTACGAGGGTTGCTACCACTGCATGATCTCTATATAACGATTGTTATATAGAGATCAGTGGTTGCTGTTTCTGATTGGTTTAGATAACCCAACCCAAACAAAACCCTATAATCAGTAACGAGCATGGGAATGAATGTGATCGGTTGCTTATAGCCAGCCAACTCGTTCATATTAGGTATATTGGCCTTTACCAGGCTTACGAATCGATAGTAAGGAAACAAACCGACTTTTCGCCAGACAACAATCACAAGATCACTAATTTTGACAAAAGACAATCCATTTTTGGGGAGATACTCACTTAATTATGTGGTAACACCATATAGTTCGATCTTTTTTCTTTATTTCAAGAGATATCGACAAGTGTTGTTTTAACCTAATTTGTTGTTTTGCCCAAGTCATGCTAATGCTTGATAAATCGGAAATTAATTGCGCAATAGATAGACCCTATGTATGCCTAGTGACTACTATTAATAGCATGATGTTTCGCGAAATTTCCTTTCTTATGTTAATCTTTAAATCCCTCTGGGAAACAGAAAACAATAATACTTGGTTTAACCTCGCAAAAAGATCACTAATGAACAGGATTCTGGTTGTAGTAGTCATTAATATATCCATGCATCATATATATAAAGTCCATTGTGCTGCATGATTGCGCTTAGTCCGGTCATTGATAATGAAGGGGAACTGGATAGGAAACTTAAAACGAATTACGAAACCGGAAACGATGTTTGCACAACTTCCTATGGTAATTATACACTTATAATTACAAGCAACAAATTTCTGCAACATTGTAGCGTCATTATTTAATTCATTTATTCTGTTGTAACTAATTTCTCTTATAATTGTAATAATCCTTTTTCAATATATCTTTCTAATAACTTCTGAAGTGTAAACAAAACTTGACTTGTTCCAAGTTGAATAGCGTTGCGCGTATTACCAAGTGAAACTGGATTGGAGTCTACAGTCGTGGCAATAGAAGCGTTCCTAAAATAATTGTGTAGTTGTATTCCTCACGTTGAACAATTCATTTGATGAAAATATTGCTAAACTTCCTGTTTTGAATTTGATTGGTGTTTGGCAAATAATTCTTTTTCTTATTGGTTATTCAAAAACCAGGAACCAATCAAATTCAAAACAGGAAGTTTAGCAATAATAAACAGGAAGTTCATCAAATGAATTGATCAATTTGAACAAACGAATTGCACAATTATTTTAGGAACGCTTCTATTGCCACGACAGTAACATCTTTTTAAAGTTTCCTAAGGGAGGTAATACGGGCAATATTTTTTGCGATATATTGTTTTGAATTGCATGCTACAATTAAATTGAATTTTCTCGATTTTGATCAATCTCGTCCCCAGAGCCAACACGCGAGCTGGGGAAAAAAGGCTCTGGGACAATCGATTTGAAACTTGACTCTGATTGGCTAAACGTTCGACGTCTACTGCGCTGCGCAGATAATTTCACACCCATGCTCCCAGCGCGGTCTTCATCTGATGGCTGTTAATTTTCGTGAGGAGCGAAGTAGAGTACATGTTTATTTGGGACTAAAATCTGACAAAATATGCGACAAGAGACAAGAAATACTTTTTTGCCTTTGTAATATGTTTGGAATTCCGAATTTGAGTTTCCATCCGAGAAAAGAACGTTTGCGTATGACAGATATGGCACCGATTTCATCATTGTCGATTGCTCGTGGCGAAATATACAGATTTCACAGTCCCGTGCTTGTATGTACAAAAATAAATATCATTGGGAGTGATTTCAATAAAGTTTGTTGGAATATTGTCATGACTATTTGAGTAATAACTTTAATAGATCAATTCATAATTATCTGAGTTTATCGGTTTAAAGGTACATCTATACGACTTTAATATGTTATGTATCTTCTGATTTTAACAAAAATATATTATTTTATCAATTATATGACACTGTCTATAGCTTTTATACGTGAAAAATTACTATTCCTTAATTGGCAGTATTGCCTTGCAAAAGGCATTCCGCATTGCTTTCTTAAAATTATAATGTGATAATCTATATAGTGGTCTAAAGTTAATTAGAAAAGTGCATTATTTTACATGGTTATATCCAAATGGGTTAAATTAAGCATTAGTTGCCAAATTACACCATCCTGTTTTAGACAGGGTCCGACTGCAGAAGATGTTTTTGAGTGTAGGGGGTATGCAGGTTAAGACAATATTAAGTGAACAAACATACTTGCATCAGTTCAAAGTTTTGTCAGACTGTTTGAGCCTTTTTAATAGGCCATTTTCAAAATCACGTGATATGGTTCATACATATATTATGCTGGAAGGATAAAATGTTTAATATGGCATCAATCTCATTCTCAAGTGATGTAGGATCAGTTTATCATGCTTTGCTCATACATCTGTTCTTTACTCAAATCCTGAAGCATTTTCCCCCAATATCGATGGCATTATAAGATGTTGTCCTTCCACAATAATAATTATATGTATGAACCATACCATGTGATTTTGAAAATGGCCTATTGGACATGTCTAATAGGTATACGGCTGTATATCATGCGTATACCTGCATGGTAGTTTCTTAGCTTTCATTTCATTCCCATGGTTATAATAATTATATTAGATTAAGTTTGAAAACTGTTTGTCACCCCCACATGGGGCACGCTTCCATCACCCCTGCTCATGTCATTTAATAATGATACTGACAGATGGTATAATTGTAAGGCATTCATTCATAAAGTGAACAGTCAGTAATGGTTACAAATCAAATTATAGTAAGGTTTAATGCTGCTGAAAATATCACGTTAGAAACTATGTTTAATATTTTCAGCAGTACTCAAACCTTACTATATTTCAATTTGTATTTCAACACTGCCTACGCAGCACACTACTTTATTTCAGTTATGGTTACAGGTCAGTTTTTTTTTTGTTATTGTTTTGAATGGCACCTGGTGGCATAGCAGACATGAAACAGAGAGTTAGAGGGCCCCCAACTCCTAAAGGCCCTCCATCCAATCTATGATCTCATAATTGTGACAATTGAAATTAATTAGTGGAAATGTTTTTTCAGGTGTGTTATTGTGTAAAATTACCAATGCCTGTAATTATAATAAACACTAAATGACTTAAAAAAGCTAGTGGTGTGATTGGCATAGTACTGTTACTGTTTGAGTCATTAATATTTCATGGTCCAAGTTCTCATCAGCAGTATTTACCACCAAACTAGTAGGTACATTACAGTATGAATTTGTGTTAGAGCCACATGACATTCAGATGGTATTTGTTCTGTGTAGCAAAATTGAAAAAAAATAAATTTTTCAATTTTAAATACAGTAAAAGTCCACTGAGTTGGTAAAATTTTGATCTTCAGGCTCTAACCTAAGGCCAAAAAAAAGTCATCTGTTTCTGGTCAGCACGCGTGTCTTCTTTTTTCTTGCATGTCGATACTTTTTTTTAACATTTTTAATATTAATTGACTACAAATGACACCAGCGGATATTAAATATTTGATCAGTCTATTCTCAACCAATGTTTCCTATGAAAACCACTGGTATGTTTGCAGGCACTGATTGAAGGCTTCATATTCAATCATGTGTTCATGCTACATGTACATGTTCAGTATACCATGTGACAAGTATAGTATAAGAATACTCAACATGTTTCAGATGTCTGTTCAATTAAGGTTTGCCTTGGGGGAGGGGGAAAGCCAAAAAAACAAAAAACCCATGTTGATTTTGGGCATGTGCCCTGACCAGAAACAGAATACTTTTTTTTGGCCTAATTTATCTTCAAAGTCTTGAAATAGATAGAAAATAATAATAATACATGTGATAATAATAACACTGTATTTAACCAGGGTAACTATAGAATTACAAGTGTAATTTTCATCTAGGCCCTAAATCTAATAATAACATCTCAAGTCTAATAAGCAAATCTCAGTGACTAGGGTCCCCTAAGGCTAATTTCCTAAGGGTTCCTGGTAGCAGTGGTGGCACTATGGCTGTGCAAACTGTGAACCGCACTGGGGCCCATCAGCCCATCCAAACCCCAAACTATTAACAGACTGCACAGGTTGTCACTCAGATTTTACTCAAAAGTGCTCTCAAAATGCTCTGGACCCCCTACATATGTTGTCACTTTGTGGGAGGGGGGACCCAAATTTTGTTCTCACACTGGGGCCCACACCCACATAGTGCCACCACTGGCCAGTAGTATTGTGGCAATGATTTATTGTTGAGTCTAATAATCCAGCATTATGTGTATCCGATTGATTTCTAAATCAAAGCAACTCTACTGTTAAAATGTTCAGTCATGGTAGATATACTGTACATGTAGCTATCCATCTTAGAGAAATTTTATTTTGTTTACATGTTATCCTAGAAGTTCCTTCTCTCAAAATTCAAAATTTCTTGTTATACTAAAAGCAACTCAGTCTTGCTGATGCTGTGCACATCGAGCTATTATAGTTTAATAATAATATACTGTTGGATGGTGTCACACATCAAATGTCATCATCCATCTGATCCAAGTATACACCATAACATCCATTGTACCATACACTAATGTCTTGGGTGCATTTATTTTCTTCTGTCTAAGTTCATCAGCAAGTCAGGTTAGGATCTGGTGTGGCTTGTTTTCTCCTGTGTTTGTCTGACTTGCCACAGCAAAACTATATATTTCACCGCTCTGGGTTTACTTCAATAATGTTTGCATTGATAATTAGTAAGCCCTAAAGACTCACACTCTCATTTTCTCTGGTTTGGGTTGCTGTTGCAGTTAAAGCCAATTTAAATTAATCAGGAAATCTTGTAGTAAGCAAGCCCAGTTTCCTATAAGCATGGTGAAAATCGTTCCTAAAAGACCAAATATAAATACACATCAAATTAAATGAGTTTAAATAAACAAATATATACTAAAATTAGAACCATACATATATTTTGGCTTGGTTTTAAAATTTATTATTTCACACTGGAATTAACTATATGAACTGAACTTTGGACCAGATTAGGTTAGCATTTAATAGGCCAGACAATTAACCACTATAACATACCAAACCACACTACGGTAATTCAAAAACAAGCATTTATGAGAAAAGCATACCTTCATATTGTCGACAAATACTTCTGGATGGGCAAAAATTAGGTGATACTTCAACAGCAGATCATACAGTCGAAGTGGTACCACCATATTAAGGAACATCTGCGTTGACTCTCCCCTTTCAGAAAATCGTACACGGAAGGCAATAGTTGAAAAATTAAGGATTTACCAAAGCCAGTTGGCAGCAAGCACATCTCGGGAGTTACAATTCAAATGCCAGTTCACATACCAGTTAAATGCCATGAGTTGTTAATTAAATGCCAGTTCACGCGAATAGCGTCCTCTGCCAATTTTTCCCCAAAGAAAAATCAATGGCAGCATCAAGCGAGCAATTATCGTCTCCTCCACCGTCTGTCATAATGAATTAAAGTAATATTTTCGCCAATATTCTGCAATCAATTTTCGACCGCGTAACAGGTTCTAAAAGAGGCTAGGTACGAAATAACTACTGCGCAGGTCACGGGACACCCAAAAATTGGGTGTCTCAAATCGATTTGCCCAGAGCCATTCAACTTGCCCGCGCGGCCGGGCATATTTGGCTCTGGGGACGAGATTGGATTTTGATTTGCTAGAAGCATTGTTGCATTGGTCCCAGCCCCCAAGCCGTGCGCGACTTCAAGGTAAACATGGCCGCCGAAGCTCCTTTTGGTCCATGTGCAAGCGAACCACGAGAAATCTTTTTTAATGCTGTGAAGTTTGTGTTGGGGAATTGGCCAGTCGTTCGATTATCAGTTGAGCAAGGATTTGGAGGACAGTATAGCAAAGAGAAGGAAAGGTGGCTGGAAGAAGTAATTTTCAGTTTATTTTTTGAAAATGGTAATAAATTCTGATTTGATTTATTTTCGCCCATATATAAGTTTACATTTTAACAAATTACATTATGTATAAAATTATAATATTGAAGGGCTAGGGGCCTACTACAAACCTATCCAGGCTTTTTAAATATTTGATAAGACTCCTAGTTTACATTTAAGTTTTTGTTCCTACATGATCGGTTCGAAATGTTATAAAGGAAAGAGATGAAAAGAGATAATAATATTATATACAAAATAAAACATTTAAACGATATTTGTACATTATATAAGTATGCTTTGATAGCTTGGCCAAAATGTGCTAGTGCAAAAGATTGTACTACCAGGTTTTGACCAAAACACAACAGAACGTATGTAATCCACATGAGAAGCTTTTGCCAGGGTGCTTATTGTGTAAACTTCATTGTGAAGATATGCCAAGCCTTTCAAAATGTCATGTTGAGACCTTCAAAATGCCATGCCAAGATCTTTAAAATGGCAATAATGCCACACCAACATCCCCAAAATGCTACACTATGCCATTATAGATTCTGGGTGTACACAACCTCATACCTAGGACCTTCTCTGCTTTCAAAATGGCTTCCTCATTGACTTTAATACAAATATTCAATCAACAACAATAACAATAACAATAACACGATCGATGAAAATAATTAGATCAGCACTAAAGATTTTGACTTTGTATATTTCTAAACTTTTTAAATTAGATTCGGAAAGTCCAGAAACAAATAAACACTTCTTGCTTGCATTTAGAATAAGCAAATATGTTGTAGTATGGACACTACTTACTAAAGATTAAGAAATGTCTTCAGTTATTATTTGTACGTTTTTTGTTATTCTTGGTTGTTTAAATATAGTTCGCTGAATAGTTTTACATATGCAAGCCAGCTACAGCTATACTCTGTTTATCAGTGACTGTACTGAGCCCCCCCCACCTCCCCCTCCCCTGTACATTGTGAGTCACTCATCAAAATATTCCAAAATGCTTGGGGGTCTTCTCCTCCACCCTGCTGTTTTGAGAAGGCCCTGGGTATGAGGTTGGGGTGTGCATTGGAAAGGGTCCCTGTAGCAATTTCTGAACTGAAAATGCACCAAATACTTTACACACCATAGACCAGTATGCGGCAACCACTACAATGCTATTTTATAGACATCTGATCTTTTTTCCATACTGACCAAGCCAATGACTTCAATAAGGTTTAGGGGTTTTAACCACTCAAAAAAAGGAGAAAAAATTTAATTTCATTATAATGAATTATTATCAGACTTCTCAATATGGAAAATAGTATGTATATGCTCAAAGGCACACATAATTTGATTTGTGTGTGTGATGCATGTGAGAATGACTAAGTCATTAAAGGTATCTACAGTCCATTCTGTGCATGTACAAAACTAATGTTTACATTTATAATTACAAAAAATATACTGATACCTCTTTCAAGATTGTGAGCTTTTCTTGTTTCCTCTTCATTACATTGTACTTGTACTCAACTTTAATTTAAAGTTTAATTTAACATAATAACAAAATATCTCATTCTCTCAACAGAAGGAGTAGACCAACTAGATGTTGAAGATTACTTAGCAGAAATCTTAAGTAATGAATTTAATGTGATAATTGAAGATGGCAGTCTTCCAAAGGTACTTACTGCATGTAAGATTACAAATGTAAGTTGTTCTTCTGCAGCATAGGCGCATGAATACACGAATAAGATTGATGAGTTCAAATGAATCACTGCTGTAGAGAACAGTTAACTATCTAACTTCCTCAACTGGGAATCGAACCTATAAGAGGCTTAAATTTCTTAAAGTGCCTATGAAACGAAAATTAAATCTGTCTTATTTGAAAGAACACTTAAAATGGTAGAGTAACATCTTTTGCAGTTTTTCGTTTCCTTGCTTCGTTGTTAACATATTTCAGTTTGTTTGATATTCAAATTAAACATTTTGGCGTCACATGTACATAATGAGTTATCGAAAAAGTTATATATCTTTGCTATTATCAAATATAATAATTTGACAATCTACATGTTTAGGCCATGTCCACACTAGTCCAAAAACGGAAACCTTGTATATCAAAAACGTATCAAAAGTTTTTCCGTCCACACTCTCGTTTTAATTTCGAATCGTTTTCGCCGTTTAGTAAAACGTTCGAAAGATCTACAGGAGTATGAATGAATAGTTGTAGGTGACTGAAACCAAGGTAACCAAATCGTGACATCATCGTTTTCCAAAAGCTTCGTTTTTGCCGTCCACACTTGTCCAGAAAAACGGCGTCTTCGATTGGCTCCACTCTGGAGAGCGTTTTCTTAACGCTCCGTTTTCGGTCACCGAAGACGCTGGATTAGTGTAGACGAAAGGCCTAACCGTATCAAAAAGTTTTCGTTTGAAAACGGATTAGTGTGGACATGGCCTTAGTGTTGTGGGCAAAACACACCCACATGCTTACTTCGAATTAATTTAGTTTGATAATAGAAAAGATATATAACCTTCTCCGATAACTCATAATATGCACGTACGACGTCAAAATGTTTAATTTGCATATCAGACAAACTGAAATATTTCAAGAACGAAGGGGCAAGGAAACGAAAATCTACAAATCTATCATTTTACTGTCGTTTGTGTTTGCACCGTTTCCGTTTGGAAACCCCGCCCGTCAAAACATGTTTAAAACATGTTCAAAAGTTAACTGTTTTGAAATTAACACCGTGCATGGATTGGCAAGACGTGATTGGCTAAGAGCACAAACATGTACGTATCGAAGGGGAACATATAATATGTTTCCAAGGAAAACTGTTATGTTTGACGTTGAAATAGAACATGTTTTGATGGGCGATGTTTCCACTTAGGTGCAAGCGACTGTAAGTTCAAATAAGACAGACTTAATTTTCGTTTCATAGGTGCTTTAACCTATCACACAGGTATTGGGACTCTCGGTCAGAACAGTCAGAAATATGCGTTATCCGATATTGTGTATATTACCATAGCTTAACGGGGGATATCTAGGGGATATGTAATCCACCTAAACGAATAGCTAGGTATCTAGCTTCAGGATGAAGCGTAGGCTTAACTAAAGTCATTACAGTGTAGGTGAATCCACAACAGTGATCCAGCTTCATTTATTCATGCAAATACTTTTAGTAACTTAATCTTATTCCGCAAACCTAATCAGTGCCACCATGAAGGTAGCCTCCCCGCAGTAGTTTTTAGGGAAGTGTTAAACCCGCTCCCACTAACGCCAGCTTGTTGGAGCACAACGCTCCGTTTTAAGCGATGGACCAATCAAATTTAACTTTCTAGACCGTAGCCGTGACAAATAAAGTTGTCTGGCGTTAGCACGCGAGTATTAAAAATGATCTGGCGTAAATAAATTCGTCCAACTCGAACCAGACAACAACGCAACGTAAAGTGTTCATTCACAGTGTGGGTGAACCTTTCATTTGTCACTTGTCGAGACGTCTCTGAGGCACGGCCGAATAAAATTGTCTGGCATAGCCGCTCAAGGCGGTAAAATAATAGAGTCGTCTATAAAGGCTGGTTTCCACTCAGGAAAATGTTCCTTGGACAGAAAATTTTTCTTTGTCTTGTGAGCTCTCGATCGGGTGAAACTGAAGCGAACTTAAGACAAAGAAAAATTTTCTGTCCAAGGAAAATTTTCCTGAGTGGAAATGAGCCTTAACGACAACGCGATGTAACGAGTTATCAAAGATCAGAGACACCCCAGTTTCCAGATATTAGAAGTCTGAGTGATGATAAAAAGATTGGAAAGAAATTTGGGACTCAAGCTACAGCGAGGTCACTCAAGCCGCCAGGCAACGGTAGGCAACGAACTAAGGAATACATTTTAATCATTTAAACTGTGTAATGTCACCAAGGCATGTCCACACGTATGCGTTTTCTTAGCGTTTTTATATTGTTGTCAGTCCTCAGGGGTGCAGAAAACAATGGTCTCATTACCTGAAACAATATGAAAACGCTAGGAAAACGTACTATACATGTGGATGGGGTCTAATTTTCACGAGTAAAGCATGCATCAACTAAAAATAGTTGAAATGTTTTCAATGTTCTATCATAGGTGCAATGAGCATGAAAAATTTAAAATTTTCACGACCCACACCTGGTCCCTGTGATTGGCTGATCTATATTTGGCACAGTACCGTATTGATTTGATTGGTTCGCGGTGCACAAAGAGTACACAATATTGTCCTCCAACAAGCAGGTGTTTGTGGGGACGTATTTTGCGGCGTCCCTTAAAAACGTCTACGGGGGAGGCTACCATGAAGGGCGTATAAAAACGTCCACGCGCTTCACCGCAAATGGTCCTGGAGCCGAGTTAAGTTTTCCGTTTTATGACTGCTATCGCTTCTATACGTTGGGTGAACACCGCTGCCAAACGATTGCGCATGCGTGAATTCGCTAGAGTAAACATTGCAATAGAAGTGGGAACTAGCCGTGGCGACAACAACCAGACAGTGAAGACTAAGTAAGAGTCGACTATTCATTTGTGTTTTAAAAAAAGGGTAAAGAAAATTTCGAGGGGGTAATTTCAGAATATGTTACAATATTGACAAAGAAGCCATGCACAAATGACCTACCTTATCGTTTTTGGTAGTATGCTTATATTTTTAACTATTGCGTCGGACACTCGGACCAGTCCAAATATTTCAGTGTTTTCCCGCTCTTTTCTTGAGGACGAGCTCGGACGTCGCGCATTTGCAAAACGTTTGGCAGCGGTGTTCGTTGGGTGTCTTTTTTTACCTTAGTCGTCGTACAGGTACTTGTTTAAATTTAAGTTAAATCCCCCCCTGAGGTGAATTAGAAATTTAGGCTTCTAATTTTAGTTTTTGAACGTTATTTTCGTCTTTCATGTTATGACTGTTTATCTAAATTGTCTTACACTGTATTATTTTCAATATCACGACCACCTCGGTTTTCATTGTTCTCACAGGGAGATTTAATCTCAGAAATAATCCGATGCATAAAGATTAGGTAAGATTAGTAACTAATCATACCTAATCTTTATACGTTAGGTACGATACCTAACGTTTACGCCAAAGTTCGCTTATGCATATAATTAACAAATATATACATGCATGAAGTGAACACTTATCGAATTCCCAATAGTATTAATCACAACTCAGTAATTTATTCACTCTGAAGTTGTTGACTCCGCCAAAAGCGTTCTTGTTTTACTCTCCTTCTTCCTCGGAAACCGTAATATTACAAAGTGATAGCATGGCAATTCGGTTGATTAGCCCAAGGTTTGAGGGTACATTTAATCATTTATTCTTATTCTTATTTTTTTCTTATAGTGTTTATTTAACCGGCAACCAACACACAATGCTTTAAGCCTGATTCACACTAGCGACATAAGCATAAGCACAAAAAACAAAGCATAAGTTTTCTTCTTTTTGCCTTTTGTTTTGTCCTTGTGCTTATGCTTATGTCTTTGTTTTTGTTTTTGTTTTTGTTTCAAAATTTAAATAGATAACAAAGACATGTATTTTTATTGACGCTCCTGTTTACCTTGTTTAATTCAATGTTTAAGGTTTCACAAAAGTTATGTAACTACTATGAATCATGCAAGAATGGCGAACACTCTAGCGTTGCAGCAGAAATTATGTCTGTTAAATTGCCAAAGTTGAACGTAAAATGTCACGATTCCAATGAAGATAATGCAATGGAGTCTGTTGTACACGATGTAAGTGTTTTAAAGTCAACGAGAATTTGTTTGAAACCAGACGATTTTCGTAATGGCCATCACTGACTTTAAATGTGCATTTATATGGAGATCGTTATTAGATGGTTATTCTGAATTCTGATTGGTGGACGCATTGTCTGTATATGTGCATGCATATGGTCTGCGGTTTGTCTTTTTGCGTATTTGCATGTTTCTCACTGGGTAGAGCGTTTCGTCTGTCATCTGATGTTTGCACGGGTTGATTCTGCTCAACGACTAAACGTTTGACCCATGAGTTTCTAACTTTCAAATTAGTTGTTGAAGTGATCACGGAATGTTATCTAGGAAACAACGGTTATCATGGGGAAAAACTACATCTTACTGAGGAAGTCGTCAAAACTGCGTTGCCTATTTGATTTAATTGTACTCAAGGTATATATATATATATATATATATATATATATATATATATATATATATTTAACAATTAGATTATGAGCTCGAAATTTCTATGAGTGAATAGTTGACGAGAGCGGAGCTCGAGTCAACTATCATTTCATAGAAACTGAGAGCAAATAATCTAATTGTTTTAGTAGAAACTAACTTGTCTACCTTAGTTCTTCCAAATTATTTCAAAAAACGAAGCATAACCATTGTTTCTGTGCGAAAACCAAGGCAAAACAATCTGTCACTCCTCGTGTCCTCCATGTTGTTTTACTGCATGGCCGCGCGAGTACTGGTACTCAATTTGCTACTCGCTATCTATCGACGAATAGATATCGAGTAGAGTAGCCAATCAGATTGCAGCATTTGCAATAGAATACTAGTAAGTTTCTACTAAATATATATATATATATATATATATATATATATATATATATATATATATATATATAATCGAAATATGGTTTAGTAGGTTAATACTGCCGAAACAGAGAACGTGAGTGGTCTAACGTTTCGAGCGAAGGCCCTTCGTCAGACAGGGCCTTCGCTCGAAACGTTAGACCACTCACGTTCTCTGTTTCGGCAGTATTAACCTACTATACCATATGTCGATTGTTGTTTCAACACTGCCTACGCAGCACACTACTTTTATTATATATACATATATATATATATATATATATATATATATATATATATATATATATATATATATATATATATATATACAGTATATAGTTAAAAGCTTCTAGGACAGCGTCGGCCACGGTTGAAATCCAAATATTACCAGGGTTAAGTCACGTTGGCCTGAAAAACAGAGAAAAATCTTCTCGACGTTTCGAGCGAAGGCCCTTCGTCAGGAGAAATTAGTAAACAACTCACATGTGGTCACGCGTATTTATAGCAGAGCTACAATGGGAATCACGTGAACACATGTAAGCCAATAAAAACAAAGTAAACAAATAAATTAATATGTAATTTTAGCCTGTGTGCAGGTGCTGACCCAATTTGTGGGTCAGGTACCTGCAAATAGGCAAAGAAACAGGTTATAAATTACTATTTAAATCATCAGAAAAAGGTTAAGGAAAAGGTGTGGAATATGGTGGTGGAGTGAGCTAAATGAAAGAGAATCGCTCATTGAGGCCGTGAGGCCCTTAAAAATGACCCAGAAACATCTTCCATTTTCTCTGAGAAACCCCTAGTATCTTTTCGGCATAGCAAAAACATCCGGGAAAACGTTGTTCACAGCTCACTGCAGCAAGCCTTGGTATCACATGTTGGCACCAGCTCTTGCTGTCGTGGTAGGTGCAACACCTGCAAATACTTAGACTCCTCAATTTCAATTTCGGCTCCAAAATGTAGGTTCAACATAACCCACAGTTTCACTTGCACTTCCTCCAACCTCATTTACTGTATCTCTTGCAGTAAATGTCCCATGCTTTACATCGGAGAAACTGGAAGACGTTTAGGTGACAGGTTTGTTGAACACCTTCGTGATGTCAAAAACAATGTGCCAAACAAACCTGTTGCCAGGCACTTCAACAGTGCCAACCACTCCCTTTCCAACATGAAAATCTGTGCCATTCAGCCCATTACAGGTTGTAACGATACTCGTCGTAAACAAGAAATGCGTCTCATTTACAAACTTGGTACCATTCACCCTCACGGCCTCAATGAGCGATTCCCTTTCATTTAGCTCACTCCACCACCATATTCCACACCTTTTCCTTAACCTTTTTCTGATGATTTAAATAGTAATTTATAACCTGTTTCTTTGCCTATTTGCAGACCCACAAATTGGGTCAGCACCTGCACACAGGCTAAATTTACATATTAATTTATTTGTTTACTTTGTTTTTATTGGCTTACATGTGTTCACGTGATTCCCATTGTAGCTCTGCTATAAATACGCGTGACCACATGTGAGTTGTTTACTAATTTCTCCTGACGAAGGGCCTTCGCTCGAAACGTCGAGAAGATTTTTCTCTGTTTTTCAGGCCAACGTGACTTAACCCTGGTAATATATATATATATATTCGCTTACCTCAAAAGTCTGCAACAGGCTGTTTCATCTAAAAAAGAATCTTCAGGCAGATGACAATTTTCGAAAACAGGGGGTGCTTATATCCTTCTTGCCGGAACGTGGGAGTGTGGGGGCGAAACAATACATGCATTCATGGCTTTTGTTGCGCTGTTTGCGCGGAATTTATTTCGATGACGACATTGACTGATAATTTCTGCTCTTTTGTTGAGTAAACAATTCTTGTTTTTATCTTTCAAAGTATAAAATTTTTCTTCTAAACATAAATTACATCGTTTTGAACCTCCCGTGTACGAAATAGAATGTTTTAAAATTTGCCAATTAATACTAAAATCCTTATTGTTTTCTTTCAATGCCCAAATATATTTCGAAAGTTCGGTGTCGTTTGCATGCTTTTTATGCTGAAAAGATTTAGTGTGGTTGGCCAATCGCCCTTTGAATGTGGTTGAAGTCATGCCAATGTAATTCTTGATCGTGTTTGTGTTGTTTACTGTGACTGTTGCTTTGTATACTATGTCCCTAGTCATGCATTGTTTTCTAAGTGGACAATTCGTGTTTTTCCTACAATTGCAACTGCTAGTGCCCTTATCCTGTGGCATGTTATTCCTAGATATGTGTGCATTGTGTTTAGTGATTATTGACTTAACATTGTTCATGCAGCTGTAACTTACTTTGACTGTGTTTCTGTTAAAAATCTTATGGAGCTTGTGGTGTGGTGGGAAGTGCTTGTCAATTAGGTTTAGGAAATTACGTCCTATGTTTGTGCTTACATGCACTCTTGCTAAAAGGTGGGTTGAACCAAGTGATGTTGCGTTGCCCATTCCTGCGTGGTTGCTGTGCTGTGTGTTGAGTGTAGCTAAGATCATGATCAAAGTTGCTGTGCCTAAGTGCGTTCTGATATATGGGCGCAGATTCCTGAAAAACTTGTTCGTCTGATGAGAGAAGTGCAATGCGCTTGTTGATTGATGCAGGTAACTGTCTTGTGATGCTTGGTGGGTGGTTAGAGTGCTTATTTATGTAAAGCGTATCGTCATTGGGCTTCCTATAGGGCCTATAATTTCCATTGTTCATCCAATTATATATAATGTCCAATTGTCATCTGCCTGAAGATTCTTTTTTAGATGAAACAGCCTGTTGCAGACTTTTGAGGTAAGCGAAAATCTATATTTGCTCTAACTATATGTTATCGAGCACTCTTTGCGTTTCGTAGACCAAAACCCACACATATATATATATATATATATATATATATATATATATATATATATATATATATATATATATATATATATATATTTAGAACAATTATTATGGGACAATGAACTTGGGTGGAGAATAATGATATTATTAGAGAGACTTCACTATAAGTAGAGAAACTCAGCCGGGCCAAGTAGAGTTTTCTCTACTTGTCCGGTATGGTTCGTCACTCGGAGTAACACCTATAATATCATTATATATATATATGTATATATATATATATATATATATATATATATATATATATATATATATATATATATATATATATATATATAGTGTAATTAAAGTAGCGTGCTGCGTAGGCAGTGTAGAAACAACAATCGAAATATAGTAAGGTTAGACATACTGCCGGAACAGAGAACGTAGGAGTCTAACGTTTCGAGCGAAGGCCCTTCGTCAGAGAGAAACGTGAATATGCATATTGACTATTCTTATTATTCTTGTTTAATTCCATAGGATGTCGCCGGACAGCTGGAAGATTTAAACCTTGCAAGGGAAGAAGCTTGTTCATCAGCTGGTACATCTTGTGAAGAAAACACAGCCCAAGGTATGTTTTTCCTAGCTATTTTCGAAAGATGTATACGGGCAAGCTGTATTACAGGGGGTGGACCAAAAAAAAGTGGCCATTAAAAATATGGTTACTGGGGGAATAACTATTATTCGAGAGAAGAAAAATATGTAAAGTGATATGTTTTAGAATGCATGGGTCAGTATCTGCTCAAATACGATATCCAATTCTATAATTTTGTTATTGGTTTAAAAAATACATTAACTTTGAAAGCATGCTACTGTGAAGCTGTAGTGAAATCAAGTGAAATGGCAACTATTTTGCTGTTATAACACTTTCATAGTATACAAACTCCATTAATCATTTTGAAGACCAGTTTGGAATAAGTCGAACTAAGATTCACCTAATTTGTTATAAGATTGAAAATCATGAAAAATTAATATCCACCCCCTGTATATCTATTATTGAAATAAGTAATGCGGGATAATTATTTATTGGGAGAATGTCAGATGTCGAATCAATACAATTATCATTCATTTCGTCTCTATCCTGCATTCTTTTTGGTTAATTCACATGCAAATAACTGAACGTTTTCGGAGTATGCGCGCTAGTGTTAGCGCTGCTGACTGCAATTCTGAAAATAATTTTCGGAAACATGGCGGTGATGGCGGCTAGTTAGAGACTATTTGGAATATCCATAACGACAATATACTTCAGAAAAGAAGAAGTTAAAAGGAAGATTTAATGAGATAAAAAGCAAGACTCGTGCCAACAAAAAGTAAGTTTTACAAATATTTTAGTATGCTGAAGGGCGAAGACAGAGAGGGAAGAATAGCGATGTCTAACTTCAGGCATTTCAAATTTTTAACTATTTTATGAATGAACTTGAACTGATATATTGCAAGATATCATCGCTCCAGTTATTTGCCGATGCCGAACGCAGAGGCAAATAACTAGTACTCGCCACTGACAAATCATGATATTTTGCTCAGACTCGTCCAATGATTGATAAATATATGTACACGTTAAGTAAAGTGAAAAGGTTGTGCGCTCTTGAGATTTTTAGTAACGAAATACTGACGTTTCAAGTACTTTGAACAAAGCTTTTCAGCACATTTCACCTGCCTCGTACCTCGGCGTCTTTGGGAGAGGGTGTCGCGCGAAGGGGCTGATGGGAAGAGGGCACTGTGCTCCAACCACTGATCAGTGGTTCCAACCCCATCGCTCCTTGCGCGCTCCTGTTTCCAATCGAGCCTGGGTACGAGGCAGACATTTTGCTGTGAAATATGCTGCTCTGATGAAATGCTCCACTCAAAGCGTCAGAAAGTTCTTTACAAAAAGCCTCGGCAGTTTACCACCTAGGGAAAACACCCCACAGTAATTCAATTTCCCAAAAGAGTTGACTGGTGACGGGTTAAGGCCTGGCCAAACGCTTTCAACATTTCATTCAACATCGTTCAACATTGTTGATTCAACCGTGATTCAACATGTTGAAAGCGGTTGGCCACCCTGTTGAATGGTGTTGAATGATGTTGAACGAAATTTGAACATGTTCAAATTTTGAACATGTTCAAATTTTCGTTCAACATGCGTTCAACAATGTTGAACGATGTTGCATGAAATGTTGGAAGCGTTTGGCCAGGCCTTTAGTACTTGGGATTGTTTGGAGGGATAAATTTCATGCTTGGTAGAAACGATCCCAAGAACACTAGCGCTCAATGCTCTTTACCAGTCTTCAACTCTTGGGAAATGGTCAATACTATACGTTTACATGCACGTGTCTGGACTAATTCGATACCATGCCGGAATGAACTGTCGATAATGTTGAGAACGAAATACACTGCACTGACGTTTCAAGTTTATCATGGGTCTTTCTCGTGTTTTGGTTTTAAAAATCTCGGCAGATCACCAGCTTTGTTTTCTTCAATCGTTGCTATATATAAACCACTGATCTCTATATAAACTGGATTGCTCATCTGGCTCCAAAAATGAAGCCAGCGGAGATGACGAATTGGGAGTACTAAGATGGCCGCCACGGAAACTTTGTATGTTTTCGTAGCCCGAAAAGAGACGAAAAGGGCCACATTAAAAATATTCCTGCCATTGGTATCAAACCATAGAACATTGTACAAGGTTTAGAAGCTTCAGTATATAGAGAGATCAGTGATATATAAACACGGATATTTTAATATTTCATTTATAAATCGCAGAACTTTTTTTAATTTCTTGGTGACTGTGAGCTCTTCCTCATGACAATTCGTAAAATCGTCTAGCCAAAAGAAATGCATTACTAAAGTCTGCATGGTTTTAGAAAGAATTATTCAGTCAGTCAGTCAGTCAGTCAGTCAGTCAGTCAGTCAGTCAGTCAGTCAGTCAGTCAGTCAGTCAGTCAGTCAGTCAGTCAGTCAGTCAGTCAGTCAGTCAGTCAGTCAGTCAGTCAGTCAGTCAGTCAGTCAGTCAGTCAGTCAGTCAGTCAGTCAGTCAGTCAGTCAGTCAGTCACAGTTAAATGTTAATTTACCGTTAACTTAACTTGGTTGTCCTTCAGATATGAACGGACTGAATAATTCGAGTGATAAAGACGAGGCAGAAAAAGAAGAAGAAGGATGGATGGTAGTTCAGCGTTCTAAAAAGAAACATTAACCGTCTTTATGGAGCCAAATATTATAAACGTGTGGAACGACGTGAAAATTTTGAATCGTTGTCACGCCCGCAAACGTCAACGAATTCTGAAATAAATGAAGTAAACAAAGACAATGACTACTTGAGAAAATGTATATTGCTCATTTTAATGGCCATTGACAACATTATACATCTTAGAAATCTGTCAGTATATTTTTCACTACAAAACCACTCCTGCACGAGAGCGCTTCTGCAGCTAATCATATTCTTTATCGGATGTATTTTTTAAACGTTCAACAATTGGCGACGTTTGTTGAACGTTTGTGGGCGTGGCCGCGATTCGAACTTTTTACTCCATTCCACACTTCGATGGTTTCCGTAATATACTGCATATCTTTGGCTGGTACTATTAGGAGATCTATTGATTCATGTGCCAATACTGGTATTTTCATCTGGTTCACACTGGGTGGCTATATTCTAACGAATTTATTTGGCATTAAGAATGAACTTGCAGTACCTACTATAGGCACTACACCGTGCAGGAGTTGAAACATTCAGGTTTTATAAAGCGTGTTCAACTGAAACATGCATGATAACCGAAAATCACCAAATGAATTATACTCAAAAAGTGATTAAATTGGCTCCCAATAAACGATTAAAGCTGCTTGTGCCAAAGAAAAAATCTATTGATCGTAATGTCAACTCAATATGACAGGACAAAATGAAAAACACAATACCAGCGCGAACTTTGTTGGTGCCCTCGACGAAACGTTCGTTATGGTCAAATTGCTGACCGACTATCTCGTCAGCCTGTTGCGCTATTTATTTACTTATATGTATATAGGCACTCTGGCATGTATTTTTGCTATTGATAATTCCTAAATTTGCATGGTGAAATTATCTATAATTTTGTCAAAATAAACTTTCTCATAGAGAGGGATTCTGAACAACATTTTATTAAATATAGAATTACTGACACAGTGCTGATTCCTTTGTCCTGATTTTCGTTAAATTTATTACTTAAATTTTCTGCTACGTAATCTTTAACATTTAGTGCATCTACTCGTTCTGTTGAGAAAATGAGATATTCAGATAATGAGATGCTTCACCAAAAATATTAAACTAAGTACTGTGTATAAAAGCACGATGCATATATGCATTTTTATATATTGTTTTCTTAAAATCCCAAATGATTCATATGACTTAGCGGTCATTTCATTGTAGCGGTACACCAATCGGCCGCCGTGGCGTCATGCCAGATGAAAACGGTCTATAGAGTCGTTTGGTACACCAAATGATGCATTGCTAAACTAGAAGAAATGGAATCTCCAACAACAAAACGTTTCACAACTTGTCTGCAAGCCACCTCAATCCTAAAAAGATCATAAAGCGTTGAATTATTACGAGAAAGTATCTTTCCGGTTTGTGAGATTTTTAGATAGTTGTGATCTTTGGAACAGCCTGAGAAACACTATATACTATATTTTTACCTTACTTAAAGTGCCTATGCAACGAAATTTCACCCCAGTTTTTTTATGATTGCATTTGAAAGAACACTTAAAATGATAACGTAACATCTTTCGTAAAATTTCGTTTCCTTGTTTCATTCTTGAGATATTCAGGTTTGTTTGATATGCAAATGTCATGCTTACGACAGCACACTGCATAATTACTTTTTGAAATAGCATCAATTTTAGGATAGTCCAAATATTTTACACCCAGCTACACACGTTTAGTGACCAGTCATGGCTACATTCATGCAAGTGCAAATTTTTATTAAGTACTTTCGATAAGCACTCTCAAAGAAAATCTTACTTTTCTAAAAAGTCATTATGCAGCGTGATGTCATAAGTATGACATTTGCATATCAAACAAACCTGAATATCTCAAGAATGAAGCAAGGAAACGAAATTCTATGAAAGATGTTACGTTGTCATTTTAAGTGTTCTTTCAAATGCAATCTTAAAAAACTGGGGTGAAATTTCGCTGCATTATTGGCACTTTCAAAGTAGCTTTCTGAGCATTTTCAAACATAGCCAGAAGAAGTCAAAAACGACACTATGGGGACGTCTACCCAGGGGGACGATAAACATAAAGTTGATTTAACAAAATAGCAAAGAATGTTCAGGAAATTGAGTCGATGTCTTTTGAAAATAGAAAAACAGCATGGCTACTGTAACTTGTAAACAGCGGTTCGGTGTCCCCTGACTGTTGTTGTCATTTTCGGTAATTTTTCCCTGGAACAAAGGGTTGTTTGGAACAGTGGAACAATATAACAGAGTTGATGTTCGCGGGTAAAAATGTTTTGGCCTGACTCATTACCCAGGCTGAAAAACGAACCAGACCTATGTTTGAAATTCTGGTACAAGCTTAAATACTATGATTTTCTGGAAATTATGATCTTTCCGTAAAACTCAATCATTGCTGTTACGTTTTAAAACAAAACGTCACGAGCAACATATCATGGAATATTCTAGAATCCGGGACATCCGATTTGTCTTTTACGATGATCTCCTAATTGAAAGAGACTCTTGGAACGACGATGGAAAGAAACATAAAATTTTAGGTGATGAAAATATATTACATTTTTTTCAAGTTATTCTAAAGATCACATTTCAAAAATCATTAATAATTCATGAGGAAAATTCAAAAGAAATTAAAGTTTAATCAGTGTCTTTATATGTGATAAAGATACCTCCTGATTTACATAAACTTTAGCTTTGATTTTCTCGGCTTAAGGCCCGGTCAAACGAGGATGAGAGTTGATGAGAGTCGATGAGAGTTGCAACTCTCAGTCGCGTTTGACCACCAACTCTTATCAACTTTGAGCTGGTTCAAATTTTAATGAGAGTTGATGAGAGTTTTTGCTCGTTTGACGGGTCATGAGAGTTGGTATATGAGAGTTGATGAGAGTTTAGTACTTTGTTTACCTCGAAATTCGTTCCTAGTCTCCCTGCTACGCGCGGTAAATCCTACAACTCTCGTCAACTCTCATGGTCAACTCTCATCAACTCTCATCCTCGTTTGACCGGGGCTTTAGACCAGGTTATTTTTCAAACTTACTACGCCAATGAACTTACCAAGTGGTTCGCTTTTGAAGCCGTTCAATAAACTCGCAGTTCGTGTTTTATCAGATATAAAAACACTCGGCTTCGCCTCGTGTCTTTATATCTGATAAAACACTCCTGCTCGTTTATTAAACAGTACATAAAAACCCAACAGACCGGATAGGCACTTTAAATCTTAATAAATTTCAAGTGGTTACAAAATTTTCATTTGTTTCGTTGAATATATATTACCTTCTCCATATCCTTGTTTCTTCAATATACTGCACATAAACAGCTCTAACGGTCTCATTTTACTTTCTTCTGTGTATTTCTCGTGCTGCAATACAAAAAGTGTTAAAATATATTTTTGAATCCCAGGGTCGACCATTATTTAGGGTGTTGCGTAGACAGTGTAGAAACAACAATCGAAATATAGTAAGGTTAGATATACTGCCGAAACAGAGAACGTAGGAGTCTAACATTTCGAGCGAAGGGCCTTCGTCAGAGAGAAACGTTAGACTCCTACGTTCTCTGTTTCGGCAGTATATCTAACCTTACTATATTTCCATTATTTGTTCCGGTGAGTTATTTTTTTGTCCCTTATGATGATCACATCAAGAGGATTACATGCTTATCCCATTCCTGTATGATGTATAAGCGGCTTTCCTATTGGTCAGTTCAGAAGAGGTGAGATTTTTCCGAACTCACCTGCCAAACTGTGCAGGCTAGCCAAACTGACGTAAACTGAGGAATCGGATAGAAACCAAACACGTGCACACTTACAGGCTTAGCACGTCAAACGCGAAGTAGCGTCAATCACAGACACACACCCCGACAAGGTGTTTGTTAGTTATATTACGCTCTTTCAATTCAGACAACCAAACGTTTCTAATCGTCTATACATTTATCCGACATCTTTGTCTTACCCAGTTTCTAGTTTCTTAGCACGGGCAATTTGTGAACCCTACCCCCCGTTCTTTTCCTACCTTCTTTTTCGCTTTTTTCCGAATACCGATTCCAGTCATGGACGTAAGTAGTGATACCCCCCACTCCAGACCACAAAGGGATGCCGCCTCATTAAATATTCAACTTATTATTTATTCATTCTCGGGCTCCTTTGCGACCCTCTAACCCTAATCTCGTTACGTCATTATGTCTCGTGCTCCTATATGACCCCCTAACCCTAATCTCACTCAACCCCCCGTTATTCACTACGTCATATTCACCTTATTATTTATTCATTCTCAGACTCCTTTAGGATAGTCTAACCCTAACCCCCTTACCCTGGCTCGTTGCTGAACCCCCGGTTTTTATTACGTCATAACTGACTCGCGCTCTTCCGAAACCCCCTAGCCCTAGATGTTACTTAACCCCCGTCATTCCCGATTGGTCTCCGACTGATTTCCGAAGTTACGTCATTATCAAAAGACGCTAGACTTATTTCTTTATAACTAATAGAAACCAACTTTCATTTAAACCCTTAACCCTACTTATAGCCAACACTTGTGGGACACGTAAACGCACGGAGCATGCGTACAGTAAACTTTAACAAAATAGACGTTCCTCACAAGGAACTAAAGAGAAATTGATAGAGGCACTTTATATTTTTTATCTGAAACCTTGTCTGGAGGATTATAGAGAGTTCTGAACAGCGTAAGTGTCTGAATTGGCAGAGAGAACTGCTCTGGTCAAACCTGAATATTATTTGAATAATATGGAGACTTTGAATATTATATTAGTCAGAACCTAAATGACCAAACAGTCTTATACACGTTTGGTGGCAATAAGTGTTAACAATTTTAGAGAGTTATCGTTTACTTTGGCCTAGTTTGTAGAGGAACGAAACAGAAATGGATAGAGGCACTTTATATTTTTTGTCTTAAACTTGGTTTGGAGGAATATAGCGGGTTTTTGGTTAAGTAATCCGAGTGTTATTTTCGAAGAGATGAATGTTGACAGTTTTGGTCGAATTATTGCCTATCTAACCTTAGTCTATAACCTACTAGTGATTCCTTGGATGAAGAAACAGTTCGAGAAGTCGTAAGAAGACACAAATCAATTCGAAAAGCGAAGAGCAAAGACTTGTCCATATATAACTGAGATACATCATGGTTACTAGGCTTTCTCTTTATAAGTGAGGAAATTGTAGGAAGATAGAATGAAGAATCACTTCGAGAAATCGTGAAAAGAACGATTTTAAGTGTCGATATATAAAGGCAAAGCAGTTTATTACTTTGAAAGCGTTGCTACGCTTTCTGTTACTAAGTGTGATATTTGCATATTTATCCTCAGTGCACGTGCAGGAGACAAAAGAAAAAACTCATTAGGGGTCATTAAGAGGATTAAGCGCTTAGGCAAGTCTAGGCGATGTCATTAGCAGTGTTACCATAGCGTCCTTCATTCGTCTCAGGCTCCTTTGGGACCCTCTACTATTACTCAGACCCCCGTGTAATACGTCATAACCGATAGCTCTCCGATTAATTCCCGAAGTTCCAAATGTTTGACAAACGGTGTCTTTCATGTGTGGGGTCTCTGGAGTATACACCTCCTATTTTAAGTCTTTAGGCATTATGAGAATATTTCGTTTGTATTCTTTCAATGACTTGGTGGCTCTTAAAAGCTTGTAATTTTTAAAATGTGATTTGTTTAAAGAAACATGTTTTTATAATAAGACTAAATAACGAAATAAAGTTTCAAAAATATATAATTTCATATTTACCATCACACAAAGCTCCTAATATTTACAAACAACGCAAAAGTTAAAATCCATAAGTATCGGAATTATTTACAATCACTCGCTATCTATTACGGTTGTATATCCAATATATGTTAAATATCTCACAGTGTACATAAAAATCCATTACCTGTCAGTAGGACAAAGTGAATAAATCAAAATTGATTACTAATACTTAGATTGAGGAGATGTCTTTGGGAGTCCAAAACCGTTGTGTGAACACGGAACGGTTTGCCGTACTCGTAAGTCAAACGAGAAGTCGCGCGAGTATGAGGAATCGAATCGAGAAACTGTAAGAACGTAAGATACAGACGAAATATTATTTGTCTATGGAATGGTTGAGTGCAATGTTGCCAATATTTGTCTAAGTCCATGTACACTAATGATGTTAATGGCTCATTAGCAATTTAAACAAAAGAACGAGTCTGGGCGAGTCTGAGCGACGTCAGAGCTTAGACAAAGAAATCCTAATTAATATGCTTATTCACGGCGTCGGTTTTCTCGGCGTATCATTTGCTTACTATTTGCTGTTGGAGTAAGACCGCAGAGATGGAGGGTTTATATGAAAAATTGTTTTCAATGTTCGAAGATATTTACAATGAAACTTTGTGGGAAGAATATTCGAAGCTTTGTCGTGAAAAGTGCAATGGTTGTAGGACTAACCATCCTAGTGAGAAGCAACATAGTTGCCTAACAGATGATGAGCAACGGAGGTGGTGCTATGAAGAGACCAGGACAAACGTCGACGAACGAATCTGGATAGAGTTCAACGAAGCGGGAGAGGCGTTGAAATTACGAAATCAAAGAGACTCTCAAAAAACTTCAGAGACAATGGTCGAGTCGAAGGAAATTGACGACTCTCCAAATATTCTTTCTATATCTGTTCTGTTTAGCTGTCCATTAAAGTATCTGTACGAAGTAAAAGACACAGGTGTAAAATTTACGAGTACGATAAATAATCCTCGGGAGGCTTACGAGGAGTATCTTCTTGAAAAGTCTAGAAACTTAACGACGAAAAGCAATCTGAACTAATGCTATATGTGTTGTGAGAACATTATCGAGTTAATCCAAAGCTAAATTATGTTTTAAGTTAAAAAAATTACTTGAACTATATAGTGTGTAAGAAAGATGTGTAGACCTGAAGAAAAATTCATAAAGACATACGAGCAACATTATAGTTCTTTGTAGTTTATTTTCATATTTATAACAAATTACAGTGTGCAAATTGACAGCTAATTATTTACATAAACTGTCCTGCGTTTACGATTTCTTCTAGCGCACCCACTTCTTAGAGATATCGTTTGTTTCTCTGTTGTCAAAGCACTGCTCGCTCTTTATGGGGAATTTTGATATTTTCCGGGGTTTTTTGCGTTGTTTATTATTTACGGACTCCCCATGCTGCTCTCTTAGATAATTATTGAAGTTTGTTGCCATTTCCTCTTGTCTCTTTATAATGCTTTTCAAAGTTTTCTCCATATTTAGTTCTGTGCTGTCTGCGATAGGTTCTTTACTCTGTAAAGGAACACATATTCCACTTTTACTCCATTTTAGCCAATTTAGCGCGTTCTTTGATATCCATGTGATGTACTTGGTCAAGATGATTTGCTAGCCTTGCAAGATTACCTTCCGCACCCGAAGACAGGACAGTTTCTACGTGTGCGACCCATGTTTAGTTGTTTACTCGAGCAATAACAGAAAGCATTTGACATTTTTGGCATGTTAGATGCTTTTATTAGGCCCTTTTAGGCCTTATTTGGCCTATTTTGGCCCGTTTAGGCCTTTTGGCCCGTTCAAAGATACCCCCATCATCCCTGGGGCACCGCCCCCAAAGATACTACCAATACCCCTAGGGTGCCCCCAAACATATCCCCATCACCCCTGGTAACTTATACATTTAACCTGTACCAAAGGAATATCAGAAAGACATATACATTATTTGTAAATACTTTATTGAACTTCAGCATAGTACAGAAGATAATGTGTCAACGATTCACCAGTAACTTTAATTCTTATAATTGGTGTCATTCCAATACTATGGCGTTTAGATTGATTGTAGGAGTACACTAGTTTTTTGTAATACTGGTTTCTTTCGTTTGATGAAATCTAAACATATATTCAAAATGCACCGTCCTGTATAGCCTTTAATAAACCATTATCAGTATGTTTCAATGTCGCTTTTCTCAAGTATTCAGCACTTATTTTCATACCCGGGGTTGATATACATAATGTGTATCAGTCGGAAATATCCCTGATCTTACTCGGATTTCATCGGGACATGTCGGCGTGAGATCGACAAACAGGTAAGAATACGGGTCTTTGGTTGCCATCTGGTAGGCTTGCTGGAAAAACTTTGTGTTGTCGGGATACAACTGTTTGGCTAGATGAGTTACTTGACTTGCATCACGAACATTTTTTGTTAGGACAAAGTAACTAGCGTTGAGAGAGATGGTACGATGGTCTTTGCTTTGATGAAATAAGTTTTGCACAATATAAATCACGCTGAGATTACCATGGTGCGATTTCTTCGTGAACAGCTTGGCAATAATCGTATCTTTTTCTCCCATCATGTCATCAATGATAAATAGATTTCTTATTTGGGGATTAATACTATCCAATATAGATTCGGATAAACCTTGCACAAACTGAATCCCAGGAATAAGAAGTTCCATTTTAGCAAACGTGTCTTGGTACTCAGAATAAAAATAAATTATATTTTCTGGGACAGGGTCGATCATGATTTGGGCGTTGGCTAACAATTCCTTGACAAAGGTTGTCTTCCCAGTCTTGGTCCCCAGAGACCAAGAGCCCAAAGGGATGTGTTAATTGTATGGAGTATGTATTTTTGTTGTCTTGGTAATTCGATGCGGTTCCATCAAATGGCGAATGCTTAAATGTAGAATCAGTAGACATCGTTTGAATTGGCCGATCTCCCCCATGCAGGACCTTTATGTGGCGTTGTAAATTAAATTGTCTTGAAAAGCTCTTTCCGCAAATATTACAAGCGCTAGGCATGTTCACACAACAACTCTCAAATTACTTGTGGAAATGTCCGGGAGAAAAGTACGATTATATCCTTGAGTTTCTTCTCTAATGCATGTGGGATATCAAAACGAACCAACTCGCAGCTGAACGTCACTTGGACGTTACTTAGACGCCGCCTCTAAATGAATAACTCATGAGTTACTCATGAATAAATGAGTAACTCGTGAGTAAATGAGTAACTCATGAGTAAATGAGTAACTCACGAGTTACTCATTTATTCATGAGTAACTCATGAGTTATTCATTTAGAGGCGGCGTCTAAGTAACGTCCAAGTGACGTTCAGCTGCGAGTTGGTTCGTTTTGATATCCCACATGCATTAGAGAAGAAACTCAAGGATATAATCGTACTTTTCTCCTGGACATTTCCACAAGTAATTTGAGAGTTGTTGTGTGAACATGCCTAGCGCTTGTAATATTTGCGGAAAGAGCTTTTCAAGACAATTTAATTTACAACGCCACATAAAGGTCCTGCATGGGGGAGATCGGCCAATTCAAACGATGTCTACTGATTCTACATTTAAGCATTCGCCATTTGATGGAACCGCATCGAATTACCAAGACAACAAAAATACATACTCCATACAATTAACACATCCCTTTGGGCTCTTGGTCTCTGGGGGGACCAAGACTGGGAAGACAACCTTTGTCAAGGAATTGTTAGCCAACGCCCAAATCATGATCGACCCTGTCCCAGAAAATATAATTTATTTTTATTCTGAGTACCAAGACACGTTTGCTAAAATGGAACTTCTTATTCCTGGGATTCAGTTTGTGCAAGGTTTATCCGAATCTATATTGGATAGTATTAATCCCCAAATAAGAAATCTATTTATCATTGATGACATGATGGGAGAAAAAGATACGATTATTGCCAAGCTGTTCACAAAGAAATCCCACCATGGTAATCTCAGCGTGATTTATATTGTGCAAAACTTATTTCATCAAAGCAAAGACCATCGTACCATCTCTCTCAACGCTAGTTACTTTGTCCTAACAAAAAATGTTCGTGATGCAAGTCAAGTAACTCATCTAGCCAAACAGTTGTATCCCGACAACACAAAGTTTTTCCAGCAAGCCTACCAGATGGCAACCAAAGACCCGTATTCTTACCTGTTTGTCGATCTCACGCCGACATGTCCCGATGAAATCCGAGTAAGATCAGGGATATTTCCGACTGATACACATTATGTATATCAACCCCGGGTATGAAAATAAGTGCTGAATACTTGAGAAAAGCGACATTGAAACATACTGATAATGGTTTATTAAAGGCTATACAGGACGGTGCATTTTGAATATATGTTTAGATTTCATCAAACGAAAGAAACCAGTATTACAAAAAACTAGTGTACTCCTACAATCAATCTAAACGCCATAGTATTGGAATGACACCAATTATAAGAATTAAAGTTACTGGTGAATCGTTGACACATTATCTTCTGTACTATGCTGAAGTTCAATAAAGTATTTACAAATAATGTATATGTCTTTCTGATATTCCTTTGGTACAGGTTAAATGTATAAGTTACCAGGGGTGATGGGGATATGTTTGGGGGCACCCTAGGGGTATTGGTAGTATCTTTGGGGGGGCGGTGCCCCAGGGATGATGGGGGTATCTTTGAACGGGCCAAAAAGGCCTAAACGGGCCAAAATAGGCCAAATAAGGCCTAAAAGGGCCTAATAAAAGCATCTAACATGCCAAAAATGTCAAATGCTTTCTGTTATTGCTCGAGTAAACAACTAAACATGGGTCGCACACGTAGAAACTGTCCTGTCTTCGGGTGCGGAAGGTAATCTTGCAAGGCTAGCAAATCATCTTGACCAAGTACATCACATGGATATCAAAGAACGCGCTAAATTGGCTAAAATGGAGTAAAAGTGGAATATGTGTTCCTTTACAGAGTAAAGAACCTATCGCAGACAGCACAGAACTAAATATGGAGAAAACTTTGAAAAGCATTATAAAGAGACAAGAGGAAATGGCAACAAACTTCAATAATTATCTAAGAGAGCAGCATGGGGAGTCCGTAAATAATAAACAACGCAAAAAACCCCGGAAAATATCAAAATTCCCCATAAAGAGCGAGCAGTGCTTTGACAACAGAGAAACAAACGATATCTCTAAGAAGTGGGTGCGCTAGAAGAAATCGTAAACGCAGGACAGTTTATGTAAATAATTAGCTGTCAATTTGCACACTGTAATTTGTTATAAATATGAAAATAAACTACAAAGAACTATAATGTTGCTCGTATGTCTTTATGAATTTTTCTTCAGGTCTACACATCTTTCTTACACACTATATAGTTCAAGTAATTTTTTTAACTTAAAACATAATTTAGCTTTGGATTAACTCGATAATGTTCTCACAACACATATAGCATTAGTTCAGATTGCTTTTCGTCGTTAAGTTTCTAGACTTTTCAAGAAGATACTCCTCGTAAGCCTCCCGAGGATTATTTATCGTACTCGTAAATTTTACACCTGTGTCTTTTACTTCGTACAGATACTTTAATGGACAGCTAAACAGAACAGATATAGAAAGAATATTTGGAGAGTCGTCAATTTCCTTCGACTCGACCATTGTCTCTGAAGTTTTTTGAGAGTCTCTTTGATTTCGTAATTTCAACGCCTCTCCCGCTTCGTTGAACTCTATCCAGATTCGTTCGTCGACGTTTGTCCTGGTCTCTTCATAGCACCACCTCCGTTGCTCATCATCTGTTAGGCAACTATGTTGCTTCTCACTAGGATGGTTAGTCCTACAACCATTGCACTTTTCACGACAAAGCTTCGAATATTCTTCCCACAAAGTTTCATTGTAAATATCTTCGAACATTGAAAACAATTTTTCATATAAACCCTCCATCTCTGCGGTCTTACTCCAACAGCAAATAGTAAGCAAATGATACGCCGAGAAAACCGACGCCGTGAATAAGCATATTAATTAGGATTTCTTTGTCTAAGCTCTGACGTCGCTCAGACTCGCCCAGACTCGTTCTTTTGTTTAAATTGCTAATGAGCCATTAACATCATTAGTGTACATGGACTTAGACAAATATTGGCAACATTGCACTCAACCATTCCATAGACAAATAATATTTCGTCTGTATCTTACGTTCTTACAGTTTCTCGATTCGATTCCTCATACTCGCGCGACTTCTCGTTTGACTTACGAGTACGGCAAACCGTTCCGTGTTCACACAACGGTTTTGGACTCCCAAAGACATCTCCTCAATCTAAGTATTAGTAATCAATTTTGATTTATTCACTTTGTCCTACTGACAGGTAATGGATTTTTATGTACACTGTGAGATATTTAACATATATTGGATATACAACCGTAATAGATAGCGAGTGATTGTAAATAATTCCGATACTTATGGATTTTAACTTTTGCGTTGTTTGTAAATATTAGGAGCTTTGTGTGATGGTAAATATGAAATTATATATTTTTGAAACTTTATTTCGTTATTTAGTCTTATTATAAAAACATGTTTCTTTAAACAAATCACATTTTAAAAATTACAAGCTTTTAAGAGCCACCAAGTCATTGAAAGAATACAAACGAAATATTCTCATAATGCCTAAAGATTTAAAATAGGAGGTGTATACTCCAGAGACCCCACACATGAAAGACACCGTTTGTCAAACATTTGGAACTTCGGGAATTAATCGGAGAGCTATCGGTTATGACGTATTACACGGGGGTCTGAGTAATAGTAGAGGGTCCCAAAGGAGCCTGAGACGAATGAAGGACGCTATGGTAACACTGCTAATGACATCGCCTAGACTTGCCTAAGCGCTTAATCCTCTTAATGACCCCTAATGAGTTTTTTCTTTTGTCTCCTACACGTGCACTGAGGATAAATATGCAAATATCACACTTAGTAACAGAAAGCGTAGCAACGCTTTCAAAGTAATAAACTGCTTTGCCTTTATATATCGACACTTAAAATCGTTCTTTTCACGATTTCTCGAAGTGATTCTTCATTCTATCTTCCTACAATTTCCTCACTTATAAAGAGAAAGCCTAGTAACCATGATGTATCTCAGTTATATATGGACAAGTCTTTGCTCTTCGCTTTTCGAATTGATTTGTGTCTTCTTACGACTTCTCGAACTGTTTCTTCATCCAAGGAATCACTAGTAGGTTATAGACTAAGGTTAGATAGGCAATAATTCGACCAAAACTGTCAACATTCATCTCTTCGAAAATAACACTCGGATTACTTAACCAAAAACCCGCTATATTCCTCCAAACCAAGTTTAAGACAAAAAATATAAAGTGCCTCTATCCATTTCTGTTTCGTTCCTCTACAAACTAGGCCAAAGTAAACGATAACTCTCTAAAATTGTTAACACTTATTGCCACCAAACGTGTATAAGACTGTTTGGTCATTTAGGTTCTGACTAATATAATATTCAAAGTCTCCATATTATTCAAATAATATTCAGGTTTGACCAGAGCAGTTCTCTCTGCCAATTCAGACACTTACGCTGTTCAGAACTCTCTATAATCCTCCAGACAAGGTTTCAGATAAAAAATATAAAGTGCCTCTATCAATTTCTCTTTAGTTCCTTGTGAAGAACGTCTATTTTGTTAAAGTTTACTGTACGCATGCTCCGTGCGTTTACGTGTCCCACAAGTGTTGGCTATAAGTAGGGTTAAGGGTTTAAATGAAAGTTGGTTTCTATTAGTTATAAAGAAATAAGTCTAGCGTCTTTTGATAATGACGTAACTTCGGAAATCAGTCGGAGACCAATCGGGAATGACGGGGGGTTAAGTAACATCTAGGGCTAGGGGGTTTCGGAAGAGCGCGAGTCAGTTATGACGTAATAAAAACCGGGGGTTCAGCAACGAGCCAGGGTAAGGGGGTTAGGGTTAGACTATCCTAAAGGAGTCTGAGAATGAATAAATAATAAGGTGAATATGACGTAGTGAATAACGGGGGGTTGAGTGAGATTAGGGTTAGGGGGTCATATAGGAGCACGAGACATAATGACGTAACGAGATTAGGGTTAGAGGGTCGCAAAGGAGCCCGAGAATGAATAAATAATAAGTTGAATATTTAATGAGGCGGCATCCCTTTGTGGTCTGGAGTGGGGGGTATCACTACTGACGTAAGACAACGGATGTCGTACTATAATATTGCAAGTATGACGTCGCCACAGAGACGTCACAACTCGCAAAGTATTTCTGGAATTCCTTTGGTTACACATGACGTCAAGGCGGCCATGTTGGTCAACCTGGTTCGAGTGCCTTATTGGAAGATTATTCCATAATAGGAATTTGAGTCCCGCGAGGTCGAAGGTTTCTGAGTATTTAAAACAACTAACGACATGGCAAGAACTATACAAAAATTTATATAACTTCTCTATACCTTGCAAAGTCAATACCACTCACCTTTTTTTTGCCAGTTGTATGTGGATAAAGATTGAAATATTCTTTAATTTGTTCTTCGCTGGCAGCCGTAGGAATGTCAATCTTGTTGCCAAGAATAAGCAAAGGGCATGTCTCTGTCATTGGTTCTCTTAACAAACCCTATGCAAAATTATGTAAAATGTTTCTCTATAAAGCATTCACAGAATATTTTTTGAAGAAATATATATATATATAATATGTATACTTGAATATATGCAACGAATAGATGGATCTTCTCTGTGAGGTGCCATGCAATCGTCCCATAATTTTAAAAATACAGTCTACCACTATAAAATTCAGCAATGCAGCTGTGTTTTGGTCTGCTTTATATTAAGGCGGCTATATAAGCACATTGATAATTGTTAGTCAAACTTTGTCTAAAAAAGGAATTTGCAAGTCGAAATATATGATTTCATAATATTTTTGTTGACATTGTCTTGTTATACTTTTTAAAGTTGTTTGCTGGTTGTGGGTTTTGGCACTTCATGTTTTTAAACGTCACTGCAAGTTTTTCACCAATTTCTATATTTTTATCTAATTTTTAATTCTTTCATTTCCACTTTTATTTCTATTAACTGTATTAATGTGAAAAATACTTTTATTAATTAACATTTAAGTAACCAAGACGAATAGGCCTGCGACTGTGGGTCAAAAACTAGTCTAGAAATGAAGTTTCGCTGGACACATTTAAAGAATAAGATTTCTTTAGTGGAAATGCGTTTAAATGCGATGCAGATGTCAAATCAACTAATTGGCCCCGGAGTTAACAACCAGTTTGGTCAAAAAAAGGGGGGTGCTAAATAATGACGTCATCTGTTGTTGGAAAAAATATAAATTTTGGAAATCTGCAAGTTAAACATTTCTGCCAGATAGCTCTATATAATTGGACAAAAAAACTCAATTGGACTGATTACTTTTAGTTATTCGTTACGGAAATATCGTACACCAAATTTTCTGAAAAATGCTGACTAAGCATTTTATCTCTTTTTTTTATCTCTAAATGGTTCATTTCAAATCCTTTATTTTTCTACCAGTAAAGTTCTTGTTAACAGATCATCTCTTAGAGAAAGGCTTAAAAGATTTACATAGCACTAGTATCTTCAATTCGGCACTCCAGTGTGTGCATCAAAAGAAGGCAAATTTATTTTAAAAATGTGGAGTAAAAGTTGGAGAGCAAGCAAAAATTAGATTTTCTGCCACACTCCTGAGCCTTCGATGCATCATCCAGATCCTTAAAAATTAAGCGTAGTATCAAAATGTCACTTCAATCAATAGTATATCAAAGCAAAAGAACAACTAAACGCTTATTTTGTAGTACAATTACCTTCTGAGGTGCCTAAAAACTGGACAATTAAAATAGTTGTGGCAGAAATGACGAAATAATTAGCAACGTTTCTTGTTTTTCTACTGGACGTTTCATTTTAACTTGATTTCCACAGTTTATCGATTACCATTTTAAGAGAAAAGCTGTGATCCTTTAATGGACACGCTTGAGTGCTGAATTTAAGGTACTAGTGCAAAAGTAATATTTTAGACCATTCTCGTAAAGATGGTCTCTCTGTAGAAGCTTTACTGGTAAAAAAATAAAGGATTTGAAATGAACCATTTAGAGATAAAAAAAAGAGATAAAAATGCTTAGTCAGCATTTCTCAAAAACTTTGGTGTACGATATTTCCGTAACGAATGACTGAAAGTAATCAGTCCAATTGAGTTTTTTTGTCCACTTATCTGGGTCTTTCTGGCAGAAATGTTTAACTTGCAGATTTCCAAAATTTATATTTTTATCAACAACAGATGACGTCATTATTTAGCACACCCTCCCTTTTGACCAAACTGGTTGTTAACACCGGGGCCAATTAGTTGATTTGACATCTGCATCGCATTTAAATGCATTTCCACTAAAGAAATCTTATTCTTTAAATGTGTCCAGCAAAACTTAAGAATATCGAGGCACAGCCACCGGCCTAGAAGTCGAGGTTATTCACTGATATTCACTGAGCTTGAGGCGAATAATTGTTTTAGTATAAATACACAATTTCGTACTTTTAGGAACAACATTTTCTTTAAAATTGTTAATTTCCTCGTCTGTGGCATTGACAAATTGGCTGGCGGCCATTTTGAATAAACGCTGTAGGTGATTATCGATAATTAGTCCGAAGTAGCTATCATTGACATAATTCTTGAAACAAAGCTAACATGAAATGGTTTCATGTTCCCCCTTCCCCCCACTTCAATGTTGTGGACCTCAAAACGTTTGCAATTTGCACTCAGTCACCTGCCATTACATTTGTCTGAATTTACGTTAATAATTCTCCGTACATTTTTCGTTGCAGAGAAACGGCATATTTTACCCACGACTGCGCAAAGTGATCTCACATACATTTAACACATATATTGATCGCTAACAACAAACGAAAATTTTAAAGGTTAATTACATGACGTCACCATGACGTCCTAATGTTAACTGTCACTACGCGGAAATCAGGTTCAACGCTCTCTGTATTTCCATGATGAATTTATAATTCTGACACAAAACCTACACGTAAAATTAAAATCTGCCGATAACTTTATTGCAGACCTATCATGAAGGATAATGTATACCCTGCACTTGCGCAAATCATTAAAATATTTGACATTAGGGAAAAATTCTTTCACCAGTTGCATTCATTAAAAACTTGTCAATAGAATAATTACCCAAGGCTTCGAATTCGTCTCAAGTTACAACTGGCACCCGTGTTATAAAAGAGCTCATATGTCAAGGAACATAAATAATGAATCGAGGAGTTCAGCTCGATTTCAACAAAAATAATCGATACCCAAACATTTCTCCTTATACTTTTATCATTACAAATAGTTGACAAATAGTTGACAACACATATATACTTCTAAGATATCATTGCACTTTGCTGTGTACGAGACCGCTAAAATTAAGCTCAGTTTACCAAACTTTGCCACGAACTTCGCATAATATTCAGTGCAATTTCAACTGAAATATTCGTTACACAAAGATGTTTTTAAACTTTAGCTCTATTTAAGCATTAAGTGGACATAATTGTTGCATTTGATCACACTTTACCATATACTTACACTAAAATTTAGTACACTTTACCACACTTTACCACAATCTGCATATATAAAAGAATCATAATCTAATTTATTAACATACCACGTGTGGTAAAGTGTGGCAAAATACAGAATTGATATGGTAAACTGAATTGATATAAAACGATGTAGCTAAGAAATTACTATAAACAGTTCATTTCACTCGAAATAATTCTATAGCACTATTTATTTGTCCAATATAGCGAATGCTAAGCAGCAAGGCGCCATGTTGCGATAGACCCCCTGGGAGATTTGTTCAAAAAACAAGACATGTCGGGCTCATTTCTCCAGTTGAAGGTAATCGTATACGATCGATTGCAGAAACCGCCTAAATTCCATGTTATTCCTGACGCTTAAATTTTATTTACGAATAATTCCTGTTATGCTGCCACACTAATTCCACTATGTTCTTTCCGGAAAAATGATCATTCAAAGTAATTGAGCAACCAGCGGCACATGAGCCACTCGACTTCGCCACGGTTCTACAGGGTGTATCAAAAAAGAGGCTACCCTTAGAAAATATAATTAACATTCTTTTCAAATAACCTATTGTATATTGACAGCCCTGGACACCTCTGAAGTCACGGATGCGTAAAAATCAAATGGTCGTATACACCTGGGAAATTACGATAACTTCTAAACGTATGAAGGAGCATAACTGAAATAAAAATGTTAATTATATTCATATCAGTTCGATTAAAAATGGTTCAACTGACCACAGGGCTGTCAATATACAATAGGTTATTTGAAAAGAATGTTAATTATATTTTCTAAGGGTAGCCTTTTTTTTGATACACCCTGTATAGAAATTCAATAGGACGAGAGTTCCTTTATCAAACTACTAATCTTTTTCTAAATGACTTGGTAATTTCTTAACTAGAGTGGCTTCTTCGACTTGTTTTGTCACATAGGTCATTATGCCTGTGAGCCGTGGCATACGCAACTTCTTTTAAATGGCTACAACTGTAATTAATCGCTTGCTCATCGCATAAAACTTTAACTTCAAATGCTTACAAAAAAATTATTGTAATCCCGTTCGACAATATAATATGCATATAAACTAACCACATATTCTTCTTTAGCATATTTTAAAACATTAATGGTCAATCTATCAGAGAAAATGGATTTTTATGAATTAAATCTGTTGCGTTTGCGTCCAATTTGTTCTCAGACTGTAGACCAATCAGCGCGCGCGATTTTCTATAATCATGCATCTGTGTATTTATACTAATAGGCCTTAAAGTATTTACGTCACGTAATCTTTATATATTTCTCTAGTAATAATCCCCAAATGTATTCCACACTGCATTGCATATCCTACAAGTGACGTAAACGCGTCACCAATCATTAGCATTACTGAAAATAGTATATTATAAGATGATCTAGTGACATAACTATATTAAAGACTTGTTAACCGAGTGCGAGGTCGGGAAAGTATTTGCCTGAGGTTTTCGTACAAACCGAGCGATAAAACCGAGGGCAAATACTTTCCAGTACAGACCGAGCAAACGAGGTTAATAAGGAATTTATTATATAACTATTGTTTCATTCCATTTTTAAGTTTCGAGCGTTGTTTTCGTCTTTGGAGTATGCTGTTTACCTTATTACATGTTGACTTTTTCGTGTCGCTTCTTGGCCTTCTTATTTACACCTGTTCAGCTTTTATTTGTCGTGTTTTTAGATAAACAGCTTTAAAGAAAACCATCAGTGATGTTCCAGCACATTTTATTGTTCAGAATATTTGAATAAAGATACCTATTTCTCTTTTATTTGTATTCAAATCAACTCAGAAATCTTCTCGCCAAAACCGTACAGGGCCGAGAAAAAAGCGTATTGATTCCGAGGTCAATATCGTAAAATCCTGACCTCTCAGAAACCAATCAGCGTGCGTCGTTTTGCGTACGGACCGGAAATCAAACCCAGCCATATAATAAATTTTCTTACATCAAGTTCTCTTTTTGCTTCTCTGAATCTCTCTTTGTCAGTGGCGTCTATGATAAAAACAATTCCATCCACTTCCCAAAAGTAATCGCGCCACAGTCGACGAGCTGTAGAATAATATAGTAGTGTTAGAAAACCTACTTTTTAAAGTGCTAAATGAAGAATTCGTGACGTAACGTGGCAACACAATTCAACATTTTTGTGTGTCTTGGAAAAAGTAGTACAGTCGAACCCCTGTTAAGCGGATGGCCTTTGAAACCTTGCTGAGGTGTCCACTTAAGAGAGGTGTCCACTTAAGAGAGGTGTCCACTTAAGAGAGGGTGTCCACTTAAGAGAGGTGTCACTTAAGAGAGGTGTCCACTTAAGAGAGGTGTCCACTTAAGAGAGGTGTCCACTTTAGAGAGGTGTCCACTTAAGCCTGGTTTTCATATGTCGCCGATCATCGGCGATTTGTGACTTAGATGCATGTTAAGTAAAAGAATAAAAGCACTGCTTTTCTGCATTGTTCTTTATTACTTAACATGCTGCTGCATTTCCCGTTTTAACATGCATCTAAATCACAAATCGCCGACGATCGGCGACATATGAAAACCAGGCTTTAAGAGAGGTGTCCACTTAAGAGAGGTGTAATAACCTGTTTCTTTGCCTATTTGCAGGTAGCTGACCACATATTGGGTCAGCACCTGCACACAGGCTAAAATTACATATTAATTTATTTGTTTACTTTGTTTTTATTGGCGTACATGTGTTCACGTGATTCCCATTGTAGCTCTGCTGTAAATACGCGTGACCACATGTGAGTTGTTTACTAATTTCTCCTGACGAAGGGCCTTCGCTGGAAACGTCGAGAAGATTTTTCTCTGTTTTTCAGGCCAACGTGACTTAACCCTGGTAATATTTGGATTTCAACCGTGGCGGACGCTGTCCTAGAAGCTTTCCACTTAAGAGAGGTGTCCGCATATAAGGGGTTGCACAGTAGGGGGCACTCATGTGGTGACCAGCTTTTTGTGCCTATATACGTAGTTGGTTTTCACTATAATTCTATAAAACAATGAATACAGCACTGACTGACTTAAACAGATTTATATGACATCCGTTGCAAGAGCTTTCGGGAAATCTTTTTCTTTTCGCAATGGTTAAGAATATCGCATTCTAGCAATTGATTTTTTCCCTATACTCGTTTGAACTTTTTACTTCAATTAATAAAATTTCCTGATTTTCAACTTTCCCCCCTCATTTTCCTCTCAACGTTCTTTTATGCCTTCTACCATGTGTCTCTGACTAATATCAGCACAGCATTAACTGAGCTCTGTTTACTGGGCAACCAATAAACTAATAAAGGAAATTGACATACATTGGCTATGGTCCCCTTGGACCACAACCGCATTTATTAAAAAGTCATAATTAAATTATATAATTATTTTCCATAATTCAAATTGATGATTGAGCCCAGTGAAGGCGAGGGCAATAAAACGCCGGATATGCAAAGAATAATGCAGAATTTAGTACACAACAAAGCAGAAAGGTGGTCAGCTAAAGGGGAGGCGTGACTGGCGAAGAGCAGCGCTTACTTATGATACCTATAACAGCTATATGCCCTATAGGGGGTAGCTGTAATTAGATCTTACAGACCCCCTCTTTGCCTTAGGTTATGTTAGTTTTCATTAAAATATTGCAAATATTTCCTTCATTTGTGTTGATTTTTCTTGTTTTTTTCTCAACAAATCTGTTTGCTATATATAATGCACTTTCAGGTAATTGTTTAGTACCGTCTGTAGATCATTAGCAATACATCGTTCTGTTTTACATGTTAACTTTCTGACCTGAGGTTCGTAATATTTTTTCCCATCCCATTTTCTTTTGCGGACCGCCTATTGAGAACCTCTGATATATAGTTATTAGTACTTACCTTGTTCGTGTCCACCGACATCCACCGCTAAGAATGTCATTTCACCAAGAGAAAATTCATCTCTGTCTACAAAAATGAATCTCCTTTAGTTCATACAATCACTACCAAGCTTGGACTGGCCATTTTGCTATAGAACAATGACTAGCTGCATGGGTATTGTAGAACAATGGCTGTCCATTGTTCCAAGGCAAAGTGGCGCAATGGCCAGTCCAAGCATAGAGATCATAAATAAAACTAGAGGGGCATTGGGGGAAAACTCCAGTCAAACGCTGGTAACCAACTGAAGTTAAGGCTGCCATCTCGGATCAACATGTCCTCTCACTTAGAATTCAGAATTATCCTGAATTGTCTCAAAGTGTCTACAATTCAGGATTATCCTGAAGCCTAGGGGACTTCTCTGTCCCACATGCGGGATGTTAAACTAAACTAGGGGTGTTGGTCGGGGTCTGAGGGGTTTAGGTCCACCGGGGGTTGTGGTTAGATTTAGGGTTGCCGGGGGTTGTTGTTAGGTTTAGGGTCAGGTTTAGAGGGGGGTCGAGTTTAGGGGGGTGGGAGTGGCGCAGGCGAGAGTCCTGAGAGATCACAGATGGGTTGGGATTTAATTTCTTTAATATTCAAGATTATCCTGAATTCTAGACCATTTCACAATTCAGTATAATCCTGAATTTTAAAAGAGAGGATATGCTGCTCGGATGTAAAACTACTCGGTCCCAGACCTTTCCTACTATTCAAGAGCTCTTGGATAGAAGGAAAAGTCTGGGACCGAGTAGTTTTACATCCGGGTTTGCAACTTTTTTCCCCAAGATGGCAGCCTTCAAATGGTTACCCGATTTTGGCCCCAATGCCCCCCTAGTTTTATGACCTCTGAGTCCACGCCTGATCAGTATTGAAACCAAACGCTGTTAGTGTTAAATCTTCAGTCAAAATGCTAGTGAAAACACAAGAAAAGTGTTTCATTAAAGAAATACCAAATGGTTTTCCGTGTTGGGATACTCTGATCCAAACACGGCAATTGACCAATCAGGACTCGCGTAGTATACATATTTTATAATGACCAATACCAATACACTAGTACTCGTGAGAAGAAATCATTGATAACACATGACACGTTAATGTTTAACACATCGGTTTTGCGGATACACTTGTTCTAAACTATATCAGTTATACCATGAGATGGGATGCACCATATAGTTATTTAATTATATTATCATCTCATGACGTAAATCTGATTATGCGCGCTCCATTTGATCGATGGAGCACGGTTCAAAAGCAATTTCAAAAATTGAGAATTATTCTTGGTTATAGGGGCACGGGTGGTGCGTGCGTGCTGTAAGCGCGCCGCCTCTCACCAATGAAGTTGAACCTGGTTCTCTCCTGTGCCTCGAGGGTTTTTCTCCGGGTTCTCCGGTTTCTCTCCTCAGTTAAAGTTAAACCACAGTGTCCCCAATTAGTTCTGTTAGCTAAATACATTTGATACCTAAATAAAGTTTACATATAGATATGTATGTGTGCATATGTATACATATGCACACATACATATCACAACGACAAATCTTACTCTTTTTTCGTGTTCTCCCAACTACCCGCTTGTATGCATGTATGAAGCACGATGATTCGATGAAGCACGCCGCAAAACGATTTCTTAATTGCTCCAGCAAATATTTATAGTTACCACATTGTTTCTTCACACTATACTATTTATCTCTATAAATAGATATGAGATATTTTCCCTGATAGATAGACGTAAGTGGTCGCTTACGAAAGATGGTCGCTTACGAGAAGGTACACCACAGTGGCCCAAACCTATTGTAATTCAGCTTCATACCCAATCTCGTTCCCAGAGCCCACGTTCCATAGAGTAGCCGTTCAAAGGGAGTCAACTGTATTGAAAACTTGGATTTAATTTGCAAGATGGCAATGAGAGTTAGCGTCAAGTAAATATACGACAAGCGCAAAAGTCTTAATTAAGACAGTGATGTACCTACCTGGATGGAGAGTTGGGGTGTGTTGAATCATCATGTTGTCCCTGAGCATTCGGAACAACGTCGTCTTTCCAGCGTTATCTAGTCCGAGAAAAACTAGTTTCATTGTTTTCTGAGATAATCCTGGAATAGGAAAACACGCATGAAGTTATTATTGAGTAATTTCATGTTTTAACAGTAACTTGCAAAACAAAAGAAGTAAAAGAACGTGACCTCTCTCCTCCGCAGAGGTTTCCGTGAGGATTCTGAGGCTGAGCTGAAGGAAGAAACATATCTGACAGCGGCCAGTTTCTTCCTCAGCCTCATAATCCTCACGGAAACCCTGGGAGGAGAGAGGAACGTGACTGTGCAAAGATAACAAATCATGAAACTTTTTCTTTTACGTTTCTTTAAGACTGATAAATTCTGAAATAAAACGGTTATATGCTACCTACACCTTGTTTCCAACAATGTCAAATTTTCAAATAGCATGGGCATGTCAACAATTTAGATCGATCTTTGTATGGACACGCATATACGTTATATATGTGTCGAATTAGCCATTTGTACGATGACGTTCGATGGTGTTGGGTGACTACAACTACCAGAATGCTTTGCTAGTACCATATATTTATTATTTATTAGCACTGAAAGCCTGGCAAAGCATTCTGATAGTTGTTGTCACCCAACGCCATATTATCTGCTAATTACTGCATGTCAATTACATTACAATTATTAAATTTTGGTGTTTTTTCTCACTTCCTGGAAAAGTATTGAAATCCTTATTTTTCAGTTTACCATTTCTTTTACCATTTTAAAAATAAAATTATCCGCTGAAGGAAAATAATGCTTTCTAGCTAAACTAAACTAAACTAAACTAAACTAAACTAAACTAAACTAAACTAAACTAAACTAAACTAAACTAAACTAAACTAAACTAAACTAAACTATACTATATAACTATATTTATACTGGATAACCTTTTGTTACCACTAGGGAAAACAGGACCCAGATCCTGAGAAAACCTGTGGTGTTTGGCGAGACTATAGAGGAAAACTGGAGGCACTCTTCTCACATGCGGTCAAGGGGAAATTTTAATTAGATAACTGCACCAAGCAGGAATTAAACCCTACACACGTAAAAATCTCACAGCTTGTCAACAGGATGTGTTCGCAACAGGCTTGTAACAAGGCTGGGAACAAGTTGTAACAATGCTGTTCATTCAAGAAGCTGCTACAACCTTATTAGCATCAATCTCTTAACAACTTGTTAAGTGCAGAGCGGTAACAGGTTGTTGGAACAACTTGTCATCAGTCTGTTGGAGTCATCAGCCTTGTTACAAGTTGTCAACAACCTGTTACAGACATGTTAACAGACTGGAACAGCCAGTGCGAACACATGACGGTGACAGCCTGTTGAACAGCCTTGTAACAACTTGTTTGCATATCTGTAACAGCTTGTGCGTTTTTACGTGGCTGCAGAATTGAACGACGTGTATATGTGTGCTTATCACTGAACCACCAACACCCCAATGCATGCAGCAGTCTCATTCATTATTGTTCATACATATACATACTGCATGCACTGATCCACACTCCACAGATAAATTCGGAGTTATTTATGTGTCGGCATGCGTCCATGGTCTACATATTTATATACACTATTCGGATTCTAAATTTTTGCTTTAGAGTCCAGATCAAAGTCTTTGAATAGACGGCCAATGACGATGCATGAAATGAAATTTTTTATTCCAGACTCATCTTCTACTGCGAATCGTGCGTATATATAGGTGATGTTTCGCATCTTTGAGTTGAATCTTCAACACAACGCCAGACGGTGTACGCCGCAATCAGTTCAGTGTTTGTGAAATTACACCGTGTGAGAATGGGTCGTGAAACCCGTGTGAACGCACTGTTGCACATTGAAGTTTCATAAAAAAGTTGACAACTGCGTCTGCTTTTTTATGGAACTGCAACGCAAATAATCACACTGGCTGCAGTTTCACGCAACACTGTATAATTATAACATGCATCATGCACAGTGCCAACCAATGTCATGCACTGCGTTCACGGAAAAAATTGTAATAATAAATTGTGTTACATATATGCATGTAACACCAGTAACGGCACCTTACACGCTAGCACAAGCATACATGCCTCGCACAGGACGTTGATATTTTTTATAACTTTTTGAGTTTTTGTAACCCAACAGAGTGAACTCGCGGTAATAAATTAAACCAGATTAAACGCTATAGTATATATATCGTTGAATCTGGAAACTTCGTGCACTTTAAATTTTTTAACGCATGAATTAAAGAACAAACATCTCACGTTCCCCATTATCCAAAAAGACCTTCCAACATGCGTATATACAATTTAAGTACTGTCAAACACTTATAGGAGTTTAGACTATAACGTTGGTATCCTTAAGAAAGATTATTATACGCGTGGTTACAAAAATGTTTTTAGCATTTGATTTCCCCGTTTGAGAGTGAAACATGTACATTTCGTTTCGAGAAGCAAGATTGACTAACATGCATTGAACAAATTCATTGTTTCAGCATGGCTTATGCCCACGTACCTTTGTTATTTCTTTAATTCAGATTATAAAAAGTAAATAAAAGAACGCGTATAGTGTATATACCTACCAAAGAAATACATTACATCTTTCATCCAGTTCCACCATGTATACAATGCAGATGTGTTCATTGTTTCTACTTGTCCAGCCCAATAAAAATCAATGATGTAAAATGTATATACTCCAATCGTTTGTGGACCGACTTTCTATATGTTAACGTTGTATTATATATATAGTTCTTCGCTTGCTTTCACTTGGTGTTATATAGTTCCCCCACTTTAAAATTGTCCAACCTGTCAGAACTTTGGCTATTTGAGTTTCAGCAGTCAGTCTTTAACTGTATCGTGACAATTAACAGGCTATTCTGGTGTGCTACAGAAACCGTAACAGAACGCTTTTACATTTTTAAATAAAAGGAATATAAATTCATCTTTTAAATATAGCAAATGCATGGCAACGTAAATATATATATATATATATATATATATATATATATATATATATATATATATGGCAGAGATAGAATGAAAGGCATAGAAGAATGAGAGAATAAGGCAAAGAATGAAACTTGCCGGCCACTGTGTTCGCCACCAAGAAGAGATGGCAAGTGATCTTGTTCTGTGGGAACCATCAGACGGATACACAAACAGGGAAAGAAGAAAAAGAAACTACATTGATAACCTGCTGGAAGATACTGGAGTAGATAGTGTAGGAGAGTTCAGAACACTGATGATGGATAGAGAGCATTGGAAGGCACGTGTGAAGACAGTTGGGCGACCTGGCGGTCGGCATAGATAGAGAGATATATTATAGACAGATATATATAGATATGATTATATATCACTAACCTTTGATACTGATACTTCTCACTTCTCCTTCCAGAGCTATAGTTTAGTATATTTTTAGGGATTCACTTTTACAGAGAACAAATAATGGATTTTTCTTTAGAATATATATATTCCGATTTTGAAGTGCGTTTCTAGGTAACCGCATACACGTGGACGAAATGACGTTCCAGTTTTTCTTTGAATTTGGTTTTTATTGTTCCTAAATTTTATAAGTTTGGATGTTATCATTCATTTATATCCTACAGGTTGCAAATTTCAACAATGAGCAAATTATTGTCGACCTGAAAAGCATGCATTTACTCAAAGTTCCACAACAAATTTATAAATATTAAATACAGTCTGAACTCGTTTAATAATTATATACCGCGCTCAACATGAAAATTAACGACTTACATGACGTGGCACCATCATTATACTTTAACAGTGTGGCAAGTCGTAAAATTGTTGACATGGGCAACTGTATTAAAGTGACAAGCAGGAAATTAAAAACGGTAAAATGAGGAAATTTATTCAACTATCTCATAGATCACAGCACTAAAGTGATGCACTATATACAGCATAAAACCAGCTTAATCATAATTATCCTGACAACACATGCACATACAAAAATATTCATCTAATCACTAATGTGACGTAGACTTGACAACCGCTTACATACATACATATATATATATATATATATATATATATATATATATATATATATATATATATATATATATATATATATATATAACAAATAAAACATACCGCTCCGTGCATATGTACTCTTGTAAAGGTTCGTTTGACGGCATTTGAACACAGAAGAAGTTACACTTCTTTCGTGTTCAAATGACGTCAAACGAACCTTTAGAAGTGTACATATGCACAGGAGCGGTATGTTTTATAAAATAAGAAGAAGAAAAGACAAGCTAAAAGTGGGATAGATTTTCCGCCAGGTGACGCCATCCTACGCCACTCCACGCCATTTTACGTCATTCATGATCTTCATACTCTTATAAATGCACGGAGCCCAGCCAATCAGAGCGTGCGTGGAGGACACCTTATTTTATAAACTAGAAGTTTTTATCAAAAGTGAAGTGCTGCGAGTTGCTACCATTTACTATTTAGTAGTAAAATACTTATCGTCCGAAGCATTTTCAATTAAAGAGCTTAAGCATGCGACGTTTTCCTCAACATGGACGTCACGCGTATAAAATCGAGCCATGCGTCAGTACTCTTGCTTGAAGTGAAGAACGGCAATCTATGCAGTTTTAGGTTGTTGATTTGCAGCAATAGCGGCTGTTGCCATCTTTAATGGCTCAATTTTGTACGCGTGACGTGAGTGTTGACAATAACGTCGCATGCTTAAAATGTTAAGTGAAATCATCTGGCACAATGGTGTGGAATTTCATATAAAAATGAATGAACAAAGATTCGTATAAATTAAATACACTGTCTGCCCCTCGAAATGTCGCTAAGCCTTTTGCAATATACACTTCCAGCAACAAATAGAGTTGTGTTTGACAGCGCCAAACAATGCCAACTTGCCAATAAAAGTCCTCGAGGAAGAAAGACAACGTGGTGTAGCGTAGCGCACAATTTAATGCCTGCCGCTGATCGGTAGACATTGCGTATACCGAAGATCATCGCCCACGAAATCCTAAATCGAGTTTGTGAACGCACATAAACTCGGCCCAGACCTCGTCAAGATTAGTGAGCTGCTCGCCTTACGGCTCGCAGCAGTAAATAAATAAATATATATATGATTATTGTAATTTACAAAACACGTTTGATGTCCGCCTCCGAAGACCAAATAGGGACCTTACGATGTTAGGACGACGACGGCGGTTAAAAAGCAACATAAACTTTATAATTAAAAAAGTCACAGCTACCTGACTATTATATTTGAAGTTAGTTTAATGACTTTCAAAACGCCGCAGTACTGCTAAAAAGATTGTAGTGTCTGTATTGAGGTCACTCTTAAACAACAGTGCTCATCTCTTGGCCGTTGACGTCGTCCTGAAGACGTGAAAATGCTCTAAGTGGCGTTGTATAAAGAAAGAGGACACTGTTGAGATTATTCTTGGGACTAAAATTATTCATTCTCTTTGCTCCACAACTAGAATTCTTTTGTTTACAAGACGTCGTCGTTGAAGTTGCCGTCGTACTTCGTAAGGTCCCCAATGAAACGAAAACCTAAACCCTGCAAGTTTTATAGAGTTGGTAGCAAGTCATCTTTGCATTTGGCAAGTTCATACAGGGACTGCATGTTTACATCGAGGCGAACCAGCCCGCTATAAAGCCCACTTTATAGCAAGGTCGCGTGTTTGACTATTTCTTGTTAATTTTACGAAGCCCACTTTTTGTGGGCAGGATCTCGGTCACCCGGGCTATAGTCATCTCCCCATATATTCGTGATCGACAGGGCTGGCCCGTCTATACCAGGGTTGGAAACTAAAAACCCTGTCCATACACGCGACAAAGGTTAAAGTTAACTTTTTGTTTTGAAAAGACCTGTTTGCTCATGTGTGGGATATAAATTGGAACATGCTTACATGGGATTCTGGGTTTCGTAAGGAAATAAATTAGCCCGTAGCCAATGGTAGCCAATAAGCCCAAGTAACTCGACGTTAAGTGAGGCAGCTCGTGTATAGGAGAACTATAAAAACTTCCTATTATCCTATGTATGTGATATATGGTATAGAAACTCGGCATACAGCAAGGCTATGTGCACACGTTTCCGAGCGTTTTCGTATTGTTTACTTTTCTCAAGGGAATCGAAAACAATCAGCTCATTACTTGAAACAATACGAAAACGCTCGGAAACGTTACCGTGTGCACATAGCCTAAGTCTTTGTTCACGTTTTTGCAAACTTGTGCATCAAACTTCCAACGTTTAGTAAACCAAAAAGGCTGGTATACTCCCCCCCCCCCCCTCCCCGAGCTAGATTGCAGAATACCCGCCACTTTCGTAATTTCCGCTTGTTAATCAACCCTCCACCAGTGGTGCATGGACGTGGACGAGTCAATATAAAAAATCTATTCAGTTTCACTGTTTTACAAATGAATGGTAAATATTTTGGGGTATACAAGAATACTGTTACCTTATCAGTGAAGGACGTGTGTAAAATATACTGCACATTCTTATCTATTGTAAAATGAAAGCACTGCAGTGCCCCCAAAGTAGCGCTTGTCTTCGAAAATCGAGAGAAAAGTGTTTGTAAAATAGTGTAAATACAAAAGTACAACTGCTAACCAGCACAGTGCTAGTGTTTATGCATGCATGCCGGCCAGCACAATATTCATGCTGGCTATAGTATGTTGTTTATTCTGACCAGCACGTTTGACGTTCATGCCAGTCACCAATGTTCATGGTAGCGAGCACAGCATAACGTTGTTATCAGTTATTGTATTTGGAGTATGTTTTCCTCCAACATGGTCGCCATATCTTTGTCTTCTAAATCTCAAGGGATTGATTGCAAACCACCAATATTGTGCGTTTCTATTAACTGTGGTGATACTACACTGCATGTCACTACTAATGGGTTTGTCTCACCCCCCACGTGACCCTGACCTCTTCCTAAATGCGATTGGTCAGTTACAGCGTTTGAGGGCAAAATGTTTTGCCCTCAAACGCTAATTAACCAATCACAATAAGGCAGAGGTCAGGGTCACGTGGGGGGTGAGACAAGCCCATTGCACGCCGATTGCGAATGCCATGTCTGACTCTTGGCGATTGTGTGGTAAACTTATCTTGCAGACACTAGACCAACAGACAAACAATGTGTACAAAAACTCTATTACACAGGTTTGCGTTTCAACTTATATCAAAACTACATTGCGGGCATGTATAATTTATATTTTATAAAAAACAAGCAACTTATATATCACTGGAACTGGTTCGTAGACTGACAAAATATACAGTTGTTTGATATTCTACTGTAGCATTATGTTAAAGTTCATTCATATTATGGCTAACTTTGTTACAGTATAACGATTCTTAATTATTTTCAGTATTCGAAGCCGGGGGCGTATAACACCTATTAGGAAATCAAAAGTTGGAAAAATAATTAAGAAAAAAAGAATTTGAGAAAATGATGATATATTGCAGGTATTATTTTAAAGAATTCTAGATGTATCGCTTGCAGCAGCAAAACAGTCTTAACTGCCAGTGAAATTTTATCATCGACCACAAGCTGCATCATTCCCCATACATATATATGTGCGTGATTATTTAAATGAACTGGGCCAACCACCGAAATCCTAAAACGAAAAAATTAAAAGAAATGAGTACATCGGTACAGATAATGGTGTCAATTAATAAACATAATAAACCCTTTGTTAAAAATAATAAAAATAATAATAATAATAATAATGATAACAACAATAACAATAACTATATATCTTTCTGTAATCAGGCCCAAATGCTGCAATTTCATTGGTTTAGAGGAGTGCGATTTGAGCATTAATCGCACTCTTGCTGTAGCTGTAATCGCACACCTGCTTCAACCAATGGAAATCAAGCTAGCTATCAAAATTGTCCAATCACAGTCTCCATACAACGAAGCAAGGAAACAAAAAACTGCAAAAGATGTTACTTTGTCATTTTACGTGCTTTTCTAAATAAATAAAACAATCTTAATTTTCATTTCATCATGCTAAAATCATGCTCATGGCCACATGAAAACCCTTACCTTCTCCATATCCTTGTCGTTTAAGTACGCTACACATAAAAAGCTCAATCGGTCGCTGACTGACGTCCTTAGCTGAAATATTACCCTGCATTAAATAAATATATAATTCAAAACTCGTTAATAATTCATGAGCCGCCATATACCAAAGCTAGTAAATCGCTCATGTGTATGCATGTTTCTAAGCGCTAATAAAGCAGTATCATTCAAGTAACATGGCAATATATTTCATTGTCAAAAAGCAGAGTGTTGTGTAGGCAGTATTTGGGATAGAGTGAAAAGGTGGTAAACTGCAGAGAATTTTAATCAGATTCTTTATATGCAAAAAAAATGTAATTCATAAATTTGTATAAATCGGACGGAGAATCGTCCAGATTTACACGAACTTTGTTGTGAGAGTTGTTGTTAAATCGTACATTTTTATTTATTTTTTGTCTCTCTTGGAATCACGTTATTCGAGTCTTCTCTGTCGGTAATTCCTACCATACATATGCTAATATTAGCGAGCAGTAAGTAAGTAAGTATACGTAAGTAAGTAAGTAAGTAAGTAAGTAAGTAAGTAAGTAAGTAAGTAAGTAAGTAAGTAAGTAAGTAAGTAAGTAAGTAAGTAAGTAAGTAAGTAAGTAAGTAAGTAAGTAAGTAAGTAAGTAAGTATAAGTAAGTAAGTATAAGTAAGTAAGTATAAGTAAGTAAGTATAAGTAAGTAAATAAGTATAAGTAAGTATAAGTAAGTAAATAAGTAAGTAAGTAAGTAAGTAAGTAAGTAAGTAAGTAAGTAAGTAAGTAAGTAAGTAAGTAAGTAAGTAAGTAAGTAAGTAAGTAAGTAAGTAAGTACGTAAGTGTGTAAGTAAGTGTGTAAGTAAGTGTGTAAGTAAGTGTGTAAGTAAGTGTGTAAGTAAGTATAAGTAAGTAAGTATAAGTAAGTAAGTAAGTAAGTAAGTAAGTAAGTAAGTAAGTAAGTAAGTAAGTAAGTAAGTAAGTAAGTAAGTAAGTAAGTAAGTAAGTAAGTAAGTAAGTAAGTAAGTAAGTAAGTAAGTAAGTAAGTAAGTAAGTAAGTAAGTAAGTAAGTAAGTAAGTATAAGTAAGTAAGTAAGTAATAAGTAAGTATAAGTAAGTAAATAAGTAAGTAAGTAAGTATAAGTAAGTAAGTATAAGTAAGTAAGTAAGTAAGTAAGTAAGTAAGTAAGTATGTAAGTAAGTAAGTAAGTAAGTAAGTAAGTAAGTAAGTAAGTAAGTAAGTAAGTAAGTAAGTAAGTAAGTAAGTAAGTAAGTAAGTAAGTAAGTAAGTAAGTAAGTAAGTAAGTAAGTAAGTAAGTAAGTAAGTATAAGTAAGTAAGTATAAGTAAGTAAGTATAAGTAAGTAAGTATAAGTAAGTAAGTATAAGTAAGTAAGTATAAGTAAGTAAGTATAAGTAAGTATAAGTAAGTATAAGTAAGTAAGTAAGTAAGTAAGTAAGTAAGTAAGTAAGTAAGTAAGTAAGTAAGTAAGTAAGTAAGTAAGTAAGTAAGTAAGTAAGTAAGTAAGTAAGTAAGTAAGTAAGTAAGTAAGTAAGTAAGTAAGTAAGTAAGTAAGTAAGTAAGTAAATTAACTTCAATTCCAGGTTAACTGTACATACAGTATATACATGTATTTAACCTATTGCTGCCTAGGATGTCCCAGGATTCTGTCTTGGACAAGTAAAATCGCTGAGTATAATTAAATAAAGGGGCCGGTTTTGGTCAGCTCAGGCAGAAATGCATATGGGGTTAAAGTTGTTGATAAATTAAACCTCCAATCTCGATTGCGATTGGTTAAAAACCTACAGACAGACAATTCTTGATGTCTTGCCACCTACAAAATATAAAAATTGTCTGTAGCTATGACGTAATTTTTACGAGATGGCCAGCGGTTTGAGCAAAACAAACATGGCCGCTGGGACCTTTAGGAGTGACGTTCAGAAGTGAATTAATCGGCCGGATTTGGCATGTTTTGTTGACACCAAAACCAAAAAGAAAAATAAAGCGAGCTACACATACAGTTGTTAGAGTTTAAAGCAGCATTTGAAAGAGAAAATTGTATTTGAAAGAGAAAAAAGTAAGCGAACCTCAAATTGCAGACGTCATGATATGATTCACTTTTTTATATGTGGTTAAATATAGTATATATTTAAGCGAAGTTAACTGCTGATGTAGTTGGCCTGCGGTTCCCCTTATTAGGGGAGTCCCTAACGTCACGTACATTAAGGGGTTTCCCGCGCATTCGAGATTCATTGAGCGTCTGTTGCTTTGCTGCAAGTAGCGTCTTGCTCAGCTTGTGCTCCCCCTTCGCCCTTTCCCCACCCGTGTTAGATACGAAGTATAGAATCCTATAGATCGTATATGTTATTCCACTGACTTGTCAGTGTGACTGGTGCCGGTGGTCTGCCTTGGCAGAGTTGTCATGGCAAACGCCTATTGCTTCTCTGATTACCCTAATTGCTATTGCTTAGTTTGCTGGCTATTTGCTCATGGCCCAATTGCTTACAGTTACTTTGCTTGCTAACAAGGCTAGATTGCTGACTAGCCTGGGCTAGATTGCTGACTAGCCTGGTCACCAACGGCACCTACCTCCAAACAACGCATATTCTGCAGTTAACTTACTTTCAACTTTGTATAAAACTCCTTAAAGGCTTCTACATTTATAATTATATAATAAAACAATTATTGAATTCGGTTGTCGCATGATAGCTTGTGTTATCAAGTCTCGGTTTGTATTATCCGCCTCAGCCTTCGGCGTCGGCAGCTAACACTTACCTCGGCGTTGATAATAGAAGCTATCATGCTCAACCTCATCCAATAATGGTATAATAATAAAAAGCTCGCGTGGCCACTGTTGCGGCTCACCAGTTGTAGATTCTTGTGTTAGTGTGGCTGTTCCATTTCTAGTTTGCCTTACCTGTCCCGTTGTCTGTCCGTACAGACCAAAATATTGTCTAACGTGTTCCTCACTGGCAGCACCTGGTATGTCAATTTTATTACCCAAAATTAGGACAGGACAGTGGGATAGTTGTTCGTCTGCCAGAAGACTCTATAAACAGAAATTTAACAAGAAAATGTTAAGGGTATACATAATTTCTACACCCTAATTCGTACTGGATTTTTCTTCTTCATAAAATCAATATACAGCACAAAATGTTTCACACTTATTGCACCACGGTAGGATATCGATTTAATTTAACAAAATAATTTTGTTGCTTATTTTGTAAAATGAGACTGTATGTTGTACATTTCTTATATACTTCCTTGTGCATACGGCCATGGTTATTCAGGGTAACCTAGTAACTTATGTTGTAGGAAATAGTAGATCCGAAGTATACTGCATTGCGAAATATGGGCTAATGTAGACAATTAATAATATGACGATAATGTAGACAATTATTGTGATTCGTCGATTATATGTGAGTGTAATCAGCGCATGATTAGTGTAAGAAATTACACTATAAACCTATGGGTTAAGGAAAATAATTTGAAGTCAAAAAAACAAAACAAAAAATTAGCGTTTTAAACAAGTTTGCAAAAAAGTCGTAAATTTTTTACTAAATTATTTCTTTTTAAAATGTTATCCAAAGAGACTTTGAAGTGAACCATAAAGTCTACAGCACACTATTTTAGTTCAAATAGAAGGCAGTCGCGACAACAATTGTAGTGCACAGCGGAGCTGCACTGCACTGCACTGCACTGCACTGCACTGCACTGCAAACACTACACTACACTAAAATTCGTGGTGTGTCACTGCACAGCTGTATAATAGAATAGAGTAGAAATGAACTACAATGTAACTAGTTTAGTTACCACATTCAAAAGTAGACATGCACTCAAAAATTTGTACAACAATTTTTTGTACGTTAACAAATAAATTCCCAATGCAGCCAGGTGAAGAATCCGACATGCTTAACGCTACTCCGGCTTAAACGTTTCTTGAACGTAGCTTAAAAAGTTACTGTTCATGACCCAACGTTTCGACACTCCAACCTGTTGTCTTGATCGCTGTGATGCATCTTACATCTTGTTGATAGATAACGTCATTGGAGAGTATAAATATGGGAACCTTTCTTCACAACGACCACCCCTGATGAAGACACTAGACGGAGTGTGGAAACGTTGGGTCATGAACACTAACTATTAACTTTAAGTTGCATTCAAAAAGCGTTTAAGCCAGAGTAGCATTAAACTATACAGTACATTGCTTTCTTATCTCAGTTCCCCACTGAAGAATCAATTTAATCAAATGTAAGAGTACAATTTTAGCTTACATCCAACTCTACTTTGGACTCTGTCAATCTGGTAACATCAGCAGTGTCAATAATAAACACAATACCATTCACAGCAGGGAAGTAATCTTTCCATATTCTACGAGCTGAAATAGTCAATAGTAAGACCACACTTTGTTAGCAACCAGTAAGAACATAGCTACAGTAGTATGAACAGATTTTCTGATTGACCATAGGTAACCAATCACATTGTTAATTATGAATTCGTTCCCATGCTTGTTTGTGATTAGGGTTAGGGTTTTTGTTTAGGGTAAACATCGCCCGCCAAAACATGTTCTAATGTCAACGTCAAACCATGGTCAAACAGACGTTTCCCTTGGAAACATATCAAGTTTCCCTCCGATACGTACATGTTTGTGCCCTCAGCCAATCATGTATTGCCAATTCCACGGTGTCAATTTAATAACGGTTAACTTTTGAACATGTTTTGACTGGTGGTATCTCCACTTACATGTACAGTAGGTGAAAACGACAGTATCTAAGGACTTTTTTTACTGTAGCTACGCAATGACCCTTAGCAGCAGCCAGCTGCAGACATCGACCACATACAGTAATGCAAAAAATAAGACACTTGGAGCAACACTATCAGGAGCAACCTCGTACCCAGGGTCTTATCAGGAGCAGTTTGTTCAACCAACAAACGATTAGCACAATCCGGGATTACTAAAACCTGGTTGAAAAAAATCTGAGCACCTCCTTAAGAAAATATTTATTCTCTAAAGTTTACAGTCAAGCAGAAAATCTGGAAATGAAACAATAGATTACCATTTTGTTCAGAATTAGTACTAATCAGCCTTTGAACACTGACTAAATTCATTTTTTATCAACTAAGGGGGCGATTACATGGACCAGTCAGGCTAGCTAGCTTTATATATATCAAACGCATGTTGTTTTAACATTTCGATTACAGTACATGGCAAGTGGGCTATCCCGGTTTGCCGGGATCCCGGTTGTCGCAACCGGACTAGCCCAGTTAAAAATGTCCATGTAATCGTTTTCATCCCCAGACCCGAGGGTAGGACTCGGACAAATAAGACTCGAACTTGGCCGCAGACTGGAATTGTACTGGCGGAGTGGCGGACTACGACTTGAATGGTTCAGATTTGGACTTGAACGAGGTGGATTTGACACTGCTCTTATGACACCATTGCCTTCAAAACGTTCACTGAAGCCTAAACCTGTTTCAAACGTCGCACTTCTGCCATGTCAATTCAGCAATTGAAACCATTAAATTCTACACATTGAATCAAATTCGGTAGGCGAATTGAATTCAACAGGTTCTACTACATCGCGCGACAAAAGTTCAACTCCTATCTTCTCATGTGCCTTAGCACACTTCGTTTATTACTGTACATTTGATGTTTGAAACAGCAGTCGTATCCAAATAAATTCCATTCGACGTAGCAAAAAGCGCAACGTTTAAAACAGGCTAAGTGGAGAAAATACTATAGATATCCTTGGCTTAGATTCAAAGAAACAAGAAGTGTGAGCTTATGGAAGCAAAAGCTTGTGAAAGATTTTACATGGTACACACCATACTGTAGTCACATTGACACACCGACAGCATAAATAAGGATGGTCTACCAATGATAGCATCCACCAACACTCATTTTACCTATTTGATTTTTTACATGCGACTTCAGCGATGCTCTTATCAACCTAAACTCAGATTAAACTTAGCGTCACCAGGAAAGTTTGGCTTGCCAGGTATGTGTTAAATACAGTATGTATACCCGATGTGCATTACATGCACTGTAAATATACTGTACACTGTATTCTTCTCTCAAAAAGAATCCACAGAAAGAACCAGCTAAGAATAAGTAAAATGAAAATACATGTGCATGCAGCATGTGATGGTGTTTGAAATAAATGTTTGGATAAGATGTTTCAGTACCTTGTCTGTGACCACCGAGATCAAAAGTAGTAAAACGCATACCACCCATTGAAAGTTCTTCAGAAGCTGTAAATGAAATTAAAAACAATTGAATTACAAAAACAAACAAAAGAACTGAATAAAGGAAAATATAACATGTATCTTTACTGCAGTAATATTACATTTACGTCAGTTTCAACCAATCTAATATTGTAAGCAACTTTCTAACTGAACAAGACGCCTGCTCAGGCGTTCACTCGGGCTACTGATTTCTGAAAGCTTGGCGTAGCCTGTGCGTACTCTAGCAAGACTATATGGCAATGGCAATGCATAATTGCATAGATTTTGACAAATAGAATCTATGGTTTTATATGAACTGCAGTGGTGCAGGAAGCGCCGAAGTTTGCTAATGTTGTATAAATGTAAACAACAAAGCCGTTTTTTCTGAAAATTAAACAACGGATCTATATTTAGTAGACAAAACCTATAGTGTCGGATTCGGCAGATTCAAGCGATCATTTTGATATAGAATTTATTTAAATTCGGACAAACAGAAAATATTTATTAAATATGTTTTGAAACACGTTGCACTGAGCAGTTCAACATATTGATATCTTACCGGTATTTGCTCTATTCGGTGCTTATTATTATACTTGCATTTTGTTCATCTTTTGTGTCATCTTTTACGTACTAGGTCTACCACGATCGCCGGCGTGTGCAGTTGTATTAAACATTGTAAGCCTTTGTATATAAGCATGTTTATGATGAAGACAATTGTCAGCCGCATTACTGATCAACTATAAGTAACTCGGTCACTTGCAAAAGATAAAGCTATTCAAACAAGGAGCAAGCCGTTACTACAAAACAGTATGAATATCGTAGTAATATTGGGCATTTCACTCGATTACATAGCATATTCTACACTTGAATTTTTCCACACCAAAAATCCCTTAAATATCGGTATATGTTCAGTTTGATATACTGTGGCCCTTTCTTGTGTCTCTAGTCCTCAAGTCAAACTTCCTTGGTACTGATGTCAACACGGCACTTTTTTCGCGTCTGTAACAATTCGTCTATTCTGTCTTCATTGAACAACTACTCATGAATTCACCAATACCGTCGAAAAACACCTCAAGTGAACCCAACTCGATAAAGGCAAAATAACTTGAAAAAATCGAGCACGCAACATGCCTTACAGTTTTGCAAGGCTTGACGGGATGATTTTGTGGAATCCAGTAATAAACCATGACTACCATCACATATGTAGATCATGTACAGTATTATACTGTATGTCTGAACACAAGAGGTTGATTGCAGAAAGGCCATTCAATTATTGTTTAGGATAGGGTTGTCCAACCTGCGGCCCGTGGGCCAACGTGCAACCCTCCTCGTAGTTGTATGTGGCCCACGTACCAGCTTGTTTATATTGTTAAAGCTAAAGTTCTGTTTTAAATAACTGTCTAACTGTAATTGTACCTGTCAGACAGTGTGTACGACATCTGCAGATGTAAAAAAAAACACCAGTCGCAAAACATTTCAAATGGAATAAATCTATCACTCTACTGTACTTCTTAATGTACAATCTGATGGCTTTTAAACAGACACAAACTGATTTTATTGTTTGGAGGGGGGTGTCTTACAGTGCCTTCTGAAAATGCAGAGCTCTGCTTGTGTTCCATTCTCCACTCATCACACCTGGCTTCTTCAGTCTTCTCATGTCATCAATTCGGCCCTCCATTCAAAAAGGTTAGACAACCCTGGTTGAGGATAATCAGCATTTAAATGAATTTGAAACTAGTTAGATAAGCTGTGAAAATGCTGACTATGTTCATCAACAATTAACTATAATTGCAGGGCTTGAAATTTGCGGTACATGTATCTCAATATCCACGGGATACTAGATTTTCGTTTTGGATACTAGAAGTCTTAACTTCAGTATCCAATGGGAATGGATACAACAAAATTTTCAATAGTGCACAGCCACGAAATCTGACTTATCGTCTTATAATGTAACGTAATGTCCCATAATGTAACCTAACGTCTTATAATGTAGCGTAACGTCTTATAATGTGGAGTAGCATCTTACAATGTGGAGTAGCATAACGTCTTATACATTATAGAGCATAACGTCTTAGAATGTAGATTTTGGATACTGCCGAAAATTGAAAATTTCAAGCCCTGATACTTGTAATTGGCTTTGCAATGTTGTGGTCGACAACGGTTAAATCCAAGGTTATAATCTTGTTTAGTCACTCACTGTTTAATCCTTAAACACTGTCTAACTAAATCACTGTTTCTGCGATTGGCCCTACAGTAGGAAGCCAAAATGTACAATAAATGTTGCAATAAATGTAAATGAGAAATTGCATCATACTTGGATGAAGTGTGGGAACATGTTGAGCCATTCTGTCATCTTTTAACATGTGAAGTAGTGTAGTTTTACCAGCATTATCTAACCCAAGAAACACAAGTTTGCCAGATTTCTTGTATAAACCTGAAAAAAGTTATTTCACTTTTACTTGACATGTAGAATAGTACAATACCTGTACGTTTACACACAATAATGATTGCAATAAGATTACACCTACATGTACATAATTATGTAATGTGCATTGGGCCATCACTACAAATACAATCAACGTTTATTAGTTACTGTATTGTCTCTCTCACTGAAACTACGGCAAAACGCTTTTTGCCATTACTTTGCATTTAAAACTTCACTCTTTAGCTACTAATGGTCTATCATGCACCAGTAGACACTGAGTGTATAGCTCAGCCAATCAGAATGCAGAATTGATAATAGTCCACTAGTTGGTTTATACGTTGGTACAGTATGGGTTGTCTCCTTAATTCTAAAAATTGAATCAAATTATAATTTTGAAAAATCACAACTACAAGTACTGAGCACTACATGTAAATGCTGTAGATAAAACAATTTATTTCCATACCAAGGGCACTTAGTGCACTTGCAAACCAATCCCAAATCCACATTATTGTATAATATTCTTTTCTAAATAAAATAATTTTAAGAACAAAATGTCATTGTTTTAATTATATAAGTCACTACACACCCAACTGCCTACCAGTAGTTTAATCTGCAACTCAGACTATTGCTTATAGGGCAAGGCCATGCTAGCAGAGCTGCACAATTTAACACTCATAACTAAAAGTACTACTAAGTGTATATTAAGTACTACTAACTACTGTATTAAGTACTACATATACTCAAACCAGTAGAGTGAGACAGGTTGACTTTTTTATTGCTTTTATCCAAAGTCAGTGAAAGTCTTATTAACTACAAATCAATTTCAAAGTGATCATGCAATGTGTTTGAGTGTACAATGTGATGTTTTTCTTTTTCAATTCAAAACATCTGGACAAATGCAACATTCCCACATGTCAACTTAACATACTCTTGCTTTCTAAAACCTTGAATACTGTCTATAATGCAATATTTGTAACAATATGACCAATTTCTAAGGTAAATATCATTAGCAAAGGGCCCAGCAAAAAGATCCATCATCGCCTGGAAGCATGCAACCAATTCATTCCTACAGTGCACTGCAACCTACAAATTTTTAACGTCATTTCTGTGTATCGTGTCTGTAATGTGGGTGTACAGTACCACTCAGAAATAACCTAACAGTGCAGTTGAGGTTAAGTTAAACAATGATAGAAATGGTAATAAACTTTAGTAAAACACAATAAAATTAATCTAGTAATACAGAAAACAGTCCATATTTTGATTCATAGCGATTTAGGGACAGTTTAACTAACACTGAACAGAGTTATATTACGATTAAGCTGAGGTTAAACCTAGGTTTGACCTCGGTTTTTGTTAGGTTATTTCTGAGCAGTACTGTACTACACACACATATAAGGATACATGTACACTTACTCTCCATGTACTACACAAAGATTACGTGTAATACTAATTTGTTGAATGTTTGTGTAGTAGTTGTACATGTGACTCATTACACACTTGGCTTATTTTACATGGCCCAGAGGTTATTTATTTGTGTGCAATTTCAGATTTTCGTCAAGAAACTTTTTAAGTTTCATCACAGTCAACTGTAGACTTATAAACCAAAAGTATATTGCTTGTTTTAGATTCATCAGAGACAATAACTGAACGTTAACTCAACTTCATTAATTTATACGAGTTTACACGATTGGGATTGGGATGGGCCATGGGGTGGTGGGTCACTAAAGAGAAGTGCCAACATTTTATCAATCATTTAAAGAAAGTAACTTTCCAGAAATTATTAGAGAAGTTTGTTGCCAAGTTTCAAATTATAAACTAAATTCAGAAGTTGATATTATTACGAAGTTCGATTTGATAGTTTAAATGTTCAATTTGAAGTTCACCTTCACAGTTCAACTTCAGTCAACCAGAGTGGACATACTTTTGATACAATTTCTTTTGGAAAATATGTAATCATTCTGCAAATTCAAATTACCAACTGCATAGCTGGCATGGCGCAAAGTTGAACTTTGAATAGAACTTCTACACTTGATAATGCAATTTGAAACTTTGCAATGAACTTCCAAACAGCACATTGAAAAGTGAGCCAAAATCAACATCTGTATTTCTAATGGCTATGTGCAAACAAACTTTCACTTAATATGGATAAATCAAATTTTATTATTTTTCATACTGCTCAAAAAAAGAAACCTTATACAGTAAAATTCAAACTTAATGAACAAAATTTAAAGGAAGAGCAAACCACCCAATATTTGGGCATTTTAATTGACAGTCATTTAAGCTGGAAACCTCATGTTATGCAACTTACAAGGAAAATTAAGCGTAGCATTGGTGTGGTATCAAAGATTCGACATTATGTTAACATGAACGTTCTTTCTAATTTGTATTATTCATTAATCTATCCCTATTTAACATATGGCATTGTTGCTTGGGGCAATACCTATTCCACTACAACTAATCCTTTATATATATTGCAAAAAAAGGTTATTCGTATTATAAGTTTCTCTGATTTCTATGATCATACTGATCCATTATTTATAAAACTAAAAATGATAAAATTTTTTGATCTAGCTTATTTTTGTACTGCTGTTTTTATGTTTGACTTTCATGCAGATGATCTTCCCTCTTCATTTCAAAATTACTTTATTGCTGTTAGCAATATACACCATCATAACACAAGACTAGCTTCTCGATCCACCTACTCTTTACCAAAGGTTAGGACTAACTATGGCAAATTTAATATTAGATATATTGGTGCAAGTATATGGAACTCAATTGATGAACAAACAAAGAGTCTAAATAAAACAAATTTCAAGAAAAAACTGAAAAGCAATATTCTTGATAAATATATTCATATTTGTTAAATATGGATATATTCATAATTATTAACACCACTTATTTTACCTTTTCTCCAAACGGTTAATTTCTTAATTAGTTGTTATTAATATAGAAAGCCAACTAACCAGGCTAGTCTTTTGACTATTTTAGTTGGCTTTTTACCAAAAAAAAATGTTCAATATTCTTCTTGTTAATTAATTAATTTAAAAATTTATGGTAATAAAGATTCTTCTTCTTCTTCTTCTTCTTCTTCCTACATTTCTACTATTTTCTACATTTCTACTATTTTCTACTACATCAACTATTTCCATGTTTCGATTTTATTTGATGATCTTCCTCAATGGCTCAGAAAAACATGACAAGAAAATGTTCATGATTTTCTAATAGACTTTTATTACTATCTTAATAATGTGGCTATTCTCTAAAAGTTTAAACGTAGTATAGATCGCTTGTCACTAATAGTTTTAAACTGTATTCAAATTTTGTTTGGCTACATGCATAATATGTGTAGTGATAGATACACTGTATATAAAACTCAGTGCATAACAAAAGAGCCACTCCATTTACAGCCCATGTAGTTCTCTGTGTACTACACAGACAGTGCATGTACTCCATGTACATGCATGTTACATGCAAACTACACCCACAAAGATGTTAAAAAACTTGTGGGTGGCACTGTAATATTTTTTAGTAACTGTCAAGTTCATGTAATGTGACAAAGAACCAAACAGCCAAGAGAGAATGTGATTGTTTTGAAATTAATTTACAGTTAATAATGAAACTGTCACTATGAAAGCCATAAAGAAATTGAACATCACTCTACTGATTAGGGTCAAGTAGGAAAGGAAGAAAAAAACTGCAACAATGTTACAATTAAAATTCACAGTTAAAACCTTGGTGAAGTAGTGAAACAAAAATTACTTCAATACAGACTAATATACAGACTTCTGATTGCCAAAGAAGAAACAACAATATTATGTAATCCGACCAAAGGGCCTGAACCCCTGAATGTTGTGATGAAAATTTTAGGCCATAGTCCATACATGTAATGACCTGACCTTGGTGTGTTTTTTATTTAAACTCTTTTGTTAAAAAAAATACACCAGCCAGCTTTATTAGCTCGCTCAATCATGTCATTTACAATTTCAAAGACACGTGTAGTACATTGAAAACCAACAGTGCCAGACACGAACGAGTGTTGATAAAGCATCAATGAACTGAATAACTGATGTTTTATAAATTTTAATACAATTATGACATAGTGAAAACTAAGATACGCTAAAATAAGAACATAAAGTCAAATACAAACCAAAAAGATGCTGTAGCGACGTTTTAACAATCTAATTGTAAAAAATAAACGATTCTAATAAAACCACAATGGGAAGTCAATTTTCGTCAACATGGAGTATAGACAAAAAGTACACTTCTTTGTGAAGTCTTGTAAAATCAAAAATAACTACTTTAATAGCTCTTCTATATTAATATCAGTATGATATTAGAATATTTAACTCACCTGTATCCCTTTGAAAGTAATAGAAACTGGATAAAATTATGTCTACTGTATTAAAATGTTCCTGATATATACGATGACTAAGAAATTCGAGCGATCAACTTCAGGAGATTGGGCCGGGCCACGCGTAAACCTTGCAAAGTATCCCGGATGTTGCAGAAGTGATGTACTCTGACCAAAAGGACTGCGGGCTCTTTACTAGCAGCGGACACCCTGGGGACCGTCATTTGGTGTCCGTAATAATGCACCAATCAATTGAAACTACGGCCCCCCGACCCCCGGGGCGTAGCGGGGCTTTAACGGGGAAATAGCCGTGGAATACGCCTATTTAACAACACATTTCCCCGGGGGTACGGGGCATTTAACAAGGTTAATAATTTAGAGGGGAAATGTAGCGGGGATTTAACGCTCGGCCATAGTAAGGAAGGACTGGGTCCAAATGAAAAAAAATCATAAAAATCGCACATCGTCGAAAAAGGTGAGTTTTAATTTGTTGCAATCACTCCTAAATAGTCAGCCATCATGTTATCACTTTACAAGATTTCAATACACTTTAATTAAAAGACTGTATTTTCGCTGTTTTTCCTTTTTTTTATGTCTTTTTATAATACCGAATTATTCATGAGAAAATTAAGTATTCATGAGTCATGACTATGTGTGTTGTTTTTTCGTATATATACATTCATTTATTGTATATCTGCTTAAAACTCCGGTTTATACTGTCAAATGTTTACTGAACTTTCACAAGGTAAAGAAATACGAGGAGCAAAATTGCAGCAACTTGCAACAAAATCTGATTTCAATTTGCAAGACCTGAGACAACATTTATCAATATTGCGAATTAACATGTGTTGAAATCAAATTTTTGTTGTAAGTTGCTGTGACTTTGTTGCTCGCATTACTTCTATACCCGTTTCGTGTTAAATTTACGTATTACTTTATTTGTTTATATTGTACGAAAGCCGGGTAGGGACTTCAGACTTCAGACTTCGGATTTCAGACTTCAAACTTCAGACTTCACACTAAACTTAGTTTAGTTTAGTTTTTGTTCTTGTTATTGTTGTTATATGCTCTGGTTAGACTTAAAAATGAAATTTACGCCCTGTTGTCTATTCCATCAATTATATTTAATGATTGTAAAGTTGATAAAAATGACTTCAGACTTCAGACTTCAGACTTCAGACTTCAGACTTCGGACTTCGGACTTCGGACTTCAGACTTCAGACTTCAAACTTCAGACTTCAGACTTCAGACTTCAGACTTCAGACTTCAGACTTCGGACTTCGGACTTCGGACTTAGGGGGCGATTACATGGACCGAGCTAGCCCGGTTAACCGGGATGAGTTTACGAAACGATTACATGGAGCGGGCTGGCCCGGTAAGCCGGGATGATTTCAGGCCGAAATTCGCAGTTATCAAGTAAACAAGGGCAAAGTTACGTTAGCTTTACTTCAGTTTTACACTAATTAGTCTATTATTTATTTTGTAAGCCCATCGTTAATAAAAAAATTGTTTAAGTCTTAGCTAACCCGGGAAAGCGTCTTCACGAAGGCTAATTAATTTATTAAATCTTCGCTTTGATCACTAAACACACAAACAACGTTGATGTTCTATTTCAGTTCCTTTCAGCACTATTTATTCACACAGTCAAGCAAACGAACGCGTATCGAAGCGAGTTCAACAGTTTTTCAGCCCGGTTTGCCGGGATGAAACGATTACATGGACATTTTCATCCCGGTTAACCGGGCTAGCCCGGTTGCGACAACCGGGATCCCGGCAAACCGGGCTAGCCGCTTGCCATGTAATCGAAATGTTAAAACAACATGATTGATGGAGGCTGAAACACTGACAAACGCTAGCTCGAGAGATATAGTCATTTGACCGATCGTAGGTATACCGGCCTGATTTGAAGAAGTAAGGAAGGGAATAATTTGAAAATCGCCGTTCTTAGATAGCGAGGTCGGCAAATAGTAGGCGAGATACTCAATTAGCAGAATTTTCGTGTTAATATTTCCCCTTTATATATTTACTGTTCAAAATTAGATGCCATTTTATAAGGACTATATGTAAATTAGTCCTTAAGCGGCGGCCATTTTGTCATCAATTTCTGGTAATGGAGACCACTGAGGGGCATGAATATTAAATTCAGTACATTCACCTCTGTATTTATTTTGAACGGCTGGCAAACTTAGCCTGCGAGCCGGCAGGTGACAAACTCTGAAGTCTGAAGTCTGAAGTCTGAAGTCTGAAGTCTGAAGTCTGAAGTCTGAAGTCTGAAGTCCGAAGTCTGAAGTCTGAAGTCCCTACCCGGCTTTCGTAATATTGTATCTTGATATATTTTATTAAAGTTTGGTTCAATGGTCCCCTTGGTACCGGGGCTTTTAACACCGGGGGTTTCACCGGTGGCGGGGGAAATAGCCGGGGATTAACACTGGGGAAATGTTAAATGCCCCGCTATTCCCCGGGGGTCGGGGGGCCGTAGTTTCAATTGACTGGTGCATAACGAGAGTCCGCAATAGCGGGATGCCATGAAAATATCCCGATTTCAGGTTGTAAAATGTCACTACAATGTATTACTGCTTTTTTGTTTTAAAATCTCCAGTTTATTTCAATTTCTAGTTGACGTTTACTGTGATACATAAATACACAGTAGTACAGTACAAGTCAAAATACAAGTCAAAAATTTGTATTCAAATATTTCTTTTATTCCAAAACCAAAAATACAACGGTAACATGAATCAGTAACATAAATATGCCACTCGATAAATTAAAAAGTCATTCACTTTCATGTGTCGAGAGAAAAACACGTCCAAGGTGTCCGATGTAACGAGAGTAAAACAATAAAAATGTTTGTTGGGGACCACATGAAGTGTCCGCAATTCCGTAATAGCGAGAGTCCGTAATAGCGAGAGTTATTTCAATACATTTCATAGTAGTTTCGGCCGGGGATTTACCAACTGTGTGTCCGCAAGGCGAGAGTTGACTGTAAATACCAGAATTAAGGCCCAGTTATACAAGCAATATTTACTGTAATCTTTATCTTTTTGAGCGTGATAGAATTGACTGATTTATGAATGTTCTGGACGATTTTTGCTAAGGTATTTGCTTCGAATCGCATGCGTCAAAATCAGAATGAGAAAATGTCGCAGTATTAATAAAAAAATCGCCTGTGTAAAGCTATGGTGAGCGTTCGGTCACAAACTGAGAGCTATCCCCGGAGAACACCGCTGCCAAACGTTTTGCGCATGCGCGACGTCCGACCTCGTCCTCAGAAAAAGAATGGGAAAACACTGAAATATTTGGATTGGTCCGAGAGTCCGACACAAAAGTTAAAAATATAAGCATGCATACAACCAAAAAGATAAGGTAGGTAACTTGTGCATGGTTTCTTTGTCAATATTATAACATATTCTGAAATTACCCTTCGTAATTTTCTTTACCTTTTTTTTAAAACACAAATGAATAATCGAGTCTTACTTAGTCTTCGATTACTGTCTGATTGTTGTTTGCCACGGCTAGTTCCCACTTCTCTTGCAATGTTTACTCTTGCGAATTCACGCATGCGCAAACGTTTGGCAGCCGGAGTACGGAAGTGAAAGCGTAGGTTGATCGGATCATCGGAAGTTCGTACTTAGGCTGCCTCAGGCGCCACTCCCCTCCGGCCCGATTTCAAACAGAAGGGGGCCCGTGGCTGAGATAGCGTGTGATTTTCTCAGGCTAGTTCGGACTTTCAGAGAAAACTGCATAATCCCCGAGCCGGGCGACGGGCCGAAGGCCCGGAGCCCGGTGAGGGTGCTAATCTCGACACGCGTGGAGCCATTTTACACGCGTGGACAAACGTGATATGCGAACGAATTTCTGTGATCTGAATATTTATTTATTTATTTGTATATACGTGTGGAGTGGACGGACCATGCGCGGTTAAGATTGTGGGGCACTGGGGACAATATAGTTCTTGACAAAAAGATTTGAACTAACAACATAATTTATTCTTGACAAAAAGACTTGAGAAAGGAGTTTTTGGGAAACGTATATCACTTTTGAAAGAATAGAAACAAATCAACGTCTACGTATAAAGCAAAACAACGTCTTGAGTAGAAGGAAACCTGTCAAACCGAAACTCAAAAGGAGGAGAAAGCAAGAGTGAAACTTGAAAACCGACGAAGAAATAAGTGCCGGCGAAACGGTTTAAGTTTACGGTAAAAATATAGAGCAGCCGCTCTCAGTAATCACGAACATTTAGTAGCAAAACTGTTCGAGTTTCCCACTTTCCTTACGTATATCCTATCACTGTTAATTTTGTTTTCTCTTTTGTGTGTCCTTAAAATTTTATCTGTGGCTGCCGTCTTAATATCGTTTTTCAAATAGTTTTCTTATTGTCAAAACCACTTGTGACTAACGTAGCTTGTCCATAATTTGGCATAAAAATCGAAAAGGAGCATTTTTTCTTCTGTAAAACGTACAAATGCTGTTGAAATATTTATTAACATGTAGGTGAAAACAATTTCAGCACTTTCAGTTTGAAATGTCATAAAAGAATATTGCCGTGGCAGGCAAAAATTTTTTCAGATGCTGTAGCGATGTTTTTTGTAAACATGGAGAGAAAGAAGTGTACAATATAACCCTAATATTTTAACAAAATTTTGCCGCCTGCCTCGGTAGTCTGGTAGTTCAAACCCTGGAAGCGACGTGCAATTTCCTTTATCTCAATATTTTTCACGAAATATCATCCTTAAATTTTTCTTTGTTCCTCGTTACTTTTTCCTTCAAAAAATAGATTTATTAAAACTGCAGGGTTTTTTTATTTCAAATATTCTACTAGAATTAAAACTATATTTTAATCAACAGGAGTGGCTATTTCCAGTCCCCCAATAAGAAAGAGCGCAAGGGGAATATCAGGATTTACAAAAATTCATGCAAAAGCGGGCGAGGGGTTATTGCGTTCATGTATTTCTAGTCAGTTTATATTTACTCATTTTTATGGGCCGGTCAGAATCTGGGGCCGGGGGCAAATGCCCACGTTGCCCCAAAGCCCCTCCCCCCCCCCTAGCCACCGCGCGGACGAATTCGGAGCCGGTGAGGTCTCGAATTTGATAGTACGGTTCCCGCCTGCTTACACGGAACTGGTCTCGAATTCGGTACGGAATAAGGACGGGACGTCGTACGACGCAACGCTCATGGTTGAACAAACCGTTACGCAACGCTCATGGGTGAACTCGCTAATCGCGCAACGCTCATGGTTGAACTATTCATGAAGTACGTTTACCGCGTTGTGTCATAGACTCGTTCAACTGTGAGCGGCCGGTCTCTTAGGGTTAGGGTTAGGGTTAGGGTTAGGGTTAGGGTTAGGGTTAGGGTTAGGGTTAGGGTTAGGGTTAGGGTTAGGGTTAGGGTTAGGGTTCTGAGAGGAGCTCACAGGGTTTTGGGGGACGCATCGGAAGAATGGGGACACGGAAATTCACGTTGTTGTTTGCGCAAGGCCAGCCACGAATGCTAAGAAATTGTTTATTGTCCATTGATGTTCCTTTATATTTTTATGTATTTCCTAAAAGTTTAATATGACGTGTGTGGAAAACGATATAAAGGAGTGTTAACTGAAGAGCGCTGTGCACCGAAGAGACAACACAGTGCTGAGTGTCTCGGCCGTGGATTTGTTCTTTTGAGGATGGTTTTCTATTTGAAAAGACCTTGGATTGAAAAGGCTCTGTTATGCGAAGACAAGGAGAAGTTGCCAGAGAAAGTTAAAGCTCAGGTTATCGAGGTACATGTTATACTGTACACTTGAATTGTTATCTGAAATTATCGTTCTTTATAATCCCCGAGCCCGGGCGTAGGCGAAGGCCCGGAGCCCGGTGAGGGTGCTAATCTCGACATGCGTGTAGTCCACTTTACACGCGTGTAGAAAAAGCGAGGGAGACGAAATCTGGGAAATAGTTTATATATACGTATATATATATATATATATATATATATATATATATATATATATATATATATGTAGGTTATCACATGAGGGACGAGGTGATATCAGTTTTATCGCTTGAGGGATGATATTGTTATTGTCGCGAGTGAGTGCAGTGGACGAAGGACAATTACAATATCATCCTGAAAGCGATAAAACTGATATACCGAGTCATGAATGTGATAACCTATTTATCACATACTTGTGCCTGTATCATGTTTTAGGGCTCCCAACACAGGACAGCGGGATATATGATGGGACAGCGGGACATATCGTTTTTATGTCCCACTGTTATCACCCTGATAAAGGCACAAGTATGTGATAAATATATATATATATATATATATATATATATATATATATATATATATATATATATATATATATATATATATATATATATATATATATATATATATATATATATATATATATATATATATATATATATATATATATATATATATATATATATATATATATATATATATATATATATATATATATATATATATTTAGCATATGCCTCACAGGTGAATAGTGCTTTTCACGCAATCTGATTGGTTCCTCTAGCTCGGGATATCCTGCACTATTCACCTGCGGGCAAAACAAAATGGCGGACAGTTTTGCTTTATGCTTACCGAAGCAGGAGATTTTGTTGATAAACAAGGCTGATGTAGTAGAATAACGAGAAAAGTCAACGAAAGTAAGTAGAAGAGTGTCCACAGGTATGTTTCTTTACAATTTTCTAGCCATTAATATATTCAAAAGCTGTAAAAACTGTTTTGTCGACAAATATCGAGTACGCCGTTGCCAAGTGCCCAAGTTGCTAGCAGCCCTGTCTTGTATAAAAATAACGAAAAATATAAGAATCTTAAACTTGTTATTTCATTTATGAGGTATATGCTAAAACAATTATTCACCTCAGTGTTGGTGAATAGTGTGGATATTCACCTCGCCGAAGCGGCTCGGTGAATATCCAGCACTATTCACCTCCACTTCGGTGAATAATTGTTAAATTATATATATACATATATATATATATATATATATATATATATATATATATATATATATATATATACAAGCCTGGATATTAGCGTCCGGTCACGGACATTGTCCGGTACAAATTTGTTATTTACAAGGTTTTGGCAGTCACAAATTTGATTGTGTCGGTCTTTTTGTCCGGACGTTTTTCGGTAAAATTTACTTCCATTTTCATGGCAGAATCGACTATTATTTGTTTTGAATCAATCACTTTTCGTTTGTATATTAAATCCCGGTTTCGCGGCACAATACTTCATTTAGTGGAGCACACACGAATACGCGCTAGGGCTTCTGGAATACTCACGCAAGCATGTCCCGTTTAGACCGCATGGCAAAGTGCGGCCATCTTGATTGTCTGCAATCACTCAAGCATGTAAGTTATACAGTATGTCGAAGAAAATAACTGCATTTTTCACGTCTGCTGACACAAATAGTGTTAGTAACAAGGACTCAGTTACTTCTGATGAATCAGCCTCAGTACAACTAGGACAAAAGAAGTCAAGCCGAACATTAAAATCAAGGACTGTAGTGAAATGGATCAACAAAGATCTAGCAAAAATGAATGCATCTGTGTGGTTAAAACACGATGACAACGGAAAAGAAGTTGTAACACTTGTTAACACTTGCCAGTAATAGTAATACATTACTGTAGTGTACATTACATTTACATAAGAAATACAGACATACAATGCATTATATAATTATATCATTTACTGTCGTGGCAATAGAAGCGTTCCTAAAATAATTGTGCAATTCGTTTGTTCAAATTGATCAATTCATTTGATGAACTTCCTGTTTATTATTGCTAAACTTCCTGTTTTGAATTTGATAATTTGGTTCCTAATTTTTGAATAACCAATAAGAAAAAGAATTATTTGCCAAACATCAATCAAATTCAAAACAGAATTCAAAACAGGAAGTTTAGCAATATTTTCATCAAATGAATTGTTCAACGTGAGGAATACAACTGCACAATTATTTTAGGAACGCTTCTATTGCCACGACAGTAATTATAGACTATTGTTTACAATTGTTTAGTGACGGGTACGTTTTGTTTTATGACAGGCACAATCTGATTGATGCTGGTCATTTTGATAGGCAGGGCAAAAAAAATTATATCCAGGCTTGTATATATATATATATATATATTTATATTTATATTTAACAAATAAAACATAAAGCTCTGTGCATATTGTACTCTTATAAAGGCATGTTGGACATCATTTGAACATGAAAGAAGTTGAGTAGAGGCACGAGGTGACAGCCGAATGCCTTTACACTTCTTTCATGTTCAAATGACGTCAAACGTACCTTTATAAGAGTACATATGCACAGAAGCAGTATGTTTTATTTGTTTTATAAAATAATAATAAGAAAAATCAAACTAAAAGTGAGGTAGTTTTAGAATTTGGCGGACTTTCTGGCCAGCTGACACCATTCTACACGACTTTACGTCATTCATGATCTATGTTCTCTTATAAATGCATGGAGCCCAACCAATCAGAGCGTGCATAGAGGGCACTTTATTTTATAAATATGTTTGGTACGATGTCAAGTAACGAAGAAAACTATGAACTCCTCAAACAAGTAGTATTTTGCTTTCATCATTTATTTAAACTAGAAATACATGAACGCAATAACCCCTCGCCCGCTTTTGCATGAATTTTTGTAAATCCTGATATTCCCCTTGCGCTCTTTTTTATTGGGGGACTGGAAATAGCCACTCCTGTTGATTAAAATATAGTTTTATTTCTAGTAGAATATTTGAAATAAAAAAACCCTGCAGTTTTAATAAATCTATTTTTTGAAGGAAAAAGTAACGAGGAACAAAGAAAAATTTAAGGATGATATTTCGTGAAAAATATTGAGATAAAGGAAATTGCACGTCGCTTCCAGGGTTTGAACTACCAGACTACCGAGGCAGGCGGCAAAATTTTGTTAAAATATTAGGGTTATATTGTACACTTCTTTCTCTCCATGTTTACAAAAAAACATCGCTACAGCATCTGAAAAAATTTTTGCCTGCCACGGCAATATTCTTTTATGACATTTCAAACTGAAAGTGCTGAAATTGTTTTCACCTACATGTTAATAAATATTTCAACAGCATTTGTACGTTTTACAGAAGAAAAAATGCTCCTTTTCGATTTTTATGCCAAATTATGGACAAGCTACGTTAGTCACAAGTGGTTTTGACAATAAGAAAACTATTTGAAAAACGATATTAAGACGGCAGCCACAGATAAAATTTTAAGGACACACAAAAGAGAAAACAAAATTAACAGTGATAGGATATACGTAAGGAAAGTGGGAAACTCGAACAGTTTTGCTACTAAATGTTCGTGATTACTGAGAGCGGCTGCTCTATATTTTTACCGTAAACTTAAACCGTTTCGCCGGCACTTATTTCTTCGTCGGTTTTCAAGTTTCACTCTTGCTTTCTCCTCCTTTTGAGTTTCGGTTTGACAGGTTTCCTTCTACTCAAGACGTTGTTTTGCTTTATACGTAGACGTTGATTTGTTTCTATTCTTTCAAAAGTGATATACGTTTCCCAAAAACTCCTTTCTCAAGTCTTTTTGTCAAGAATAAATTATGTTGTTAGTTCAAATCTTTTTGTCAAGAACTATATTGTCCCCAGTGCCCCACAATCTTAACCGCGCATGGTCCGTCCACTCCACACGTATATACAAATAAATAAATAAATATTCAGATCACAGAAATTCGTTCGCATATCACGTTTGTCCACGCGTGTAAAATGGCTCCACGCGTGTCGAGATTAGCACCCTCACCGGGCTCGGGGATGAACCGAGAAATGAAAAGAAGGATACAAATAACCCATTTAATATATCTTGAAGAGAAACCAGAGAACTTGAAGAAACCAAACGCTGTATGGTAAACAAAAACTCAATCTGCAGTCACTCACTCCGTGGTCAAATATAACTAGAAATACATGAATGCAACAACCCCTCGCCCACTTTTATTAAATACTTTTTTTAAACACCCCCCAAACCAAGCCACCCACCCACCCACCCTGATTAAGATAAGCACACCTGATATACAGCCAATATAAAAACAAACAGAATTTACAGATATAAAAACAAATGATAATCCTCAAGATAATTCTATAATTTATGGATAAGATGACTAAACTGATTCAACATATCAAAGCAAAACTAAGATTTCATTGTTATTCTGGTTGTACAAAATGTTTTTAGGTTTCAAAAGGGATTGTTTTTAACAAGCCTTGAATAGCTTCCCTATGCATACATGTTTTGCAAAAGCAGAATTAAAAGTCAACAGCTCAAAAATTACATTTATAATAGAGTCTGAGATAAAAACAATTCTGTAGAATCGGATTCTAGAAAGAAGTATTAAACAGATAACGTTTCAGTCGAAAATTTGGAAATACAGCCAAAAAAATCGCCAAAGCCCATGAGTATTTAATAAATAAGATGCATCCAATGCCAATGAAAAACATCGCGTCCACATAAAGTCTAAGGTAGGGTTATAAGTTAGCTTTAGTTAAGGAGATTTATGCTTTGGACGAGCAAAGGGAAAGCACGAAAACGTGAAGCTGTATATTGTTTAGGACAGTTTAGGTTAAGCGAAAACTTGAAAACAACAAGAATACTACCGTTTTTGTTTACCATACGGCGTTTGGTTTCTTCAAGTTCTCTGGTTTCTCTTCAAGATATATTAAACGGCTTGTTTGTATCCTTCTTTTCTTCGTGCTCCATTTCGTTTCGTTTTAATAAACGAAAGCAAAATACTATTTGTTTGAGAGTTTATACTTTATAGTTTTCTTCGTCGCTAGTCACCAGTGTCCAACTATTCTTACCGCGTGACACCGTACCAAACATATATATATACAAACAAATAAACTATTTCACAGATTTCGTCTCCCTCGCATTTTAACACGCGGGTAAAGTGGACTCCACGCATGCATGTCGAGATTAGCACCCTCACCGGGCTCCGGGCCTTCGGCCCTACGCCCGGCTCGGGGACTAGGATTCTTGTATTTTCAAGTTTTTGCTTAACCTATTAAACAATATACAGCTTCAAGTTTTCGTGCTTTCCCTTTGCTCGTCCAAACCATAAATCAGCTTAACTAAAGCTAACTTAAAACACTACCCTTTATAAGCTTATGTAGACGTGATGTTTTTCATTGGCATTGCATGCACCTTTTATTATTAAATACTCCTCACTCATGGGCTTTGGTGATTTTTTTGGCTGTATTTCCAAATTTTTGACTGAAATGTTATCTGTGTAATACTTCTTTCTAGAATCCGATTCCACTGCATTGTTTTTATCTCGGACTCTATTATAAATGTAATTTTTGAGCTGTTGACTTTTAATTCTGCCTTTGCAAAACATGTATGCATAGGGAAGCCATTTAAAGGTTGTTAAAATAATTCCTTTTGAAACCTCCTAAAAACATATTTTGTACAACCAGAATTTAATAAATGTGTTAAATCAGTTTAGTCATCTTATCCATAAATTATAGAATTATCTTGAGGATTATCATTTGTTTTTATATCTGTTTGTTTTTATATTGTATATCAGGTGTGCTTATTTTAATAAGGGTGGGTGGGTGGGTGGGGGGTTTTTCAAGAAAACATTTAATAAAAGCGGGCAAGGGGTTGTTGCATTCATGTATTTCTAGTATTTTTCTGAACTGGTGATGGTTTTGGTGTTGGTGTTGCTCGAGGTGTTGCTGCCTATGGTGGTTGTTGTGGTGATGGCTAGGCTTGGGGTCAACTTTAAAATACATGGAATAATAGAAAGTTTCATTTATAAAGAAAATTGTCTTGAACATTTGCATGATGAAAAGCAAATATTGGGTGTCCAGCAGAGTATTGACAGCTATGAACATGGCAAAAAAATTTGTTAGCTACATCAGCAACATTTGAATGAACAATCCTTTAAAGTGCCTATGAAATGAAATTTTTTATTGCTTCATTTGAAAAAGCATCAAAAAGTAGGACAATATACAGTTTACCATTCCTTGATATCTTTATAGTTCCAGATGTCAAAATGAAGAAAAAATATGGCACAAACAAATTGCTGATTCAGCACAAATTGTGACGTCATGTTTTTTTTGTTGAATGTTTAACTGACCTATAGCTCAGTTACTATGTGTCAGAATCAAATGAACCTTTGCACACATATAGTGCAAAATGAAACACAGTTGATAATATCACGACTTTTGTTGTCAAGGTAACACTATTGTTACCCAGGCCCCATTACACAGATTTTATAAAACACCATGTATTTATCTCTGCTGGCATAATTTAGTATAAACATATTTTAGGCATGCATAGGTATGACAAGCACATGTCTGATATTATTTTATCCTTACCAGGACTGTCAGAGAAGGTGGTTATATATAAAATCCATGCAAGGGGCCTGGGTACAACAGTGTTACCTTGACAACAAAATTTGTGGTATCAACTGTGTTTAATCTTGCACTATATGTGTGCAAAGGTTCATTTGATTCTGACACATAGTAACTGAGCTATATAGTTCATTTAAACATTCACCAAATTAACATGCAAACCACATGACGTCACAATTTAATTTGTGCTGAATCAGCAATTTGTTTGGATTATTGATATCGCCACAAAAACGAATGACCTGCTTTGATGCGTCTAACTCTCTCATATCTTTCTTGTTCACCGTTCTCTGTTACTTCTGAATGAGTCTTTTTGTTGATGGGGAACATCGTCTCAAAGAAACGTTGCACATTCCTTCCAGGCAACATTGGTCGCTTAGCATTTATTAAAATTTAATTATAAAAAGTTTTAAAAACCCTTGGCAATTTAGACTTCGTGTTTTATTATTTGTAGTAGTGTAACTTTATTCCGTTCTATAAAGTTTTCATCATTCCTGACATTGCTAGTTGTCGCATTGCGTTCGCTTGACAGTTTCGCGGCTTTCACCAGGAAAAGACCCTGGGGACAAAGTTGAGCCGAATAATATCCGGTTGGACTTTATCCCCAGTTGTGAACTTACCAAAGAAGCCGGAGCCGGAGCTGAATATTTGAGCTGTAAAGCAGCCGGAGCTGAAAAACCGGAGTTTGCACAGCACTAGCATGCGCTAAACGTTTGGCAGCGGTGTTAATCGGAAATCGCATGGAAAATCGGCCACTTTCATGAGGCAGTTCGCAGCCCACGTGCGTGCTGACTCAAGTGATTTGTCGGCCGTGTATTGATGACGTTTACACGCAAGATATTCGTTCTACGCATGCCTAGCGAATACGCGGGTCAGTCTGTATTTTGCGAGCCTCGACAGCCGCCATTTCCGTTACGTAGTAGCCAATCAAGTTGCGAATTTTGAAACAAACTTGCGAGATTGCGAAGTTTTATTAAATTTGAATACACCTGCAGTTCAAATCGTCAGATCGATTTGATCCGAGGTCAGCAATTTCAGCTGAAGTCTACTAGCAAATTTATTTGCCGTGAGAGTATCGACTATTAAATTATACCATTTCTCATCAAGTTTATCTTTGAATGTTAATATCCATGTCGACAATTCTTCCATATTTACTCCACGTCCAACAGGAAACTTCGAAATGATGAGACAACGAACTTCGCAATCTCGCAACTTCGTTTCGAAGTTGGCAACCTGATTGGCTACTACAGTATGTAACATGCCATTTGCCAAGTTCGTGGCCAACTTCGAAAATAACAAACAAACTTCAGAACACTTTTGTCAAAAGTTATGTGAAATCCTCTGTAAGTCTGATCACTGAAGTCAGTAGTCATAACAGACTTGAAATTGTAGCGAATTAGAAAATATATGTAGTTACCACCCCTGGTCTTCTTGTCTTCTTACATAATTAATTTATTAACATATTTTGTTTAGGTGTGGTGTGCAGGTGGTACATTTCTTTCAGTGCTGAATGATAAAGAGATGTTCATTAAAGCAATTTTTTCTGAGAAAGCTATTTCAAATTTTTTTGAAAGGTACTGTACTAACTGTCAGTACAACTAACTGTAATTTTAGCAGTATAGCAAACGTATTACATAATTTGTAAACATGATTTTAACAGCCAACCTACTGACCTTTAAGTTTGAATATGTATTCAAACTAGACTTGCTCCAAGTCCCTCGCTTATCGGCACACACCAGTAACTGGAGGGATATCTTTGTGGCAATCTTGTTCCCAGTGCCCGTGATCCTTTTGGGCCTGAAGTGAAGTGAAGTGAAGTACGTATAGTTCCAGTCTTGTACGCGATCTGGTCAAGTATTATCTAGTCAAAAGATCGCGTAGGAGACTGGAACTATACGTACTTTAGGCTTACATGTCCGCCATGTTTGACTTCAATCTGAACAGCAGATATAACTCCAGTTATATATAGAACTCATTGGTACACGCACGCGCGGCCACAGGGGACGCAGGAGACAGAAAAAGCGAGAGACTTGTAAACATTGCAGATGCGTGGGCGTTGCTGGTCACTGTTCTGGCTGGAGGTGTGTCTATAAGGTGTTTTCGTACCTAGCGTCTTTTTCTGCTCAGTCTGGTTCAAATTTCGAAATTTATATTTAATTTATTGAAAAGCAAATCTAACGCTACCCAATCACAAGCGAAATACGATAAAAAAGTACGTATTATTCATAGTCACATGGTCTCTTACTCGGGCTATCTATGGTAGGCCGAGTCCAAGTTTCTTTTTCTTTTTTGCGGATACTGGTTGCTAAACCATAGCCGCTATGTGTACGAATGTTTTCGTCAATCACGTGATCAAGGCGAAAAGCTAATAGGCATACTTCAGAAGTCTTTTCGTATGTCCGAAGGGTTTACGAGCGTGCACCAGAAAACCACTGGAAGATCGGAAGTCGAGTTTCGCTTCAGGTCATGGATAATTGCATGCAGCAGGGTTCAAAATAGCAGCCGGCTGCCGGCTTTCGCCGGCAGTTTTTGGACCTTGCCTGCAATTTCTAATTTCAAAATATAACTAAACTTTGGGTTATCGGCGAAATTGCTTTTGCCAAGATCAGAATTATGGTAATTTGTTTTGATTTCTCTGTATATGATCGAAAAGAAACCAGTATTTGGTTTACAATACATTATTTGGGCCTATGTCCAGAACGTAACTTTGCTGCTTGGGAAACAGCCGGCAAACGTTTTGACCTACAAAAAACAGCCGACAAAATTAGGCATATTTTCTGAACGTTATTTCGAACCCTGCGCAGTCACAAGACACCAAGAAAATATCCAGTATCCACGACGAGTTGATAGCTGATAGTGGTCAACTGGCCTGTCGATATACAGTAAAGTTTAAACGATTTTGTCAATTTTTGCAAATCAGTGACTGCTTTCTAAACCATATACCTATATACCAGATAGTATGTATTTCATAGCTTTTAGGTTACGATATTATATGTATTCACTGTTATCTTATACTAAAGCAAGCACGCGGTCAATGCTCGTTTACATGCAATATTTTTTCTTGTTCAGTAATTCAGCATCGCGTAATAAATCCATACCTGCAAAGTGTTATTATAATTATTCCGTAACGCACTTCAACTTTCCCGCTCAAACGACAAGCTTTTCATGGACGAAGAGACAGAGCGAGTGCTCGTTTGGGTTCGAATCAGGATCTTTCTGAAATATGAATAGCCTTTTAACGACTGTCGACATGTTAGGCCCTCGGGCAAGATGTCTTAGCTATTTGTATGATTTTTTGTATATACGCAGAAATGAACTGTACTTAGTACTGCTTGAGTTACATGTTGGTGAGTAGCTTAATCCGCACATACAGGGTCGGAAGTGACGTCACGCTATGAACCGGAAGTAAATGTGTATGACGTCATCATTTTTGCGTACGTACGCGTACGTACGCGTACGTACGCGATATCATCAAATTCCCCATAAATTCTTTTTTTCGGAATAAAGAACACAATGCTCGCGGGCTACTTTTCGACAGCTATTTCGGAACGCACTCGGGTTTCCTTCGGTCAGCATCGTATTATTTCAAGATGGGTGAAGATCGATAAATAAAAACAGTATTGGAACAGTTTGGCTTGCTTTTTTTCCCTTTCTTTTTTAGTGAATATGAGGAAAAAGATGGATTTGAGACAGCGTTCAGGTTTTTCTGATTACCAAGCCATTTTAAATTTATATCTTTCTTTTTGGATTAATGATCACAGTGACAATGTGCATTAGACACTTTTATAAGTTTATGTACACTGAATTACTTAAACCGATGTTTTATAAGTTTATGTACACTGAATTATTTAGACTGATGTTTTATAAGTCTACGTGAGAATTTTCTACCATAACTAAACACTTAATAAGTATACTGTTCAGGTTTTTACGTTGTTTGTTTATGTAAATGGTTACACGAGAAAGAAACGTCATGTGGTTATTTTCAATGGGTACCTGAACCAGCAAAGTCGTCCCGCGTTGAAGAGCCGTTCATTTTTGTGAGATGAGAAGATGAGCACATGCTCATAACTGCTCTGAGCACTTGCTCATTGGCTCATAAGTGCTCTGAGCACTTGCTCATTGGCTCATAAGTGCTCTGAGCACTTGCTCATTGGCTCATAAGTGCTCTGAGCACTTGCTCATTGGCTTATAAGTGCTCATGAGCACTTGCTCATTGGCTCATAACTGCTCTGAGCACTTGCTCATTGGCTCATAACTGCTCTGAGCACTTGCTCATTGGCTCATAACTGCTCTGAGCACTTGCTCATTGGCTCATAAGTGCTCATGAGCACTTGCTCATTGGCTCATAAGTGCTCTGAGCACTTGCTCATTGGCTCATAAGTGCTCTGAGCACTTGCTCATTGGCTCATAAGTGCTCTGAGCACTTGCTCATTGGCTCATATGGGCCCGTTTTGGCCCGTTTTGGCCCTATAAGGCACTATACGGCCCGATGGCCCGTTTGCTGAGTAGACGTCCTAACCTGGGCAAGCCCAGGCTTGTCATGCTCCAGGACTTATTATTGCTTAAAAAATGAAACAAGACACAACACAATTTTGATAAATTTTTATCCGGTTGCTAAAGTTGAAATAACTATAGAAAGCATGGACGAAGTGGTGTTTATTAATGAGGACTTTCCATCCCTACTCGTCATTTACAGGTTGTCTGAGCTGAAAGAATGAACTGCCAATATTGTGGGAAAATGTTTAGTAAAGGCTATAATCTGAGACGGCACGAAAACATTTGTCCGTCAAGGGAATACACTGACACTGAGGAGCCTGATATGGAATCTGATGAAGAAATGTCAAGCTCGTCGTATGATGAAAACAGTCAGAGTTCCGAAGATGATGGTGAAATAAAGGAAGAGATTGATCCTTGGGCAAGCATGATTGACGATGCAAAAGTGACGGTTCGGCCAGAATATGATGAACTATTAAAAACGTTGCAAATGGAAGGGAAAGAAGAAAGTGTAGCTAAGCAGAAAGCCTTTGAAAAAATTCTCCCGGAACTTCAGAAAGAATTCGCTGACGTTTACGTGGATAATTTACATTGGATGAAAGCACTTAAAAAGGATCCTGTGCATGGAAAGATCATGGAAACGAAGCAGACACTTGTGAACGAAGACTCGTTTGATCCTGATGAAGCTTTATCTGCAGCGGTTGACAAAAGAAAGTTTCTTTTGAAACAGCTTTTAGAAGATCAAGGACGTTTTTCAGATAGTGATGATGATCAGTGAATCGATGTAATGCTTAAAATAAAAATTTATCAAAATTGTATTGTGTCTTGTTTCATTTTTTAAGCAATAATAAGTCCTGGAGCATGACAAGCCTGGGCTTGCCCAGGTTAGGACGTCTAGTCAGCAAACGGGCCATCGGGCCGTATAGTGCCTTATAGGGCCAAAACGGGCCAAAACGGGCCCATATGAGCCAATGAGCAAGTGCTCAGAGCACTTATGAGCCAATGAGCAAGTGCTCAGAGCACTTATGAGCCAATGAGCAAGTGCTCATGAGCACTTATGAGCCAATGAGCAAGTGCTCAGAGCAGTTATGAGCCAATGAGCAAGTGCTCATGAGCACTTATGAGCCAATGAGCAAGTGCTCAGAGCACTTATGAGCCAATGAGCAAGTGCTCAGAGCACTTATGAGCCAATGAGCAAGTGCTCAGAGCACTTATGAGCCAATGAGCAAGTGCTCAGAGTAGTTATGAGCATGTGCTCATCTTCTCATCTCACAAAAATGAACGCCTCTTCAACGCGGGACGACTTTGCTGGTTCAGGTACCCATTGAAAATAACCACATGACGTTTCTTTCTCGTGTAACCATTTACATAAACAAACAACGTAAAAACCTGAACAGTATACTTATTAAGTGTTTAGTTATGGTAGAAAATTCTCACGTAGACTTATAAAACATCAGTCTAAATAATTCAGTGTACATAAACTTATAAAACATCGGTTTAAGTAATTCAGTGTACATAAACTTATAAAAGTGTCTAATGCACATTGTCACTGTGATCATTAATCCAAAAAGAAAGATATAAATTTAAAATGGCTTGGTAATCAGAAAAACCTGAACGCTGTCTCAAATCCATCTTTTTCCTCATATTCACTAAAAAAGAAAGGGAAAAATAGCAAGCCAAACTGTTCCAATACTGTTTTTATTTATCGATCTTCACCCATCTTGAAATAATACGATGATGACCAAGGAAACCCGAGTGCGTTCCGAAATAGCTGTCGAAAAGTAGCCCGCGAGCATTGTGTTCTTTATTCCGAAAAAAAGAATTTATGGGGAATTTGATGATATCGCGTACGTACGCGTACGTACGCGTACGTACGCAAAAATGATGACGTCATACACATTTACTTCCGGTTCATAGCGTGACGTCACTTCCGACCCTGTATGTGCGGATTAAGCTACTTTGGTGTATAATGATACTTATTCAAAAAGCACGTTGATCATTGTTGAGACAAATCAATTCATGTGTTACCAGAGTCTAACGTGGACAGTAAAGATTAGAACGAAGGCGTTATATTATCACATTCTTTTAACAATGCGAATAGCAACCGGGTTTCCTGTTTTTCCCAATTTACCTAAAATTATCATTTTAAGATTAGAGTTAAGATTAGGGTTGGGGCTGGGCTTGTGTTAGGGATTGGGTTGGAGTTTAAGTAAGGGCTAGAATTATGCATTTATATTGTTAACTTATTAAGGGCATTTGAAAGTTAATAATTATTGTCGATTCTAGATGATACGTGAGAGCATATGCTGATATGTCACAAGGTTATCAAGCATTTTCAGTATGTTTTAGTGAACAATTTACGTTGTTCAATCATCTGTAGGCTAAGTAAATACCAGTATCCGCATGTACGCATTGTGTACCTATTTTTTTGGTTGTCTGTCACGATTTTGTATTTTTGCACATTTTACTTCCGCTACTATTCGTGCTTCCGGTGAGTTGTTAGCCGTGTGACTGAGTGAGGCCTTGAGGCATGTTGTAAGCTCTTTTCTCCATTCGCTTTTGGAGTTAGACAAAAAGTTGAACAGCTTTGCTTTTTGGTCAAGGTATTCTTGCACGTTGTTGGTAGATTTTGAAAGTGACTGGCTGACTTTATTGTTAAACAGTGATGAGGTGTAGCCCTGATGACGCCAAAAGGGGGTGACTATGGGCTCGAGATTGTGATGACGCGAGAATGAAATTAGTGGTTACCTGGCCCATATTTCTTTTAAAATTGGGCCAGGGTACCAGGCTATATATAGTCTAACTATTGGCATACATAAGATTTTGATACCGTGATGTAATGCGTGCGATTGCTCGTATTGAGTCATTGACACCCGCACACGGATCACAGTGTCACACTTTTACTCGTAAAATAACTGACGAAGGAACCAGTAATTATTTGAATATTGAATATTTTCAATATAAAGTGTTATAACGTATAGTATGATGACTTACAACTAGTTACAAGTTACAACGTAGTGTAATGTCTCAAGTGCATTTCTCACAATGTAGTGTAATGTCCTATAATGTAATGCATGTATTGTCTCACAACGTAGTGTAATGTCTCACAAGGTAGTATAATATCTTACAACGTAGTATGTCTCACAACGTAGTGTAATGTCTCACAAGGTAGTATGTTTCACAACGTAGTGTAATATCTCACAAGGTAGTGTAATGTCTCACAACGTAGTGTAATGTCTCATAATAAAGTTTAATGTTTCACAATGTAGTATAGTATCTTACAAAGTAGTGTATTGTCTGTCTCACAAGGTAGTATAATATCTTACAACGTAGTGTAATGTCTCACAAAGTAGTATGTATAATGCCTTACAATGTAGTGTGATGTCTTACAATGCAGTGTAATGTCTCATAATGTAGTGTAATATCTCAAAATAAAGTGTGTCATCATCATCATCATCATCATCATCATCATCATCATCATCATCATCATCATCATTATCATCATCGTCATCGTCATCATCGTCGTCATCATCATCATTATTATTATTATATCTGATTATTAGTGATGAGATGCAGGCATACGAATCTTTTAAGAAAATCGTTGGTGGATTCATTGTTATTAATAAATATCAAGTGCTTCCAGAAACTAGAGTAAAAATGGTAAGGGTAACTAAAGTGAATATGACATGACAATTATGTTTGTCTATTTGAAAGAAACTTTAATTAAAATGATGTGCTGATGTTTATTGTGGGCTCTATTCCAAGGTCTTTTGTTCTATGTATATCATGTGACTGGAAACTTTGCCTGTTATAATGATGAAAACGGTTTTGCAGTTTCTCCAAAAGTGAAACTGGTTTTATAACTTGTAAAACCGCCCAAGCTTAAAGTGTCTATAAAACAAAACAAACTCCGAAAAGTAGCATCTTGTAAAAACTCAAGATTTGAGAAAATAAACAAGACGAGACAGTAATCGTCTTGTTTATTTTCTTAAATCTTGAGTTTTTACAAGATGCTACTTTTCGGAGTTTGTTTTGTTTTATATGTTTTAAAGTTGTCGGCTGGAAAAGGTTTGAAGTGTCTATAAAGTGCAAGGCTCGTTGGTACTTCTATTTTAATGAGAAGAAATGCATGGCAGGAGCATTCACTGAACATTTCAAAAGAATCTCGCGTATAGTTTTCGAACTACGTGTATATGTATGAACTTTCAAAGTTTTTGAACAAATTTGAGGTAATTACTCGATAACAAAGCCGTATATATGACGTACGCAGATGAATCATTGATGATAAAATCCATTGTTCTTATGCATAGTTGTCCATGTTATGGCATACCGAGAGCCCAAATTTCTCCAGAATTGACTGTTTACCGGATTCTCTTTCATTTTTACAAGTGAATGTTTCTGCCATGCTCCTCTGTTATAAACTAAAACTAAAAAAATGCAATCGTGTTTTTTCATATAGACACCTAAGTACTTGCATGAATATGTGGCAACGCGTAGGGCGAAAAATGACGATGAAATAGCAATATTGAATAAAAAGGAAGTAGAAGTGGAAAGCCTATTGGTTTTTGGAAAGCGCATTGTCCAATCACGGAAAAGTCGTCGCGTCAGTGGGAAATGATGATTAAGCCGTTTTGGAGTTTCAGATTTAATGAGATTCGAATAAAATCCAACTTGTTTGAGTATGCCGCGGAATGTAGCATCGAGGGGCGAATCATTCCCAAAAAAGTACGAGCTTTTTGGGATTTTGAGACTCCCATGGGATTTTCGGGATTTTTAAAATTCCGAGGGATTTGGGGGATTTCTTCGGGGGATTTCTTTGAGATTTCGGGATTTTTTTGAAATATTTTTGTATTTTTTTGAGATTTTTCAGAGCTTTTTTCTTTTTTTTAGTTTATGGATTTCCGGATTTTCAAAGTTGTACGATATTTTTTGGAGTGATTCGCCCCTCGTATAACATAAATTGATTTCCGGTCGTAAGCATCAAGTAAAAAAATTGTCAAGAACAATCAATAAGCAAAAGTTCAGTCCTAACTAAAGGCCTAAGCATTTGGAATCACTAACGGTATCTTCCTTATATTCCGGTCTCGGTCTCGGTCTCATGTTATAATTAAACAAAATTTTATCCCGAGTGAGATCTCATGTGCAGTCAAAACTCGAAACTGGCTTATTGTATATAGTCGAAATATAGTAAGGTTAGATATACTGCCGAAACAGAGAACGTATGAGTCTAACGTTTCGAGCGAAGGCCCTACTTTTATTTCACTATTGTATATAGTGTTCATTTGGGTTTCAACGGGCCAGCTTGCATGCATGCTAGAATATACTCGCTTACTACGCAAGTCTGACCCATCCTTTTTATCTCCGATCATATTACTTTCACAACTTTTATGGTTTAACTAATATTTTTTGGTTTGTTGGGGTCTTTATCCCTACAGCAGTTTGTCATAGCTATTGAAGAATTTAAGATATTTGGAGGAGGTGAAGGTACACGTCTTTGTCAAGACTTCGGTAAAAAAATCATTGACCACACAGAACACCCTGATGTTGAAGCAAAATTGATCTGCTTGTGGGAGAGAGAAGAAGAGAGAAAACAGCTACTGGAGTTGTGTAGGAGATACTCTCCATCATTTGCCACAGAAGGCAGAAGCTGGACAGAAATTGAAATATTCTTAAGTGAAGTACATAAGAACACTGGCGTTCTCTTCACAGAAAGTTCAAGTCAATGTGTGGATGAAGATGGTAATTTAAAGGATTGTTGTTTTTTTTAATTTTTAGTAAATTTTATGTGGTTCTTTAAAGTGGTGACATATGCCAGTGAGGAGCAGCCATTATATTCTTGTTACCAAGGCCTCTTCGAAAAACTTGAAAGTGGAGCAGGGGTAACCCGGCTGGGTACTAGGGTAACCCTACCTCCTTTTAAACAGACCCTAAATTTGGCCTCAGTTACACTATACCGGATTGCTAGATTACTTTTCGTAACAATAGAGGTTGTATATAGTTTCTGCGAATCCGGAGCGAAATCACTCCGATTTGGAGGTGATATGAAAAATAATCCGATGCGTTGCGTTCGCTATACTGATACTGAATCCGATATACTTCCACCACTTTTCAGTCTTTTCTTGTCTGTTACAACAGTTTTTAGCTACTTTTCCATGCATCTGCAGTACGTTCAAGAATAATCAAAGGCCAATAGAATATATTTGCTTTTTGTGAAGCACAAACTATGTCTATCTGTTGATTCCGTTGTGTTTGCTTTCGGCTGCTGACTTTGGACAATTCCCGACAACATTATAAATATATGGACCAAACATTACATATTTTACTTCTAATTTTTATAGAAACACGTTTTTTTGTCTAATCCACGCGAGAAACACGCTTTTTTGCATCTACTGCCGAAGCATTGTCAGGTATAGACCTTATTCCAAAATGGCCGCCGAATTAAGATTCTTTTATATACATACCATTGTTGATAGAGGGAAGTAGATAACCCCCCCCCCCCCCCATATAGTGTCCAAAGGGATGCCGCCTCATTAAATATTCAGCGTGACTCACGCACCATGACTCACGCATGACCCACGCCTGTGACATGTTTGGACAAGACTGGAATATAGTTAGTGCGCATGAAGTTATAAAAATTGAATAATATGGGGACTTTGAATATTATATTAACCTAAATGATCAAACAGTCTTATACGCGTTTTGTGGCAATAAGTGTTAAGAATTTTAGAGAGTTATCGTTTACTTTGGCCTAGTTTGTAGAGGAACGAAACAGAAATGGATAGAGACACTTTATATTTTTTTATCTGAAACCTTGTTTGGAGGAATATAGAGAGTTTTGAACAGCCTAAAGTGTCTAGGCTTATACACGTTTTGTGGCAATAAGTGTTTAGAGAGTTATCGTTTACTTTGGCCAAGTTTGTAGAGGAACGAAACAGAAATGGATAGAGACACTTTATATTTTTTATCTTAAACCTGGTTTGTAGGATTTTAGCGGGTTTTTGGTTAAGTAATCTGAGTGTTATTTACGACGAGATGAATGTTAACAGTTTTGGTCGAATTATCGCTTATCTAACCCTAGTGTATAGAGTATACGAATCCTTGGATGAAGAATCAATTCGAGAAGCCGTAAGAAGAACGATTTTAAGTGTGGAAATATAAAGCCAAAGCGGTTTATTACTTTGAAAGCGTTGCTACGCTTTCTGTTACTAAGTGTGATATTTGCATATTTATCCTCAGTGCACGTGCAGGAGACAAAAGAGAAACTCATTAGGAGCAATTATGAGGATTAGGCAAGTCTAGGCGAGAAAGTCATTAACAACACGCGTACATGTAATACAGAATTTAAACTATTTTATTGAGAAATATATCTTTACACAAAAAACTCTTGATTATTTAGTGATCTATCGGTAACACTAGCATATGGGCATACAGTACATCTTATAATCCGAAGGCATGGATCATGAGTCTTGAATTCTGTACCACAAACATTACATATCAGATTTCGAATAACACATTTGTTAAAATATTTCCACAAACACGTAGGACACTCAATTACATGTGTAAAATTAACAGGATTCTGACAACGTTCGCAATCAACAGGTTCGTCAATTATAGAATTTTCTGATTCTATTTCGGTGTAATCTTTATCGTGTTCGGAATCTTCTTCGGAGGAAGTTTCTTCGTTTTCGCTCTCTGATTCTGTTTCTTCTTCTGCCTGCGCCAACATTGTCAGCACTCGAACATTTTCGATAAGGTTTTTGTCAATGTTAATGTCGGCGAGTCCTTTTACAAATACATTTAGACCAGCTGGTTCGGGAATTCCTGAGACGTAAGGTGATACGCAGTATTCTACCAATTCGGCTATTTTTGTGTTTGGTATAGTTCTTCCTTGATACACAATTTCTCCTTTGGGATTCCATGTTAAGTTGACATAGGACGCGAGTAAACTATTCAGCAAAGAAGACGCTGTCGCTTCATCGACTCCGTAGTCAAAGTGTGACAGTATTTCTTTAACACGAAAATCATCATGTAATCTTTCTCCCATCGTGTTCAGGGTTCGAATGAGTGTCTTTACAAAATATCGTTCTTTTATATTAGTTCTGCGAGTCCGTCTAAAACAGGACCAAGTAAGACATCAAGAAATCCTGCACCTTTTTGAACCAGTATCTCCTTTTTTCTCATAAAACTACTTCGGGGACTAGCCAAAGTTGATATGTCGTCGCTATAAGGCTTAACGTCTTCAAGCAAAGCAGGTGATAATTGATATTGCATTGACCAAAAGTTCAACATACAATCACAAATGCATCTAATTTGCTCGGGGTTTGCAGTCTCCAACAGAGCTCGCTGTAGAATAGGTTCACTTGTACATAAAAGTTCAAGAAACGGTTTGTGCTTTTTCATCAACATCTCTGTTTGACAGTCAGTGTCTAAATGAGGAAAACGCTACCCAAACACACATTTTAAGGGGAGGAGGAAGAGGAGAAAGAGGAGGAGGAGGAGGAGGAGGAGGAGAAAGAGGAGGAGGAGGAGGAGGAGGAGAAAGAGGAGGAGGAGAAGGAGGAGGAGAAGGAGGAGGAGGAGGAGGAGAAAGAGGAGAAGGAGGAGGAGGAGAAAGAGGAGGAGAAAGAGGAGGAGGAGGAGGAGGAGAAAGAGGAGGAGGAGGAGGAGAAAGAGGAGGAGGAGGAGAAATAAATAATAAGACATTCTCTAGAAATATTTATTCTGCTCATGCTCTTCAACGAGTGAACATGTCTTATGTCTGCAGCACTTGTGGAAAAACGTTTTCTACACTATTCCACATGCAACGTCATGTAAAAAATTTCCATAAAAACAGTACTTATTCAAGATCAGCACATCTTCTCAATGACGCAACAGTCATGCAGCATCCGTTCACATGCATTGTTGCAGGGTGTACTCAGAGTGGTAAAACAGTATGGGTAAAAACGCTTCTGGAAAACGCCAAAACTACAATTAATCCTCCTCCCGAACGTATCATTTTGTGTTATGTGCAATGGCAGCCCATGTATTTAGAAATGATCAAAACAATACCAGGCATCGAATTCTATGAGGGTATACCTTCCGACATTGACTCCGATAATTTTCTTGAAGTCTCTCAACGTAACCTGATCGTCCTCGATGATCTCATGGATCAGTCAGGAAGAGATAAACGTATTGCTAGTCTATTTACTAAAGGTAATCATCACCGGAATCTCTCCGTGATCTATATTGTTCAGAATATATTTCACCAAGGCAAAGAAACAAGAAACATCAGCCTCAACGCACACTATATCGTACTATTCAAGTCTCCGAGGGATAAACAACGAATTTCTGTCTTGGCACGGCAGGTAAACCCAGGTCATGTCCATGAATTTATGAAGAGTTACGAGGAAGCCAAAAGTCGCCCTCATGGTTATTTAATGCTTGATCTGAAACCGACCACGGACGACGATCATCGCCTCAAGACCAATGTTCTACCTGGAGAAAATAGCTCCAACCTGCAGCAACAGCTGGGTAGTTTCATACAGAAGCAATCCTATCAATTACCTCCGATTGTCAATGCCATGTACAATACAGAACAAAAAATGCAAGATATTGTACAAGCGCCACAGTTAACAACAGAAGAAAAGAACATACTTTACTCCAATCAGCTAGGACGTTTCTTAACGTTTCAAAACCAACTGCAAAATCAGTCTCAACCTCTGACTAGTCTTCAACCTCGGAAAAATACAGAAAATTTGACACCAGAGTTAAAGCAAGAAACTGACGATCTTCAGTGGGGTTTCCCTGCTACACCTAAAACCTATTTTGTAACACCGCCTCCAAAAGTTGAACAACGACGCTTAAGCATAATTTCTTTCATAATTGGGAAAGCTCTTCGGATTGGAAAGAAAGCGACTTGGCAAAGATGACCCCAGATGATAGAGAAGAGTATGAACATCATCTATTGATGACTAGATCAAAATATTTACCCATGACAAAAGAAGATGTGTCACAATTATCGTCAGAGGACAAGAAAGACTATCACGCTACCTTTAAAATAAAACCGCCTAAATATAATCTGAGAAGCAGACCTTACTAAAACTTTTTATATGTAACCGTAATTTGTTTTGATGTGTGTAAGTTTAAACCAAAGCCTAAATAAATATTTTTAAGCTAAATGCTTTTGTATGTATGTGTGTTTATTTGTTCCTCCTCCTCCTCTTTCTCCTCCTCCTCCTCTTTCTCCTCCTCCTCCTCTTTCTCCTCCTCCTCCTCTTCTTTCTCCTCCTCTTTCTCCTCTTTCTCCTCCTCCTCTTTCTCCTCCTCCTCCTCCTCCTCTTTCTCCTCCTCCTCGTCCTCCTCCTCCTTCTCCTCCTCCTCCTCTTTCTCCTCCTCCTCCTCCTCTTAAAATGTGTGTTTGGGTAGCGTTTTCCTCATTTAGACACTGACTGTCAAACAGAGATGTTGATGAAAAAGCACAAACCGTTTCTTGAACTTTTATGTACAAGTGAACCTATTCAACAGCGAGCTCTGTTGGAGACTGCAAACCCCGAGCAAATTAGATGCATTTGTGATTGTATGTTGAACTTTTGGTCAATGCAATATCAATTATCACCTGCTTTGCTTGAAGACGTTAAGCCTTATAGCGACGACATATCAACTTTGGCTAGTCCCCGAAGTAGTTTTATGAGAAAAAAGGAGATACTGGTTCAAAAAGGTGCAGGATTTCTTGATGTCTTACTTGGTCCTGTTTTAGACGGACTCGCAGAACTAATATAAAAGAACGATATTTTGTAAAGACACTCATTCGAACCCTGAACACGATGGGAGAAAGATTACATGATGATTTTCGTGTTAAAGAAATACTGTCACACTTTGACTACGGAGTCGATGAAGCGACAGCGTCTTCTTTGCTGAATAGTTTACTCGCGTCCTATGTCAACTTAACATGGAATCCCAAAGGAGAAATTGTGTATCAAGGAAGAACTATACCAAACACAAAAATAGCCGAATTGGTAGAATACTGCGTATCACCTTACGTCTCAGGAATTCCCGAACCAGCTGGTCTAAATGTATTTGTAAAAGGACTCGCCGACATTAACATTGACAAAAACCTTATCGAAAATGTTCGAGTGCTGACAATGTTGGCGCAGGCAGAAGAAGAAACAGAATCAGAGAGCGAAAACGAAGAAACTTCCTCCGAAGAAGATTCCGAACACGATAAAGATTACACCGAAATAGAATCAGAAAATTCTATAATTGACGAACCTGTTGATTGCGAACGTTGTCAGAATCCTGTTAATTTTACACATGTAATTGAGTGTCCTACGTGTTTGTGGAAATATTTTAACAAATGTGTTATTCGAAATCTGATATGTAATGTTTGTGGTACAGAATTCAAGACTCATGATCCATGCCTTCGGATTATAAGATGTACTGTATGCCCATATGCTAGTGTTACCGATAGATCACTAAATAATCAAGAGTTTTTTGTGTAAAGATATATTTCTCAATAAAATAGTTTAAATTCTGTATTACATGTACGCGTGTTGTTAATGACTTTCTCGCCTAGACTTGCCTAATCCTCATAATTGCTCCTAATGAGTTTCTCTTTTGTCTCCTGCACGTGCACTGAGGATAAATATGCAAATATCACACTTAGTAACAGAAAGCGTAGCAACGCTTTCAAAGTAATAAACCGCTTTGGCTTTATATTTCCACACTTAAAATCGTTCTTCTTACGGCTTCTCGAATTGATTCTTCATCCAAGGATTCGTATACTCTATACACTAGGGTTAGATAAGCGATAATTCGACCAAAACTGTTAACATTCATCTCGTCGTAAATAACACTCAGATTACTTAACCAAAAACCCGCTAAAATCCTACAAACCAGGTTTAAGATAAAAAATATAAAGTGTCTCTATCCATTTCTGTTTCGTTCCTCTACAAACTTGGCCAAAGTAAACGATAACTCTCTATAAACACTTATTGCCACAAAACGTGTATAAGCCTAGACACTTTAGGCTGTTCAAAACTCTCTATATTCCTCCAAACAAGGTTTCAGATAAAAAAATATAAAGTGTCTTTATCCATTTCTGTTTCGTTCCTCTACAAACTAGGCCAAAGTAAACGATAACTCTCTAAAATTCTTAACACTTATTGCCACAAAACGCGTATAAGACTGTTTGATCATTTAGGTTAATATAATATTCAAAGTCCCCATATTATTCAATTTTTATAACTTCATGCGCACTAACTATATTCCAGTCTTGTCCAAACATGTCACAGGCGTGGGTCATGCGTGAGTCATGCGTGAGTCATGGTGCGTGAGTCACGCTGAATATTTAATGAGGCGGCATCCCTTTGGACACTATATGGGGGGGGGGGGGGAGGGGGGTTATCTACTGAGGGAGATGGTTAGGAAACTTCATAAAATCCATGTTCTAGGTTTTTGTGTACTTTGTGCACGGTCACGGTTGAAAATCCTATTGTAAAAGAGATTGGGCACTACGTGTTTGTTTTGGCTTCTGTAGATATTCTAGTACTTATTACAAATAATGACATATTTCGAGCCGTGCTTCCAATAGAAAACGTTTGTGGTCAGTCGTTTGTCCATATCAAATGAGCTTTAAAAGCGTTGTGCACTGTCAAACTCCGTTCAACCTCCAAGTGGGTTCTTTGTTCAATATATTCGAAGTTTGCCGGGTTCCCTGACCATCTCCCTCTATCAACTATGTACATACGAATTAGCCCAGTCTTGAATCAGTCTTTTTTTGATCTTATAAAGTACATTTAAAATGAGGATGAACAGCGTTTGTGCTTTGTCAATATCTCATCTCGTTCAAGATATTCGCGTTTTTGAAAGATGCAAATTATATGGCTGATGACATCATTTACTCCAAACGGGCGAAATGAAAATCGTGAAATAAGGAATATCTCTGGAAATAAACAATAGAACGTGCTTAAACTATGTATGCTTATAGTATCCAATAAAATACACTTCTCTGTGGAACTTTTGTGATTGCCATGGTAAGCGCATGCTCTCAGTTTATTCTAAACCTTAAAAAAGAAATTACCATTTTTGCCTAATTGTTTTAAAATAGAAAGATTTAAACGTTTGAATCACAATGCCTACATAAGCTCAATCTTCACTTCCGTTCGCTGGAGTAAACGCTACTTGTTTGCTGTTAAATAAGCAAATTTAATTTTATCATTGGAGGGGGCCAGGAACCAGCAGACAGCAGTTTTCGCGAAAACAACTGAAGTTCCACAGTGAAACGTATTTTATTTAATACTATGAGCATGCAAAATTTGAGGACTAGCTTTCTATTGTTTATTTCCAGAGATATTCCTAATTTTACGATTTTCATTTCGCTCGTTTGGAGAAAATGACGTCATCAACCATATAATTTGCATATTTCCAAAACGTGCATATCGCTTGAACGAGATGAGATATTTACAAACCACAAACGCCGTTCATTCTTATTTTAAATGTACTTTATGATAAGATCAAAAAAGACTGACGATTTTTTCATCATAGTGACACTTTAAAAGTATATATCGTATTTCCTCAATTAAGCGCCCGGGGCGCTTATTAATTTTGAGACTAAAAGGAGGGGCGCTTATTAATTTTGAGACTAAAAGTAGGGGCGCTTATTCGAGGGGGGCGCTTTTTACAACATATACAAAATCATGTCAAGAATAAGAAAGTCATTATTCAAGAAAAATACAAGAGGGTATCTAACGATAACCCAAGTTTAACAACAAAAACGAACATTTACGGTTTGTTTATATATTGTCAGTCGCGGTAACTGCACGCGGTAACTTCAACAAAACTTTTAAGAAAACAAAAGAATGAAAAAAGTTTACTAAAATATTCTCTACAATCCTATTCTACATCAATCAATTCATCATCTTCTCCATCAGACTCTAAAAGTGCCAGTACTTACAGAAGTTACACGTGGAGCTGGTGAAAGTGAAAGAAACGTACAGGCACATGGACATAAATGTGAATGATTTTCAACTAAAAAGTTTGTTTCTAGAAACTTGCGTTGTAATTTAAACTAGTATGTAGAGGAGGGCGCTTATTTGAGGGGAGGGGGAGGGGCACTTATTTAAAAAATCAAGGTCTACGGGGGGCGCTTATCCGGGGGGGGGGGGCTTAATCGGGGAAATACGGTAGAATACTCAATTTTCATCCTTTGACGTCAATTTTTCTATTGAATTCTTTCCAATTTCGTTTATTGTCTTATCTTTTGTATATTTTCAATAGAATTCAAAAGGCTGCATGAAAATGACGTCAATGGCGGGAAATGACATACGTTGCATTTATTAAAAGGGTCTATAGAGTGATAGTCGGGGATAGCGTTTAAGGTAATTAAGTTAATTTAACAACAGAATGTCTTCGGAGCCAATCAACGTCCAGCGTGAGACGACATGTAGCTTACGACTGGTAGTCGATTATATTTGGTCGATGAAATGGACGATAGAACTTGCCACGCAACAAATTCTTAGAAATCCTCCTGTGTTACGAATGTATTCGCGCTGAATGTTGATCCAAAGTCCGATCAGAGCGACATCTGGTATAGTGTGTTATACATGATTACGTCATTGTTTTTCTCCATTACCCATGCCGTGCTATTTCCAACTACCGCAGTAGATACATCTACACCTGCTGGCAAGTAATCGAATTGACCTTTTCTAGTGTTGTTGTAATTGTAAGAAAACACGACGCCTGGTCAGGGGTTCTACTGGCAAAGTGCGGAATGCAGAGGCTCTATACCGCGCGAGCAAAGGTGGGAGTGGGCCGAGGAACAGCAGGTTGAAGGCTGAACGTGGTGCATACTTCACAATTGGTGAACATATTTACGATCAAGAAAGTTGTCACCCACATCTGATCACTGTTTAACTACAAAGTCAGCCAGTCACGTTCAAAATCTACCAACAATTAATGTGCAAGAACACCTTGATCAAAAGGCAAAGCTGTTCAACTTTTTGTCCAACTCCAAAAGCAAAAGGAGCAAAGAACTTACAACATGCCTCACAGCCTCACTCCATCACACGGCTAACAACTTACCTGACGTATGAATAGTATAGCGGAAGTAAAAAGTGCAAAAATGCTAAATCGTGACACCCAAAAAAGAAAAAAAACCCGAGCCGAAACCCAGACTCGACCTACCACAGATAGCCCATCATTGTAAAAGCAATCCAGTATAGTGCATTATATACCGTATAACTGGGGCCTTAAGTTGAACTTAAGCGAATTCGAATTGCCTGAAGTTGAACTTCATAATTGCTATGTGTCTGGAAACTAGTCACTTACCTAGTATATATTTTTGATAATTGGAACTAGTGTCAAAACAGGCTCAGTTTTCAGAGCACGTGTGTGTATGAAACGTAATTTGAAACTTGGCAATAAACTCCGAATCGGGCGCTGAAACCGATAATTAGGGAGCTTAAGCAAGTTAAGGCGACGACGGTAATCTAAACTTCAGTATCTAGCAGAAACCACGAATTCATTTACGTAGTACTAAATACTTAAAATATGTTTCTCGACATCGAAAAGCTTTAGAGTTCTAAAAGAATTTTGTCACATAGCTTGAAATCAAACTCATCTAACAGATTTTGCCGTTTCACGAGTTATCAAGCCTGGTTTCCATATAGCCGCAAGAGCCGCCAGCCTGCGAGCTAACGGCGGCAAGGATTTTTAATGGCAACAGATTGCGACGGTATGCCGACGGTGCCGCAGTCACATCAACGGCAGCACTAGAAAAGTTGAATTTCGAACAATATCACCTAATGAAAACAGCTTTAAAGTGACTATGAAACGAAAATTACGTTTGTCTTATTTGAAAGAACACATAAAATCGTAGAGTTACATATTTTGCTGTTTTTCGTTTCCTTGCTTTATTCTTGAGATATTTTAGTTTGTTTGATATGCAAATTAAACATTTTGACGTCGTATAGGAGGTGCATAATGAGCTATCGGAGAAGGTTAGATATATTTTCTATTATAAAACCAAATTAATTTGAATGAAGCATGTGGATGTGTTTCGCCCACAACACTAAACATGTAGATCTTCAACTTCAAGTGATTATTGTATTTGATACTATCAAAGATATGTTTTTCGATAACTCATTATGCACGTGTGACGTCAAAATATTTAATTTGCATATCAAACAAACTGAAATATCTCAAGGACAAAGAAAGGAAACGAAAAACTGCAAAATATGTTACTCTACCATTTTAAGTGTTCTTTCAATAAGACAAACTTAATTTTCGTTTCATAGGCACTTTAACGTCGTCCTGAAGACGTGAAAATGATATGAATAACGTTATATATAGAAGGAGGGCAGCGTTAAGCATTACCCTTGAGACCAAAAATTATTCATTTTCTTGGTTGTGTGAGGAAAATCCTATTGTATTAAGGACGTCGTTGTTGACGTTCGCGTTGTATTTGCTTAAACTTCCCAGTAACACTGCATACACAGCAATTTACTGATATTTATGTCTAATGTGTTTTCCACGATTTCTTTATAGAGGTAGATCACAGTTTCGATACGCCCGATGCGGATCTAAGCCATTCCAAAAAAGACTCCAGTATTTCTTCGGTAAGAAAATTTGGTTTGGTTGGAAGGCTAAAATCTCACCAACATTTTATTTCTATAGAGCAAAGTGAAAAGGTGTAAACTGCCAAGATTTTTAGTACTGAAATACTTTTCAAACGGAGCCTTTTACCGGAGTAAAATGTGTTGAAAGGACTCCGCTCGAAACGTCAGTGTTTCGTTACTAAAAATTTCGGCAGTTTACCATCTTTTCACTTTGCTCTATCCAAACCATTGCTATACGCAGCACTCTACTTTTTTACATTTTAGTTCTGTATCTGACAAGTTGTACCTTTTTATTGATCTCAATACGCACCCAATTATTAATTGACGAATAAGCCGCGCTGCGCAACAGACTCAGGCAGTTCTATATTTTGTCTGTTCGTTCGTTTGATCGTTCGTGCGTGTGGAACCAATAGGAAGCGACATTTTTTATGCGACCTTTTTGACGCCAAACAGGGCTGCGCCCTTAGCACTTTGTCTGGTCACGTTGTTTGGTTAATGCTTATAGTCAATAGGCCATTTGCACGATGAGTGACATTTGCGCGTTGTGTGACTACAACTACCAGAATGCCTTGCCAGTTTCCTCTGTTTATCAGCACTTCGGTACTGGCAAAGCATTCTGATAGTTGTAGTCTCCCAACGCCATCGCACGTCATTGTGCATATGGTCTAGTGATGGACCTTGATTTCAAACACAAAGAGAACACTACAATTCACAGCTATAAAACACGTTAACTAGATGACGTGTATACCTACTTTGCCTACGTACCAACTAGGCCACTATGGCAAACAAAAATTGATCTCTCACTCGTGTCAGATTGGAACTCATTTTTTGTTTTTATATGTATTATTTATTTATTTTCATTTTTAGTTTTTTTATTTGTTATTTTTATATTATTTCCCTTTGTTTTTCCTTTTTCTTTTTAATTTTTATATTATTTTATGTTATTTGTTCTATAATTATATTTCAAAAACTCAATAGTTCATGAGGAAAACACAAAGAAAATCAGAAACCTCCTGATTTACATAAACCTTAGCTTTGATTTTCTCGTCTTAGACAACGTTATTTTTCAAACTTACTAAGCCAATGAACTTACCAAATGGGTCATTTTTGAAGCTATTTAAAACATTCGCAGTACGTGTTTTATCAGATCTAAAACACTCGGCTATCGCCTCGTGTTTTAAATCTGATAAAACACTGCTGCTCTTGTTTTAAATATTATGTAAAACTCTTTATACTATAGCATTATTGGTTTTCTTTATATTTTGAACTCATTTTAAATATTGTTTTTTACTTCAAAAGTCTCTTCTGTTTTATATATAAATTATTTTTCATAAATATGTTTATTTGAAATTTAATAGAGTTATAAACAATCATTTTAGGAGCCAGTTTATCTTAAGCAATTAGTGAATTATACCGGTCAAGAATCCCTTGTTGTGGATGGCATTGACACATCAATTGAGGAGTCATCACAAAGCCAAAGTTTCTCATGCAGGTAAAAGGTTTTGGCCCAGCTATAGAAGTTTCCGTGTATAAAATTATTCACCGAAGTGGATGTGAATAGTGTTGGATATTCACCGAACCGCGAAGCGGCGAGGTTAGTATCTACACCATTCACCGACACTGAAGTGAATAATTGTTTAGCATATACCTCATGAATGAAATAACAAGTTTACTGTCGTGGCAATTCGTGGCAGTTCCGTAAATATTGTTGCATTATATTCTTCAAGTTGAACAATTCATTTGATAAGATTCGTTGACAACTTCCTGTTATGAATTCTCTTTTGAATTTGATTGGTGTTTGACAAGTAATGCTGTTTCTTATTGGTTCTCTAAAAACCAGAAACCAATCAAATTCGAAACAGGAAGTTAGCAATAATTTTCATCGAATGACTTGCTCAACTTGAGGAATATATTGCAATGATATTTTAGGAACGATTCTATTGCCACAACAGTAACCTATATTTCTTGTATTTTCATGCAAGATAGGGCCACTAGCAATTCGGCGACTTGGTGTACTCGATATTTGTCGACAAAACAGTTTCTACAACGTTTGGATATATTAAGGTAGCAATAGGTTATCCAGTATCGTTTCGTAAAACAGCTGGCATCGCGCCGGTATTAACGTGATCCCAACGTATCATATACCAATTTAAAGACAATTAACCATGGAAGACGATTATAAAATATAAAATTATGGAAAATATAATGGTTATCCGTTGTATTTACCGAAAGAAAAAATAAGGTTGTTGGCTTCAAGAGTTTAAAGTTCTTTGGAATTTAATTTATAGTTTTGCAATTTATATCATTGTAATCACTGATAAATTATCTACAAAAAGTGTCTGCGATTTTTGAAAGTCTGTTTCATTCGGTTTTTATTAACGATTTACGTTGTAGTCACAATATATTTCACAACACTGTTAATTCTAGGGAGTAATTTTAACTCCACCGTAAGAGTTGAAATAACTCCCTTTTGAGGAGTAAAAAAAATAGAGTATATTTCACTCCCAAACCAGAGTTAAACTTACTCCACTTCAGTTCATATTAAAACTTTTACTCTACGAAGAGTAAATATTACTCCACTGCAGGGATAAAATATACTCCAGCAAAGGAGTACAAATATTAGAGTACTTTTTACTCCTTTATTATTACTCCAGGAGGAACTTGAACCCCAATCTTACTACTCTGGGAGTCAATCCAACTCTCACAAAGGAGTAAAATGTACTCTTGAAAAGGAATAGACATATCGGAGTAATTATTGTATATTTACTCCTTTATTTTCACTCCAAAAAAAGAGTAAACATACCGGAGTATAAGTAATGCATTTCTGGGAGTCAATACAACTCTCATAAAGGAGTAAAATGTACTTTCGAAAAGGGATAAACATAACGGAGTAATTAATGTATATTTACTCCTTAATTTTCACTCAAAAAAGGATGTATTTTGTATTTTGTAAGGATGTAAAGGAGGGTGTATTTTTTTTCTAAATTTTTACTCCACAAGTAAGTTTAACTTCAACAGAAACAAAGTTACTATCTTCACCATCCTGAAAATTTTACTTTAATACACAATGCATCTCACGTTATGTTTGATTTCAACCAACCCCCCTTTTGGTATATTTTTTACTCCAAAATGAGAGTAAAAATCTAAATTAGAGTAGTTTTCACCCCCATAAGGAATAAAATTTACTCGACTTTTGGGTTATTTTTTACTCCAAAATGAGAGTGAAGCTTTAAACTAGAGTATTTTTTACTCCTGCAAAGGTAAATATTACTCCATTAGTGAGGTAGAAAGTACTCTAAAAATGGAGTTAAAGTGATGGAGTAAAATATACTCCCAAAACAGAGTCAACTGGTACCTTTTTTTTTTACTCCTTTTTTGGAGTAGTATCAACTCCTTAAAATTAACAGTGAACTTGTTAATTCAAAACGCGATAAAATCAAAATTATGCACCAATCACAAACGCGCCTGCACATTTTCAGCAACTAAAAAAAAAATCGCCGACAGGTATTTGAAGAAGAGTATGTACTTAGTAACTGTCAAAAGTTTCAGCGAAAAATGTTGAAACGCTGCGAAGTTCTAACTGTTGAAAAACACAAATTTTGGAGAAAAATTGAGCGGAGAAAAAACGTCTGGAAGGTTTCCGTGTTGGGTAATTAGTCCCGCCATTGAAGTAAAAAAACTCGTTTTTCGCCTGGAAGAAAAACGTTTCTGAATTCGAAATTTTCGTCACTGACAGATAATGTTGCACTAGTTTAAAAAATTTTAAAAAATGGAGATTTTTGACATTTTTTCCACCTATTGCTACCTTATTGGCAAGAAAATTTTGAAGAAACTTACCTGTGGACACTCTCTTACTTAATTTTATTGATTTTTGTCGTTATTCTACTATATCAGCCTTGATTATCAACAAAATCTCCTGCTTCTGTAAACAAAGTAAAGCAAAACTGGCCGCCATTTTGTTTTGGCCGCCAATTTTGTTTTGGCCACAGGTGAATATATAGTGTAGGATATCCCGTGATATTTAAAAACGTATACTGGAGCTAATATCAGTTTGAGTACTGAGGTGCGCAAATGGTATAGAGGGGTTCACAAACAATCTGTTGTTCATGCATGTGGGAGCGTATTTGTGTCATTTTGGAACAAACTGTGCAGAATCGCCGCGTCCACATTTGTTTTTCTTCGATTTTGTTTGATTCGCCATTTTCAGACAATCCTGGACAAAAGTGCTTGGGACACCATGCGAAAATCGGCAAAGTGGCCCAACAATTTTGTCCAGGATTGTAGATCTCCAGTTTCGAATTTCAAGCCTCTTTCGACTTCAGCACCCAACATCCACCATTATACTCTATTCTCTCTGTGAACGAGTATAAAGCACTTTATAGCTTACCTGCTTTAACGGTCGCGGAATCGAAGTGTATATAGCGATGTGTTTATTTTGTTATTACAAAAAAAATGCGTTGCAATACTTCACTGCCAAATGAAAAAAACAACTTAAATAACACATTTTAAGATTTGCATTTATGATTGGTGTGTATAGGCACAAACCGACCAATGATAATTTTGCGTCACGATTTAGAATGTAGATATCTAAAACTTTATAGCAGTCATGCAGGCTCTTTCTCTGATCTTCTCTGCATTCTTCTGCCTCTTCTCTCTTTCTTTCTACGAAAGTTTGCTCGCAGGCTATATTGTATTTTACTTAAATTTTTACGTGATATTTGTTTTACTTCACTTCTTATTTGTTTACAGTCATCTATTTTTTTGTATTTGTATAGCATTTATAGCCAAAGTAATCCGAATTCATTTTCTCAAACGTTCATTGAAGAAAGTGGAGATCTCAGCTTGTTGATGTAAGTTTTTAAAACAAGTCATGTCTGCTGTTAGTTTGCATTAAATTACCTATCTCACCTGTGCTACGCAGGCTAACCTGTGGGGGTGTTATATATTCGTAATCTTTGGGTTCTCCTCACCAAAATTGCAATTTACCTTGTCGTTCATGGACCTTTTAGTTGTCAAAGTTGGTAACTACTCACCGGAATGGACGTCGCTATAGAGATGAGCTTTTAGAGAGTTTTTATAATATAATTATGCTTATTTTTCGTTATTTATTCTATTTATGCAATAACAAAGATTACCAACTTGACAGCGAAAATATTTATGAAGAGGAAATTTTCAAATTAAATTTTAAGATAAAAATTAAAAAGATGAAAGAGAAAATATATTGCAATTTTGCTCAGGAGAACCCAAAGATTACGAATATATAAAATCAACACGGAATCGAATTATGACTTATAATGCAGTGAAAATATTGATGACGTTATACAAATCATCATCATTTATTTATTTATTTATTTATTTATTTATTTATTTATTTATTTATTTATTTATTTATTTATTTATTTATTTATTTATATATTTACTTTAGCTGATAATATAAAAGATCCATATTTAACTAACAGCTCAGGAGCACTAACACAGCGTGAGCCAATTACGTTAGTGACCTATTAAAATAATAAGTAAACTAATAAGACTAAGTTACAGTACAAACCCGCCCTCCCCAGCCCCACCCACAACTGTATAACACTAAAAACAACATTTCATTGAAACTGTTAACTGCCTTGCTTGATGGCATTTCGGACATATCGATTTCCACGACTATTGATTTTCTACATCAAAAATTGATGTGGTAGCTAAGAAGTAGTAATCGAAGGGGAGTGATTTAAACTTTCGCAGAGAAATGGCCAGTTCGCGAAGTTCAAAATCAAAATCATGACTCCGATGATTTGTATAACATCATCAATAATCTCAAATAATAAATATCAGTTTAGTGTTTATTACTAAAATAATCTCAATGGATGTGAACGTTTCGAGCCGAAGCCCTGGACTAGCTAAATCGTAGAAGGTTTGTCTCACGTTATCGTCAACTATAGCTATCTTTCCTGTAGTGAACTTGCCCATGAACTTTTAGCAAAAGAAAAAGAAAGCGAAAAAGAAGAAGCACAAGGAAAAGGGAAAGGAGAAGGAAAGGGGAAAGGAAAGGGAAAGGGGAAAGAAAAATAATCCAAGGAGCATAAGAATTCAGGTAGGAAATATATAAAATTGTTTACCGCAACCTCACCTGGGCTACAAGTCCGCGATTAAGATTATTAACATCTTCGTATATCTATCTGATTGACATATACATGGACACAATTTTCAATATAATATGAATAACACGACTTACAAGTTATTTAACAACCGAATTAGGTATCTGTATGCGCACAAATGTCTTTTTATCTACCTGTGAATTAGCTTTGTACATCTTTGGTTGACACATGTATTCTATACAATATAAATAACTGTTCAATGCCCAAGCTAGGTATCCGTAAATGGATTTCTTTTATCCACCTGTTGGTGTAATTTGTAAATCTTCTCAGATATCTGGTTGATATAAACATTCTGTATACAATGTGAATAATTTTAGTTTCAAGTTGTTCAACATTCAAATTAGGTGTCTGTAAATGGATTTCTTTCATTTATCTATGAATAACTGAGTTGTTTGCATCTTCTCAGACATCTGGTTGATATAGAAAACTCTATACAATAAAAATAGCTTCAGTTACAAGTTGTTCAACATCCAAATTAAGTATCTGTAAATGGATTTGTTTTATCTATTTCTTGGTGAGTTTTGTACACCTTCTCACTCTAGTTGGACATATATACATGCACATTATACAATAAAATAATTTCTGTTACAAGTTGTTCAACAGATACAGATCGCTGCTCATGCTTTATCTATTACATATACATTCACATTCTTTATGCAATATACATGTAAATAATTTCAGTTACAAGTTGTTCAACATTCAAATTAGGTATTTATATAAAGACATTTTTTATCTATCTGTGAATGAGTTTTGTATATCGTCTCAGATATCTGGTTGACGTACACATTCTATACAATATAAATAATTTCAGTTACAAGTTGTTCAACATCTAAATTAGGTATCTGTATAGGGATTTCTTTTATCTATCTGGGAATGAGTTTTGTATATTGTCTCATGCAGATATCTGGTTGGTAATTATTACTAGCTGATGTCGGTGTCACTGTGAGAAATGAAACCACTAATTTAACCTAGTTTGACATTAATAGATTTCGTTATTTAACAAAGGTGTAGAATAATTTATTGAGATTTTCCATAATGTCAATTTACAACAATAAAAACAATATTACAACAATACATAAACCTAAACCAAACTTATCATAACTATATACTATGCATTGCGTGCATTATAGTATACAAATATGTTGTTTATCGTGACAATAATCTTTTTAAATTTAATTTAAAATCTCATTAATAATTTATGAAGAAAACACAGAAAATTCGTATCATGCATGTCCGTGGTTTTTATCTGATAAAGATTCTTTCAGATTTACATAAACTTTAGCTTTGATTTTCTTGGCTTAGCCTTAGACAACGTTGATTTTTAAAAATTATTACGCCAATGGGCTTGCCTAATAATGGGTTGTTTTTGAAGCTATTCAAAACATTTAAAACATTTGCAGTACGTGTTTTATCAGCCACTCGGCTAACACTTCGTGTTTTAAATGTGATAAAACACTGCTGCTCATGTTTTAAACATTACTTAAAATCATCGACACCGTGTTTCTGATTGATCACGCACTGAAATTGTCGCATCCATACAGTTCCAGTCTTAATGCAATATGGTTATTCCAGCCAGTAGGAATAATACGGAAATAGACTGATGGTTTCGGATTCTGTACGGTTACCATGACAACGGAGGATTTATCGCTGTTTCCGTCGTATTCCTGCAAATAAAAGAAAATATTAAACATAGTTTGCTTGCGTACTCAGACCTTTTTCTGTTGGAACTACTACATGCCATTATCCCCGAGCCGGGCGGAGGGCCGAAGGCCCGGAGCCCGGTGAGGGTGCTAATCTCGACACGCGTGGAGTCCATTTTACACGCGTGTAGAAAAAGCGAGGGAGACGAAATCTGGGAAATAGTTTATATATATATTTATATATATGTTTGGTACGGTGTCACGCGGTAAGAATTGTTGGGCACTGGTGACTAGCGACGAAGAAAACTATAAACTCTCAAGCAAATGAAATAGTATTTTGCTTTCGTTTATTTAAACGAAACGAAATGGAGCACGAAGAAAAGAAGGATACAAACAACCCGTTTAATATATCTTGAAGAGAAACCAGAGAACTTGAAGAAACCAAACGACGTATGGTAAACAAAAACTCGATCTAAATTAGTGATTCCATGGCCAAAAGTTAACGGTAGGATTCTTGTTTTCAAGTTTTCGCTTAACCTAAACAATATACTGCTTCACGTTTTCTTGCTTTCCCTTTGCTCGTCCAAACCATAAATCAGCTTAACTAAAGCTAACTTAAAACACTACCTTTATAAGCTTATGTAGACGTGATGATTTTATTGGCATTGCAATCACCTTTTGTTATTAAATACTCATGGGCTTTGGCGATTTTTTTGGCTGTATTTCCAAATTTTCGACTGAAACGTTGTCTGTTTAATACTACTTTCTAGAATCCGAATCTACCGAATTGTTTTTATCCTGGACTCTTTTATAAATGTAATTTTTGAGCTGTTGACATTTAATTCTGCCTTTGCTAAACATGTATGCATAGGGAAGCCATTTAAAGCTTATTAAAAATAATCCCTTTTGAAACCTCCTAAAAACATATTTTGTACAACCAGAATTTAATAATGAAATCTAAGTTTTGCTTTGAAATGTTAAATCAGTTTAGTCATCTTATTCATAAATTATAGAATTATCTTGAGGATTATTTGTTTTTATATATCTGTTTGTTTTTATATTGGCTGTATATCAGATGTGCTTATTTTAATCATGGTAGGTGGGTGGTTGGTTTTGTGTTTCAAAAAAGCATTTAATAAAAGCGGGCGAGGGGTTGTTGCATTCATGTATTTCTAGTATTGCAATAATAGTAGAAATGTACGAACTTGCCCTTTGCAATTTTGCATTCATTGTACATTTTGTGCTGAGTGACGTCTGCCAAAGACGCACTTGTTGCTGTATCCAAGTCGTTGATTTCCAAGTAGCTTTCAATAGCATAAAAATGTTCACCTTATTTTTCGCAAGGGTAGTTATAGGACTGTAGGTCCTATACAGGGATATGAGCGAACCCTGCGCAGCAGGTCGATGTAGACATCGAGACATCAGATGGAACGTTTTCACTTTTTGCGTCTAGCGGGTGGTTCTTCACCAAAGAGAATCATTGCGGTAGATGCATAACTTCCTAGTTGGTTAGAAACTGCGTAGAGCTGAAGCCCCAGAAGGCAATTTGAGTTAAGTCACTGGCACTCACTCTGACAACTTCAAACACCATCACTGCAAAGCTTATAACATCAACTACCTGCTGCAGGTGGCATTGTGGAGATGAGAGGGATTGCATCTTATCTCTTGACACATACACGTCGTAAAATAAGATGTTACAGCTAAAAACAACAAGTTCCTTTACTTCCAACATTATTTGAACTTGATGAAGAAGCCACTTTGGAAGATCTTGAAAGAGCCATTGATGCACTCCATGAAGGAAAAGCACCAGGAGATGACAACATTCCACCTGAAGTCGTCAAACAATGCAAAACTACTTTGTTAGTACCATTGCATGAATTGCTGTTACAATGTTGGAGAAACAATCCTCCGACTATTGCACAAGATCTACGCAATTCAAAGATAATAACACTGTACAAGAATATGGGGTCAAGGATGGATTGTAACAAACTATAGAGGTATCTCACTTCTCAACATCGTTGGAAAGGTATATGCCAAAATTGTTCACCAGAGATTAGTAGTGATAGCAGATCGTGTCTATTCTTACTCACGTTGTGGATTCAGAGAAGGAAGATCTACCGTAGATACGATTTTCTCACGCAGACAAGTGCAAGAAAAGTGTAGAGAACAAAACATGCCTCTCCATAGCATTCATAGATCTAACAAAAGCATTTGATCTAATTAGCAGAGATATGCACTATTCAGTATCCTGGAAAGAATAGGATGTCCACCAATCCTACTTGGCATTATCAAGTCCTTTCATGAGAACCAACATGGTGTTATATCTTTCAACAACAAGACATCAAAACCCTTTATGATCAGAAGCGGTATTAAGCAAGGAGATACAATAGCTCCAGTTCTTTTTTGCATCTTCTCCAACAAATTCTGGCATTGCTATCCGAACTCGAGAAGATGGAGGGGTTTTCAATCAGGCAAGGCTTAGAGCCAAGGCAAAGATGCAGATGATTCTGGTTTTCCTACTCACTCAAGATCTGCAAGACGGTATGGATTGTTTCTCCAAAGCCTGCGACGAGTTTGGGCTTGTTATCAGTGTAGCCAAGATCAAGATCAATCAAAATCAAAGGTGAAGAGTTGGAATTTGTAGAAACATTCTGCTATCTTGGTACTACAGTTAACTCCAAAGCCACACGTACTAGATGATGAAATTGGGAAGAGGATGTCAAAAGCTTCTGTAACCATGGCAAGACTGAAAGATAGAGTATTTTATAAATGACAAGCTAACTAACAACACAAAATCTTAAGTGTATGAAGCATGTATCCTGAGCACACCCCTATATGCTAGCCTGGACAACGTACGCCTGGCAAGAAAGAAAGCTCAATATATTCCATATGAGAAATCTTCGCCGAATCCTAGAAATCAAATGGGAAGATAAGATCAGTAACGAAGAAGTGCTAGAGAGAGCAGGAGTGTGTGATATCTATACTTTACTAACATGTAAAAGAATAAGATGGTTTGGTCACACCACAAGAGTGGAGTCCCACAGGATTCCAAAACAACTTTTGTATGGCGAACTACTGTAGAAGGAAAGCGCTCTAGAGGACGCCCACTACTGCGATACAAGATATATGCAAACGAGATCTAAGCTCAATCAACATTGATCTTAAAACAACAAGAAATAACCAACAACAGAGAAAGATGGCGTCACTTATTAAAGTCAGCTGTGGAAGTAAGACAGCAAAAACATTATCAACACAGAGCAGACCTCCAACGCCAAAGAAAATCTAGGGGACCAACTGAAACAACAGATTTCCATGAATGTCCAAGTGCAAAAGGAAATGCAAATCAATAATTGGACTGTATATAGTCACATGAGGAGTTGCAAGGACGAAATGATAATTATGAATCACGATGATGTTAATAAACTTTCGATAAAACATGACTCATATTTTATATGTTTTAAATGTATTCATGTTATAATTAATTTTACCTATGCTAATGAATTTTATATGTAAACCTCTTTGTGTTTACTGCATAGTCATTCGTGACTGACGCAGGCCATTACTGTATTACGGTTATTTTGATTAATTTCGTAAAAAAAAGTTGATAAAAGTTATACCCTGTTGAGGGGATTTATACTAACTTAAACAATAGTTATGCAACGCGTTAACATACGTCCAAAATAGAAAATGCTAAGTTATTTTAACGTCTTGTAGATTCCAACGTCAGTATATGAGTCATATTATATTCTAATAAATTCATCCTTAATCAGATTGAACATTAAGTAAGTAATTAGAATACACGCGTAAAACACAACTAGAAATTATTGCCACGCATGAAAGGATAAAATTTTACCATTATTTCCATGGACAACTGGTGTGGTACTTTTTCGCACCAAGACATTTCAGTAGATATCGGTAGAGAACTTCTTGACTTCCTTGTTTTGAACACGCATTGCTTGCTAGCCTCATTACTGTTAATACCTACACAGTCCTTGTATATTGATGATAAACGGCGGTAAATACAGAAAAAAATAAGTAAGCGAAAGCGATACTTGTTGGGGGTTTTTCAACTCTAGTGATGCACAAGCCGCAGTGACAACCATAGTGATATTAAAAACGCAGTTCATAAGTCTGAGCATGTTGCCTTTATCAATGACAAAACGAGTTGCATTTTATTAAATTTTTGGCCCATTGTTACCAGGGAGGTGTTTATGACGTAACTTTACTCGCACTTTAATTAGACACAATCGCGTTCCCAGGGCCACTACGTAATCAAGATATCTCAATGTTAGTTCATGCATGTCTAAAAGTAAACCATATACACGAGACCCAGAAAACTCGGAGGATAGCGATAACTCGGTCTGAGCGATATATAGGATAACCATATCGGGCAAGAGTAATTTCGGCTGCACATTTCCACCCGAGTTATCTCGGGGAGTAGTGTCAACTTTTGTATATAATTACGCATGCGTACATCAACATAGCTCTTGTTACTCAGGATAACTCGGGGTGAAGCGTTAGACGAAGGACGTAGGGTTATCTCGGGGGCCAGGGATAACTCGCGGTATAGTTGCGTTTTACCATGCGAAACAGGGCAACTTTCACCTTATAGCCTCCAAGTTATTCTTATACCCTCGAGATAACTCGGTCTCATGTGAACGAGGTCTTAAGGCCTATTTATACCAATGTTACCTCTGGGTCTCTGTAAAAGTTTATTCCATCATTACTGGTTGCAATGTGAAACTTCGTAACCCACCAATCTTCCAAAGGGCTACCTTGCATGACGAGGCCAGTTACCAAGTATTCTCCATCAAGGAACGTAATTTGAACAAACTCTTGCGATCTGGAGATGTCATTAAGCAACGCCGGTGCCCAGGCTCTAGGCTGATTTAATCGAGCCCAGTTAGGCGTGTGGTAAAGGTCGAAAAAGCTCGTTGCTATTAAACCTCTTTCACCAAAAGTGCCATCAGCAAGACCAATAGAATTGTTGAATGTACACATTTCTAAATGTGAAAGAAAATTATCCCATGGAACTGAAATTCGGTAAAAATCTGATTGAACCGTTTTAAATTAACCTACATAAATTTAATATAAGGTCTACAGACAGGTTTGTCAGTGAAAACTGTTATATGTTACCCTATGAAATAAACTTGTTTATTAGTATTAATTAATTAATTAATGAATTACTGATTAATTAATTTATTAATTTATTTATTTCACTTTTTGCACCCTAAAAATAATATTTCTGGAACAGATTTTTCGGACTTAAAACCTAGTCAAATCCTCATTGTCGACCGACAATATGACGTTCTAAAGTTTTGAGCAAATTGAAGTCCTTTTGTCAGAGTCTCAGAGAGAAAGACCTTTATGAATACTAGTATTTCGGCAGTATATGGAGCCACCGTTTAATTTTGATTTTTAATTTTTATTTGTACAAAATACAGCATATATTCGCGAATGTCAAAGACTGTCAAGGATGTGTAAACATTATAATTATATATGTTATAAATAGTACAAGTAATTACTACGTCTATGTACAGTGCAGATCTTTTACTGCTCATAAAACTATATTGGGTCCTTTATTTCAAACGCTTAAAAATTACAAGCGCGAGTCCAGAAGTTTGGTGGCTATATGTTTTAGTATGGCGTCCTGTATTCTGTGGTCTGTATGCATACTTAAGAAGTGCCGCTAGGGACAGCTATATAAGCAGGATATACCCCTATACCCCCACAGTGTTACTCGCCATTGCATGCGGCAGGCGTTTAGCGTTTAATAACAGTACAAATACAATCTTTCTGTATACGATTTAAGGCCGTCCTTTCATATCGTTTTCATAAATTTCAAACGCCAACACTGAACTAATGCTTACCTGCAGACACAATGTTATACGAAAGCGACGCCATGATAATGACTGGAAAAAAACCTTTCCACTTCATTGCCTTGAAATCTATATAATAATACACTGCAAGTGTTTTGTCAGCTGTATAGTTGTATACTATCCGAATATGAGACAGTGAGTTTGGAGATTTGATACTACAACTATCAGAACAAGGTTCCCGATATAGATTATAGTGTAAACACCACGTGAAGACGATTGGATGCAAGTCATGTTTTGAAGCAGGACCTGCCAATTGTTAAATTATTAATTTATTATAAAAATCTATGGCGCTTAGCTACTTTTGAGTAAAAATGTAAACTTTAGTACACAGAAATAAGTTTCCATAAGTGTGTTACCTCTACAAAAGATACGCTCTATAACTGCTCAAGAATCCTTACGTTACGGTTCTTTCTGTGTTGCCAACAATATTTCCTGACGGACTGCAATGTAATGTAATGCAACACGCTGTCGCGACACTGCAACGTACACAAGTCAATATAACACAACGCAACCGCAACACAGACGCAAACTCAACGTAACACGTTAAGTGTGGAGTAGAGTATTACGGAACATGTATACTTCTGTCTTTATTTTTGCTTAGGTTCAATTGATTTACTGATGTGTCACTTTTGTGTCGTGCATGCATGTTTCTCATCAGCTTTTTAGTGTGAATTGTTTTTGTTTATATAGAGCTAAGTTTGTACGTAATTCAGTCAAAATTGTTTATGATGTCATAAAATTTGTATAGCGTTTGCATGCATATTCAGACATGCGTATACGTTGGAGGTGAAAAGTGCTTTTCACCTCATCTGATTGGTTTCTCAGTCTTGAAGTATCCTGCCCTATTCACCTCCAGGCAAAACAACGTGGCGGCCAGTTTTGCCTTGCTTACCGAAGCAGAATATATTTTGTTGATAAACAAAGCTGATGTACAGTACAATGACGAAAAGAGTCAGTAAAATTTGGAGCCAGCACTATTCACTTCCACTTCAACAAATAACTGTTAATTAATACTGAATTATTTATTTATTATAAATAATAATATATACAGACTTAATACTTTAGTTTTTCCTATTCAGACATTAAGTTTTCTTATTTTACATCATTATAGACCGCGTTATTTACGTACGAATCATCAAGAGTTGGAAACGCGAGAAATCAAAGAGCAATGATATTTGAAGCGCCGATAACAGTTCGGTTTCTGCGAAAAATTAAACGGACTAAATACCTTCTAAATTCTGTTGTCATTAATACATAGATCAGCGGGTTAATTGTGGCTGATAAAATACTAGGTATTATATCTATTACTATCGCAAGCGTGTCGGAAACATATATGTCCACAAGATAAACCCAGGAAAAATTACAAGCAAAATTTTCCATGTTAATCTGATCGTTTGTCTAACCCTACTGTCCTGTTGGTGGTTTCCTTCGGAGATTATTCTGCGGCTACAAAGAACCACTTTTGCTACGATCCCATATGATACCATCGTGAGAATTGTTGGAAAAATATAACCCGCAAAAAATAAAATTAAAATTAAAATAATCCCGCTTAAGTCAGCGTCTATATCTCCTCCCATTATTAATCCGAAAAGCAGTGCTACTGTAAAAGCTAAGAACCAAATAGAAGCAATGATCTTTAAAGAACGTGATGGCAGTAAAGTACGATGATACAATGACTTAGAAATAGCGATCATTCTGTCAACACTAATACAAGCAAAATTCATCAAAGAAGCCATTACACAGAATATTTCAAAGCAAATAGCCAGACGTTGACCATACTCGTGCTGAAAAATCTCCAAGAAAATAAGAAGATAAAAAATGGGAACTGTTAGCATTATCAGAATATCAATTAATGCCAAACTTGCAATGAATGAAACAATTCGTCAAAGTGCGGGTTCTTGGTAGTTGAATAAAAGTCATTAAAATAAATCCATTAAAAAGGAGTCCAAGAAACATAAGAATTAGGACCATAACGACTTGCCATTTTTGGAAAGTGGAGACGTGACAATACTCTTCATGTAAGTCTGCTAAGTGTGGCTCTAGATCTATATTTTCTAAAGAGGTGTTGATGTCCAGTGACCGATTAAATCTGAAGTTAGAAACAAAGGAGAATAAAAATTCACAGCTTATTTTATCGGAAAGGAAAGCAATTAATAGTTCTCCAAACGTTGCGTGCATAATGCCCCGTCGTAGTGGCAGTAGCAGTGATAGTATAGCAGAAAGAGTATAGCAGTGACAGAATAGAAGTAACAGTAGCAATAACAGTAGCAGCAGGAGCAGCAGCAGTAGTAGCACAGTAGCTGAAGCAGCAGTACAGTGGCAGCAGCAGTAGCACTGTAGCAGTAGCAGTAGCAGTAGCAGTAGCAGTAGCAGTAGCAGTAGCAGTAGCAGTAGCAGTAGCAGTAGCAGTAGCAGAAGTAGTAGCAGTAGCAGTAGCAGTAGCACAGTAGCAGTAGCACAGTAGCAGTAGCAGTAGCAGTAGCAGTAGCAGTAGCAGTAGCAGTAGCAGTAGCAGTAGCAGTAGCAGAAGTAGTAGCAGCAGCAGCAGCAGCAGCAGCAGCAGCAGCAGCAGCAGCAGCAGCAGCAGCAGCAGCAGCAGCAGCAGAAGTAGTAGTAGCAGCAGCAGCAGCAGCAGCAGCAGCAACAGTAACAGTAGCAGTAACTACAGCAACAACTGTACTAACAATAGCAGTTTATCAGCAGCAGTAAATTAAAACAGCACATATAGTCAATCAAGATATGGTCTGGAAACCAGGCAAATTTCAAAGCGTGTACAATGAACTGTGATTTGATGTTGCCGTATTCCTGATAGTGGACAAAGGTTTTGTTTCTTGCTTGCTAACAATGGATTATCACTCGGTTCAGCGATGAAGCCCAAGCGTTACTATTGGATGATTGTTTCATACTAAAAATACATGTATTGTCCTCACTGTGCACAAGTTTGCACAAACGTGACCAAAAAGAAAGAACGAAGACTTTCGCTGAGTTTTCAGACCTTATATTTCAATGACTATGAACAGCACAAAGAAAAGTGACTTGTAGAAATTATTACGAACCGTTTTCCACACATCAAAGAAAAGTTAGCCAATAGTATGGTGTCATTATAGTTTTCCATTGTATACCTCACAAAATTCCATTTTCTGTCCTCAAAATTGGACAAAATGGCAAAAGTTAATCAACCACACTAGGTATTCGGGGACATTGCTAGGTAAGTCGGGGACCTTAGCCCCTGTGTCGGGGAATTCCTGGCGCCACCCCTGACATAATAGCTTTTTGTTCAGTTCAAGTACTTGTATAAATGGCGATCTTGTTTTTGTTGACGTGCTTTAATAGATGATTGTATATATGTTTATATGAGTTAGTGTACTATATAGTTGGATGCAATATATGAATGGTCGCGTGTTGTATCGAAAGGTTGAGTATCAGGCGCAAGAATTAAAATTGTACAATGGCAAAATGGAATATATTTTGTCAGTTATAAGTAAAGACGGACAAACCTTGGATTTATTTATTATTTTTTATTCTTAATGGAAATGGTGACTGAGTTGGCAACAACCCACCAGCGCGAACAACTTGCTTCTTTTTCGAAGATACTTTCTATGAAAAGAAAGAAATATTGTACATGAAAAACGGCATGTATTTTATTAGTTCAAAATTGAGTATACATACTTAAAGTAAGATAGACACTTGACAAGAAGGTTGTGTTATGAGATAATGATTTACAACTGTAGAAGCCTGATGTTTTAGATCTGATAAAACACGCGCAGTGCGTGCTTCAGGGGAGTGTTTTGAATAGCTTCAAAAACGATCCATTTGGGGTGTATAGTAATTTTGAAAAACACCGTACAGCACATTCTGTGTGTAGAACTACTTGTTTAAGCAATATTCTAATTCAAGTATAGCTACACGTACTTCACGTCACGTCCCCACACAAACGTCTTGCGAGAAGAATTAAGGTAGTGTTTATATGGAGTAGGACCAACCCTCTTGGTAGGGCTTGCCGAGATCTCGCATCTCAGGTAACTCCTTGTAATCTCGCTATTGACAACCCGATATCTCACCTAGGAGGGCTGGGAATTTTCTATTTAATATTATTTCTTCTTGTTCTTTTGAATCTGGACTTCCTTTACGCGAAATCTTATTAATTAACAAGCTGAAACCTTGTGTCTTAACGCCAGTATCGGTTCAGCACCTCTCTGTCTGTTCTGATCTCAATTCTCACTTAGTATCATCTTACCTCATACGCTTATAACTTGTATTGTATATTTTTAGTCACCCGTTTTTGATTGGTTCATGTATATGTAATTAGAATTCCGTTTATATATCCTTGTAACACTCATATTGAACTATTATCTCTGAAGATGTTGTTTACAAACAACGAAACGTTAGATTAAATATTATGTTTTTATGCCTTGTGTTTGATGGCTTTTATCCGTGTTTTGTGCTGGGCGCTTATATTTATAATAATGTACGTTACGCTTTCTTCCGCCTGGTGAATCCCTTGCCGATGTTCAAACAAATGATGTGATTTCGTTACTTCAACTAGATTTTAATGCAAAATAATAAAAACAACATTTTAATAGATGCATGTTTGAGAAAGTTGCTCGTCTATAGGTTAGAGTAGTCTTGAGAAAGACTGTTACTTAGTGGTGGTAGTGACTGCGTCAAGAGTCATCCTCAGGGTCAATTAAGTGAAAGGTTTCTGTCAGGTTCGCCCATATTTATGTGTCGGGTTTAAACCATTTACTTTATTTTACTAGATACCTAAAACCAGTCAAGCATTAGCCTGCGTAGCAGGCGCATGCAGTAAACAGATGACGTAATACAAGGATCATTTCTGTAAATAATATAGCCCAACCACTCAAAATTATTTCGCACCTGAAGAGCTTAGAAGAGTGAAAACGTTTGCGCATTCAAAAGTTTTATTTAAGGTCTTCGTATAGGTTTTCAGGGTCATTTCTGTAAAGCACTCTCAATTCGTCAGAATTTATGCCACAAAAATAAAATAGACATCGTTAGAAAGCTATTAATTTGTAGAATACAATGGTGTCTTTGATTTCGCGATAAACACAAACCGTTAATAGTTGTGAATTTTTTAATTAAAACCAGAGGGCTTCACTCGGGGCGACTCGAGTAAAAAGCGTTTTATTTTGTTCAAATTCTTTTTTTGTACTTTGATTCCGAGATAAATTTCCAGCAAAACGGTATCAGTGTTTTTTGATATGTCGAGTTTTGCCGATTTTATTGACGACCAAAGCTAAAAATGCTGTTTTTCGACCAACATTTGGACAAAATAATTCATAAATTCGAAACCAGGCAATAAATAAAAAAACGCTAACACCGTTTTGCTGGACATTTATCTCGGAATCGAACTGCGAAAAAAAATTTTGAACAAAATGCAACGCTTTGTTCTTAAAGGCTTCTAGGACAGCGTCGGCCACGGTTGAAATCCAAATATTACCAGGGTTAAGTCACGTTGGCCAGAAAAACAGAGAAAAATCTTCTCGACGTTTCGAGCGAAGGCCCTTCGTCAGGAGAAATTAGTAAACAACCCACATGTTAATTAAAATAATCACAACTATTAACGGTTTGTGTTTATCGCGAAACCAAAGACACCATTGTATTCTACAAATTCATAGCTTTCCAACGATATCTATTTTATTTTTGTGGCATAAATTCTAACGAATTGAGAGCGCTTTACAGAATGACCCTGAAAACCTTGACGAAGACCTTAAACGAGTGTTATTAGTTGTTTATTTTCTTTCTTGTCAAATGAAATTTTAATTATATTAATACTTAATTGTGTGTTACCACATTCTGAATTTCTTTATAATATCTCAATTGAGGGACCATGCATGTATTATGTATTCGCAAAATATATTTTAATGCATGTAGCAGTTATTTTGTTGTTTTTGTTTATGTAAAATAACTAGTTAACTGTGAAATTATATTTTTTCAAATAATTTTTATTGATATATCATTACTCGAAGAACTTCAAAATTTATAATTTCAGTTAGACGACTAATAATACTCATGTGAAGGCTGATCAATAATGCATGCACGCGCAATATAAAACAATGTCAATTTATAAAACTTTTAATTGTACAAATTTAGATTTTAAAATTGTATTTATACTATATTCTCTTGGCATCATTTAGCAAAAAAAGTGTTTTGTAAATGTATGCTTTCTTACTTTTAAACGAGTTGCATAAACTTTCCGCAGAGAGTTTGTTGTTCTCTTCTTTAAGGTGCAGGGTCATTTCTGTAAAGCGCTCTCAATTCGTCAGAAGTTATGCCACAAAAATAAAATAGATATCGTTAGAAAGCTATGAATTTGTGGAATACAATGGTGTCTTTGGTTTCGCGATAAACACAAACCGTTAATAGTTGTGAATTTTTTAATTAAAACCAGAGGGCTTCACTTGGGGCGACTTAAGAACAAAGCGTTTCATTTTGTTTAAAAAAATTTTTCCAGTTCGATTCCGAGATAACTGTCCAGCAAAACGGCCGTGGCGTTTATTTATTGCCTGGTTTCGAATTTATGAATTATTTTGTCCGAATGTTGGTCGTCGACTCGAGTAAAAAGCGTTCTATTTTGTTCAATATCTTTTTTTGTACTTTGATTCCGAGATAAATTTCCAGCAAAACGGTGTCAGCGTTTTTTGATATGTCGAGTTTTGCCGGAAATTTATCTCGGAATCAAAGTACAAAAAAAGATTTTGAACAAAATAGAACCCTTTTTACTCGAGTTGCCCCGAGTGAAGCCCTCTGGTTGTAGTTAAAAAATTCACAACTATTAACAGTTTGTGTTTATCGCGAAACCAAAGACACCATTATATTCTACAAATTCATAGCTTTCTAACGATATCTATTTTATTTTTGTGGCATAAATTCTGACGAATTGAGAGCGCTTTACCGAAATGACCCTGCAAACCTTAACGAAGACCTTAATAAACAGTGGATCCAGAAAGGATTCCTTGACATTTGTTTGCAAAAAATGCTATAGATACGTTAACACCAGTATATATATTAATATATATATATATATATATATATATATATATATATATATATATATATTTGGTATTTTCTTCATGAAATGTTTTGCACAGGTCTCATGAGCTTCATATTGGTTCATCTAGCGGTAGTCTTATACCCTCAAATCGTGTTTCCAGTAAATGCAGAAAACCTGATTTGCATAAAATCTGTCACTTACCACAAACACAATTTCTCTAGATGCGCAAACGCTACAAGTATAAATCTTTTCAATAATCAAGACCACTAGAGCTATGCAATGAGCCAAAATGAAGCTCATGAGCTCTCTGCAAAACGTTTCATGAAGAAATACGTAATTTCTCATGATTTAGACTGTCGAGCCACTTAAACATCATTTTATTGGCTCCGTTTGCGTGTATATAGATTATTTGCGTGGAGGCAGAAAACCAAGTGATTCGGCGAGGATATCTCTTCGGATTTCTTCTATTTCCACTAAAAATGTTTCGTTTCAAGTACAAGTAATGAAGAGGAAGCAAGAAAAGCTTACAATCACCAATGAGGTAACATTAGTTTCGTACATTCGCAGACGGGGGTGTAATGCACCTTTAACGTTGCTTAGTGGCACGAAACGGGTGGCAACATGTTAGAGGCAACGACATAATATCCGTGTGTTGCTTAGTTTTTATAGGACCGCGCGTTAAACGAAGCAAGAAGATAATATAATAATATTATATTATAATCTTGGGCTGTTCGCTGCGCACTTTTTTAAAGAACGAGGCAACAACATACTCGTCTGTTGGTTAGTTTTTATAAGACCATGCACGCGTAAGAATATAGCATATTCAATTCGTGTATTGGATGGGTAAACCAATTCTACAGTATGGTAAAACTTACCGTAGCTTGTCTGTAATTTGACATAAACATCGGTGAAGGAGCAATTTTTCGTCTGTTGAACATATAGATCAGCTGCATGTTGAAATATTACAGATGTATAAAAGACTCTATATATGAAAACAGTTTTTTCAGGTGAAAACAGTTTTAACACTTCAGTTTTGAGACGAAACTTGTTTTTGCTATTTTATAAATGAGTTTGAAATGCCAATGTCCAATTCCTTTGAAAAATGCAAATATTTTTAGATGCTCCAGTAATATTCTTTGTAAACATGGAAAGAAAATATAACCCTAATATTTTGCTTAAATTTTAACGTTTGCTTCAGTAGCCTGGTAAGATCGTCAGTTCGCACGCAAAATGGTCGAGTTCAAACCGTGGTGACGACCTGCGTTTTTCTTCATCTCAATTTTTTTTCTGAATATTGTCTTGAGAATTTTCTTTGTTATTTATTACCTTTTTCTTTAAAAATTAGAGTTAAACAACTTTCTTTGTTTCAAATATTATACTTTAATTAAAGGTTTAAAACTATATTTTAAAACTATATTGAATTGAAACGGCTATTTCCAGGCTCCCAATGAAAAGCGCGAAGGCGTTTTTCTAATCAGAGGGTTATGCAAAGAATATTCACGAAACGTCGTGTAAAAGAGGGCGAGGCAGAGTTGGACTGGCCCTATTGTGCCAATGGCACATGCACCCCCTTAGGATGCCGTTACTGCACCCCTTTCCCGTTGTGTAGTATTATATTTGATATGTAGTGCAACACCACCCAACTTTGCCCAATCCTTTGCCCAGTGGCCAGTCTTGACTCTTGAGGAAAGCAGTGCTCTTTCATGAGTTTATTGTGGAACTCGACGACGTCACGACAGTGTCAACAGTTGACAGTATCTTTTATTTGCAAGGAAACAATATGTACATAAATGCTTTTGAGAGTGATAGCATTACGCGTGAGGCATTTACCGCCGACTATTGTTCTAGGCATCAACATTATGCCGTCTCAGAATGTATTTTACTTAATAATAATTTTTGGACTTTCCAGCCTCCTTTTCGCAGGCAACCTTGTTGGCTCATTGCATCGACAGTTCAGTACATCCTATGGCTGTGGTGGCGAGTTACAGTTATAAATAATGCACCACGCAAAGTCGAAAAACCCTCTAGACTATGTAGGGTATAGGAACAATCTTTTACGTTACAAAACGTCACAAACTCAATCTCGAGCCCATAGTCACCCCCTTTTTGGTCAGAGGGAGAGCGGGGGGAGACTGGGGAAATTGGATTGATTCTCCATTTTGATTGGTTCATTTAAATTTATTGAATTCACCGATTCAAAATCAACATTTTGCAAATGATGGAATTCATATTGCTTTATTCAATAAATATAAATATCTTCAAATCTAGGCCCCTCGTTTACATCTCTTCTTTTCTTCTCTCAAAGTCTCAGTGACACAAACAATTGAAACAAACTTCATAAACAATAGCAAATAATCGCAATAAACGAATCGCTATACTTAATGTATAAATAAAACAATTTAAACAACGAAAAAGCATATATTTAAAACAATTAAAGAAGGAATCAGCCTTCGCAACTCGTAAAGGACTAAAGGCTTTTGATCGAGGACGATATTGGCGTCGTGAATTGATATTTTACCTTAGATTTCAAGGATGTTTATGTCGAGTCACGGCAACTTCTGCACAGCAGCTCAGGCTACGAACATGCGCATAACCACCGGAACCCTTTTCAGGGTTAATTAAATCCAATTTCCCCAGAGTCTCCCCCGCGCTCTCCCGCTGACCAAAAAGGGGGTGACTATGGGCTCGAGATTGTCACAAACTCGGTCAACAGACGTGACAGAATTTTCAAACCGGATTTAAGTCGCATATACATGGCTCGGCCAAGAGATCTGGGCACAAGACACAGTTAACCCAAGTCAAGATTAGTGTGCTGCCTCCCTTTTATTTATGGCTATAAGTATAGACTATTTATATGTTATTACAAAAGGGATGTGGTGGGTGGGAAAAATTATCCCCGAAGAACTTAAACTGCTATTCAGAACGATCTAGAGTGAGCTCTCTGACTGTTGATCCACTGTCGCCTTTGCCGTATTCATTTATACCATTGCCTCAAGGAGGAATTTTGTTTTGATAAGGAAGGACCTTTAGATAAGGATTTAGGTTAAGTTTTATCTGATTTTTTATCTTTAGAAAATAATTGGTTTTGTTTAGCGGCTTTTGCACCTGACACTGTTCACATGCCAGCAAGAAACTGCACTTTAATAGTGATTTCTTCGAGGCAGGAAAACATTATCTCTTACTCCCTCACATTAACCTAAATTTTTTATTAATAAATTCTTAAATGTCACATGTCCAATATTACGGCGTAAATTTCGTTAACGATCCGTCATTTATACGGATGGTAGAATTATATCACGAACCGTAAAACACAATTTATATACGTTCTCTGTTTCGGCAGTATATTTAACAATTATTAGTGGAGGTGAATAGTGCTGGATATTCACCGAGTCGCTTCGGCGAGGTGAAATAACAAATTTAACATTGTTATGTTTTTTCATACAAGCTGTGTTATAGACACGACCTCTAGCAACTTGGCAAACTCGATATTTGTCGACAAAACAAAACTAGAAAATTGTAAAGAAACATACTGTACCTGTGGACATTATTCTACTTAATTTTGTTGACTTTTCTCGTTATTCTACAACATCAGCTTTGTTTGTCAACAAAATCTAGTCCTGCGTCGGTAAACAAAGCAAAACTGGCCGCCATTTTGTTTTGCCTGCAGGTGAATAGTGCAGGATATCCCGAGCTAGAAGAACCAATCAGATTGCGTAAAAGCACTATTGCACCTGCGAGGTATATGCTAACAAACCTTACTGTATAGTATACACAATGTTCTATAAAAAATGGCAACGAATATTTCACCAAATTTGCAATGGTAGTCAATTAAAATTTGGACCAAGTTAGGAACTAAAACTAAATAAGAACACTTGACGTAGTTTACCTGCAATAAAATACAAAAAAAAACAAAACCCAAAAAGAACGTGTTATCCAGTTGCTATATATAGGGACATGGTTTTGACATCAAAGCAAATCATCAGGCCGAAATCTTATTGTGAAATATACGTCTAGCCGTTCTCAAAATATGCAATTATCATAATGAAGACTTATACAAATATAGTTCATTCAGTTCATGCTAAAGTACCTAGTATTTAGAATATTTTTAAAAAAATCAGGTGAATCAATGTTTGTTTTCCTAACAAATCGCATTTTTTTACTGAGTGGATTTGCTGTAGATTTTGACTTTCTATGATTTTATGGATTATACTACTTGACTTAATTACTCAAAAAATATGCATAGTATACTTCGGCAAGAGATGCACCAGGCGGAAAGCGCAATCTTGTTATAAATATAAGTGCCCAGCACCAAACACGGAAAAAAGCCATCAAACACAAGGCATAAAACAATATTTAATCTAATGTTTCGTTGTTTACATCACAACATCTTCAGAGATAATAGTTCAATATGAGTGTTACAGGATGTATAAACGGAATTCTAATTACATACATGGACCAATCAAAAACGAATGACTAAAAATATACATTACAAGTCATAAGCGTAGGAGGTAAGATGATAAGTGAGAAGATATTATAATCAGTGAGAAATAAGAACAGATAGAGAGGTGCTGAACCGATATTGGCGAAAAGACAAGGTTTCAGCTTGTTAATTAATAAGCTTTCGCGTAAAAGAAGTTCAGATTCGAAAGAACAAGAATATTAAAATCATTAAAATATATATAGGATGTCCGGTATCATTATGATGTGAAAGAATGCTACCACGAGGTGGTCTAGTAAGCTTTTTCCCAGTAATGAGCCGAAATGTCCATGTGTTCGGAAACGCATATGTGAAGATGTCGGGTTGTTTCACTGCATACAAAGCTCCGCAGCTTTGACTCCTAAATTTATACACCACATACGATCTCAAAGCAAGAGGAATCCGGTCTTTAAACAAAAAGAAGTGGAAAAGACGAAGGGAGAGATCGACGAGCTACAAACCTAATATTCATTTGAGGATAAGCTGCATGAGACAGCATCATCTGGTAAAAGGTAACGAAAAATAAATAAATAATGCGTTTAGAAACTGAAAAAGGTTTTGTAGAATGCGAAAATATTTTGTCAAGAAAGGAACCAACACAGCTATTAAAAATTTTTTCGGGATAACCGTTTTGAATAAAAGTAGTTTTAAGTTTTTCTAGTTTGGAATTAAAACTAACATATATGTTCATCATATGTTGAAACAGCGATTGAGAAGTGAAAAAATTAAACCTTTTTTGTAGGTAAAAGGAATAAACGAATCAAAAGAGGTAAATAAGGCAGTAAAAGTATGCTTATAGATGTTGAGAAACAACAACCAGAGCGATCAATTTTAACGTCAAGAAAAGATATAGAATTATCGGATTCAAGTTCATGCGTAAATTTTATGTTGGTATGTTTACTAGAATTTATTCCTTTTACCTACAAAAAAGGCTTCATTTTTTTACTTCTCATTCGCTGTTTCAACATATGATCAACATATGTTAGTTTCAATTCCGAACTAGAAAAACGTAAAACTATATTTATTCAAAACGGTTATCCCGAAAACTTTTTAATAGATGTGTTGGTTCCTTTCTTGACAAAATATTTTCGCATTCTGCAAAACCTTTTTCAGTTCCTCAACGCATTCTTTATTTTTCGTTACCTTTTACCGGTCAACGTTTACTTCAAATCCGAACTCGTGTAACCTGCGTGCAGAACTCGTGCAGTTAAAAAAGCTTCTCAACTCACCTTATCCTCAAATTAATATTAGGTTTGTAGCTCGTCGATCTCTCCCTTCGACTTCTTTTCGTTTAAAGACCGGATTCCTCTTGCTTTGAGATCGCATGTGGTGTATAAATTTACTAAGTGTTAACGCTGCGGAGCTTTGTATGTGCATGGGTGAAACAACCCGACATGCATCTTCACATGCACACGCGGAATATTTCCGAACACATGGGAATTTCGGCCCTTTATGCTGGGGAAAAAGCTCACTAGCCCACCTCGTGGTAGCATTCTTTCTCATCATCAAGATACCGGACATCCTAGATCTTTTAATGATTTTAATATTATTTCTTCTTTTGAATTTGAACTTCTTTTACGCGAAAGCTTATTAATTAACAAGCTGAAACCTTGTCTTAACGCCAACATCGGTTCAGCACTTCTCTGTCTGTTCTGACTTCTATTAATAACTTACCCCCTACGCTTATAACTTAATTGTAATATATATTTTTAGGCACCCGATTGGTCCATGTATATGTAATTAGAATTCCGTTTATATATCCTGTAATACTCATAAACAACGAAACGTTAGATTAAATATTATGTTTTTATGCCTTGTGTTCGATGGCTTTTATCCGTGTTTTGTGTTGGGCACTTATATTTAAGATTTATATAGTGTATACTTGTTATAAATAACGAGAATAGATGTTAATTGTTTCTGTTCTGTGACATATAACACATAATGATCCTAACAAAAATAATAATAATAATAATAATAATAATAGATGTTAATTGTTTCTGTTCTGTGACATATAACACATAATGACCCTAACAAAAATAGTAATAGTAATAGTAATAGTAATAGTAATAGTAATAGTAATAGTAATAGTAATAGTAATAGTAATAGTAATAGTAATCCCCGAGCCCGGGCGGAGGGCCGAAGGCCCGGAGCCCGGTGAGGGTGCTAATCTCGACATGCGTGGAGTCCACTTTACACGCGAGATGAAAAGCTGAAAGCAATTCTGAAACCTGTTTGTATATATATATATATGTTATCAAATCCACAACTTGCGCAGTTCGAATAGCAGGGTACTGGTAACTAACCTGTTAAATTATTTAAATTATTTAAATTTACGTCAGCAAATTATAATTTATAAGTTCGGTTGGATTACGAAACAGTTTTTCAACGATCATGACGAAAGAAATCTTTGCCAGAAAAAAATGGTTTCAGCTAAAATGTACATTAATATTACTATGAAAAAAGACCAAAGAGCGAAGGCTAACAAGAGATGTGGCAGCGAGAAAAAGACAACAATAAATACGACTTAAAACCACTGGAAAAAGCCTAAAAATTAATACGATAAAGACGGAAAACGATGCCGACCGAAATGTTACTGAAAGAAGAAGGATGTGTCCTGGCTGAAACTGTTCAAAGCCGGTAAAGATTTTTACTCTGGTGTAGTCTACATAACTCGAGAGGGAACGATGGAGAAATTTTGAAACAAACGGCTTTTTAGATCATGAAGAGAACTAAATGATGCCTTGTCATATTTCAATGTGCCAAGAACGAAAAAGTAGGAAACCGCGAACGAGAAAAACAATCCGAAAAGACTAGACTGAATTGGCAGTGTTTGTGGTGACAAAAGCAGAAGAAAGTTTAACGATAGGAGATTCGTATTTACCAGTTTAGCTGAGTTAAAACGGAAGAAATCCTGATAATGAAAATGAAAATTAATATAAATAACATATTGTCTAGAATTGTCTTGCAACGCTAGCACGTTGACATGAACGTTTGTCTATTCATTATGTATAATCCTGGCCGCGCTTCTTCAATTGTGTCTTTTCTTGGCCACTGTTTATATATATTTTTGAATATATTTTTGTTGTTTTTTTAATATTGACATTGCATGTTCTTTCGGTGTGTCAATACATGACTACAGACGAACCTTGCTAACTAATTTTCTGGATGTTTTCTGACCTGTGTGCCATTAACCCTTTATAGTCCATTGGTCACTTTAAGAATTTTATTCTGGCTAACGCCAGACGATTTTATTCAGCATATGGGAAGGTCTTAGGCTATAAAGGGTTAAGCAACTATGTCATGCTATCTCCTTAACCCTGTATTGTCCATTGGCCACTTTAAGAATTTTATTCTCGCTAACACCAGTCGATTTTAATCAGCATATGGGAAGGTCTTGGGCTATATTAAAATGGTTAATGCAACAAAAAACAGAAATTAGGGGGGTGGGGTGGGGTGGGGTGGGGTGGGAGTGTGAGGTTAAAAAATGCATATAAAGCGGGCGAGGGGTTGTTGCGTTCATGTATTTCTAGTAGTAATAGTAATAGTAATGGTAGTGGTAGTGGTAGTGGTAGTGGTAGTGGTAGTGGTAGTGGTAGTGGTAGTGGTAGTGGTAGTGGTAGTGGTAACGGTAACGGTAACAGTAATAGTAATAGTAATAGTAAAAATGTTAAATACATAGTTAAAAGGCTACAAGACTAACCACGACTAAAATTACAACTACAGGTCATAAGTTTAAGTTAAAATAGTTAATATTCGCTGAGGAAAAACGTGCTTAAAACGTTTAGTGTTACATTTTGTATATAGGTATAAGTTTTGACTGTTTCGAAGGTTACGGCCGTGTATACTAAACCTTTATAGTCTCAGATAACAGATATGAGAGACGGTCGTTAGTTAATTTGAGTGTTATTAAGCTACAGTTTCCATGATAGTTTGTGTTGCGAAGATGGGCAGCCAGTCAACGTAAGGCGTCTTTATAAGAACTAGATGGATAAATGATTCCAAATGCTCTTCGTTGGATTTGTTCAAGTTTATCAGATAAATAAGCTGGAAGACTCGAGTGCCAAACTGGACAACAGTATTCTAGGACTGATTCGACAAATCATCCACAGGGAGGCCACTATAGCTGCGTCGTAGAACTAGAATAATGTATAACCGCTTACATCACATGTAACTTACATGTAATGTTAATGTAGTGTTAATGTATAACATTCTAGCAAATTTAAAACGTTTGCAGTATCTTTAACAGTTTTCACAATTTTGTCTAGCATTTCAGTGACATTAATAAACGAACTAAATTCTTTCTAAATTCTGTGGTCATCAATAGATAAATCACTGGATTTATTGCTGCTGCTAAAATAGGCACCGTACCTATCACTACCTGAACGGAGTGTGAAAATTGAACGTTTTTATCTGTATTCTTAGTAAATACAGGTATCCAAAAAATGCTCCACATAATAAATCCAGGTAATATTACAAGCAAAATTTTCCAGGTAATTCTGACCGTTTGTCTGATTCTGTTAGCTTGCAATTGGTGATGGGTTGTTTCAAGGTTTGGTTTTGGACTAAAAAGAACTACTCGTGTTATAATAGCGTATGATACCATTGTGCAGATTGTCGGAATAACAAACCCGAAACTAAAAGTAATATATATACTTCTTGGTGTAGTGGGGTCTGGCATGTTGCGGTCAGTTAATCCATACAGTAGGGCTAACGCAAAAGCTAAGAACCAAATCAAAGCAATGATCCTTAATGAACGGGATGGTGGTAAAGTACGATGATACAGTGGTTTTGAAATGGCGAACATTCTGTCAACACTAATACAAGCAAAGTTCAACAAGGAGGCTGTTCCACAAAACACTTCACAGGAAATGCGAAGATGATAACCAAGTTCGAATTTAAGTTTTCCCAAATAGATAAGGAATAAAAGTATAGGACTTGTCAGCATCATCAGCATAACAATTATTGCTAAACTTGCAACTGAGCGATTTGTCGAATTACGGATCCTTGGCAACTGAACAAAAGTCATCAAAATAAATCCATTGAAAAGAAGTCCACAAAACATAAGAATTAACACCATAACAATTTCCCATTTGTGGAAAATTTGCCAACAATGATCCTCCATGATGATATTGGCAGACGTTATATTTTTAGAAGAGTCATTGACATTGACCACTACTGACTTAATAAATCTAAAATGAAAACAAGTAAATTAAGATAGGAATTTAGATCAAAAGTGGTAAACACACTATAGGCGATAGCGGAGATTTGATACAACACGTACTGCGAATATTTTGAATATGGCTTCAAAAACGACCTATTCATGCAGATAAAGTCAGAGCTAAAGACAATTATAAGTTTATGTAAATCAGGCGGTTTTTATCAGATGTAAAATCACGAACCATGTGCACGGTGAGGACAATGTGTTTTCGGTATAATGAAACAATCATTCCTATAGCAGCATTTGCGGGGTTTAACTACTCAACCATGTTTTTTAAATGTTAATAAGAGAATGTTTGTGCACAGTGAGGACCGTTTCAACATAAAATCACAGCTGAGTTATGGACGCTTTAAAGTTTGTCGAGTTTCCAAACCGCGTGTATATCTCAATTGACTAGGCACAGACATGCATGCTGCTGATTTCCTGTGTGTTTCCCTCATGAATTATTAAAGGCCCTTAGTATAAGAATATAAACTGTATAATTACAGTATATTCTTTTGGCTTCTCTTAAATTTGCAATATATCATTATTTACACTTGTCTGAAAACAGGTGGTTCAGATGCAGGCTTATCATGAATAACCAAGTGTGTACACAGGCGCGACATAAGTTGTACCAAAATGCAAAAAATGCGTTTTTGCGGATACTGGTTGGGAACCATATCCGCTATGTCATGAGCAAACTCGTACCCAGGTTCTTATCTCCTCTCGCCACCGCTACGAAAATACCCTGGGCTGGGCTGGTCACGTGTCACGCAGACTTACTGGGAGTGGACTAGTAGGATTTGTACTTTTGTAGGAACTAGGGACCCAGGGTCTTACCTCCGCTGCTTACGAGGTTGGTGTTGGTGGTACAAATATGTGTGTGTTTTTGTTTTACCGTGGTTTTACCAGTGGCTTATACGTCACAAACATATCAGACTGAAATTTATCCAAGCACAGTTAATAGAATCATTGATTCAGGTTAGCAACTTTAAAAGTGCAATTTGTTTTATTGGAATACTTTCGGCCTAAATGACACATCACTGATTGTATTTTCATCGCATTGGTTTGTTTTGAAAAAAGATTGTTCGTTTTACCCATATCTTATAATCAAACCTATATAGTCAAACCTATATACTCTCAATAAAACAGTAACTGTATATAGACTGTCTAACAACGTTCTCTGCTTTTTTCGTCCATATACTGGTTGCATGATGCTCTACCTTACTATAGAACCTGAATTGTTATTATATATAGACGATCGACTATATCGTTCAGATACATTGAAGATACATTTGACATAAGACTTTCGTCACACATACCTCAAATGCCGTACCCACCTTTTTTCAATTATTCACAAAAAATATAATTTGTTCATTAAAACCACATCCTAAAACTTTTTTATTTAAGAAATTGAAAAGTTCCTGAGCGACAAAGTGGGAATTGGTTCTCATTCTTAAAAAAATATGACTATATATAGCATACACAACGGTTACTTGCCCCTGTCATTGCATGGTGTGCATTTCGACGGGCCACTAAGCGGTATCATTCATAAATCCTATACATTGCAGTAATACCTGATTCTACTTATGACAAAAAATATCGTTATGGAGCCGCTAATCTTGTATTCACCAAACGCTATGATCGAGTGACAAGCACATGCATATTACAGACTGGCCGCCTAATCACTGATTTTCTACATTAAAACGTTTACTTATTTCGACAATCACAGATACATTTTTCATGACAATATTTTCGTCGCAAATAGCTAGTTTCCGTGCATCCTATACACCGATAGACCAATACAAACCGACGTGATTGAAAAGCCTTAGGCCTATACATTCAAGTAAACAGTTAAGGCTTTAGCATGAGCCGCACTTACCTTTCATCGCTTATTGTGACAGAATAATTATACGATAACATCTTGATATTGTTTTCCATTGTATGTATGGTATATGGCTAATATGTCTATTATCCTGTCAATAATACTTCGTTGTATCAGATAAATGAATGAAAAGATATTCTCCACGTTAATCATACAGCTCTACGCGTTTTGACCATGCTAAATAGTTTATTATTAGCTGACTGGATGATTTCCTTTTTTAATTACGTGTTGGGTTAAGGTGAAGTCAACAAAAGATCAAATTAATCATATAGCCACATAGACCCTTCATGCAATTTAGCACTTCAAATATCAGTAACGTGTATTTTTATCCTTAGAATTGTACGATGTTTATATATAGATATACAGAAAATTTTCTTTAAATATATATTCATTTCTACTAGGTGCAATTGATTAAAAAGATCAGTAATGTTCAAGGAAAGTTTTTTTGGCTTATTACCCAACACCAATTGTTTAAATATTTGTATTAGTGTAATAATACCTGCATGCGCATGAGAAAAGTATCTAAATTGAACTATATATAGCTCCTAACAAAATATGACAAAAGCGCAAGTACCCAACTCAATCAAGACGAAAGGTATGAGATCCGTATACTGGATTTCAGCTGTAAAAATAAAGATAAAATAAGACAGCATTTACAAAGATTCTGAATAATAAACATTAATTAATGTCTTCAAATTTTTAAAACGAATGCAGAATAGCCTGCGAAAGCAGAAGGGTCTAAAGTTCGTTCCCAACTCTTGGCCCATTGATTTTATTTTCAGTCAAAGAAGACACTGAAGCTTTTTTCCGCCGTTTACGCCTAAAAGCCCATTTTCCTAATTAATCCTCCACCTTTAATAAGGATGTCTTTGCGGAAATCAAATATCTTATATATGAACACGGCTAAGGACCAATCAGAGCTCGCGTAAGAAGCAACTTATATATATATATATATATATATATATATATATATATATATATTGCTTCTTACGCGAGCTCTGATTGGCCCTTAGCCATGTTTATATATAAGAGTACATAAACACGTAGTTTTTCTCGTCCTTTTTTGCAATGTTTAAACGACAAATAATTTTCAAGTTTCAGTGAGTTTCTAATCAAAAAATTACAATGGAAAATAAGAACATATTTACTGAAACGTGAATGAAACTAATTTGGAAGCTTTAGTAAATAATACTCAAGTAAAAAAGAACAAAATACATGACAAACAATGCCGTCGACATTTTTAGAAAGAACGATATTGCTATATATTTCTTGTTTACGCCTTAAAACAAAGAAAGAAAACAGAATTATAAATTTGGTAATTTACTAAGCAGTTCAAATTTAGTACAATGCTTGGTCTTTTAAACGTTAAGAATAGTTTAACGACAGAGCAGCAGAGCAGCAAGGTTTCACAGGAGTGGTTTGTTCTGAAACCATGCTGATGTCTAGTGAGGAGTTT